>CAUVYP010001238.1:267200-399700 GCA_963556195.1 Sepiola atlantica
CTAACCCTAACCCTAACCCTAACCCTAACCCTAACCCTAACCCTAACCCTAACCCTAACCCTAACCCTAACCCTAACCCCTAACCCTAACCCTAACCCTAACCAGAACCCTAACCCTAACCAGAACCCCAACCCTAACCCTAACCCCAACCCTAACCCCCAACCCTAACCCTAACCCTAACCAGAACCCCAACCCCAACCCTCTAGGACGTGCGGAGCTTGTGGGTGGCGGGCGACACGTGCAGCGAGCGCCGGACCTTCGGTATTCCTCGTTCGTGCAGCATCGCCCCCCCCCCCCTACATCGTTTTTCGGCCGTCGAAAAATTTGCGTAAAAAAAAATTTCTTTTTTTTCACATTTTTTCGATAATTCAATTTCCGAGCCCTCCCCCTCCAAAAAATATGAACAACAAAAGAAAGAAAAAAAAACTATAAAATTATATATATTGTGTGTATTAAAAATTTTTTATTAACAGCAATTGTACAAAATTAAATGAAGTCGCCTGCGTCCAGGGGGCATGTACGGGGGAGGGGTTGATCTGAAAAAATAAAAACATAAAATACACATGAGCTAATTAATTAATTGATAAATTCAAATGAGTATATTGTGTGGTAAAAAAAAAATATTTTTCACTGATTAAAAAAGCGAAACTACAAACATTTTTACTGATGAAAAATTTAGAAATAACCATACTGCAAAATAAACAAAGTAAACTATTTTGACTTCTTTGCAGAAATAATTAGTTCCTACTTGACTTGGGAGACGAACAATAAACTCTTGAATATAGACGATACATTTATTCCCCCAACATGAAAATTTTTGTTAAAGAATTTCCACTGAACACTGGAACATATTGTGATATAGCCTGCTATATAAAAAAAGCGACATAAGCCTTGGAGATAAATGTTTCGTATGCCAATTCATCCAACAGATCCGCATTGTGAGCAAGTATGGCTATATACTCTCTAACATCAACTTCCGACCGAAGAAATGTCAAATTTCCATCATTTCGATCTGATTCAGTGGATCATTTCTCTTGACACTTCCATTTACACTCACTATTTTCCAAAATTTCAAAACTTGTATCATCATGAGTTAGTCTCGTCACAAAACACTGCGAAACTTTGTCTCTCAAATAGTTTTGGAAGAACCGCAACTTATGTTAACAAAGTGATTTTTTTTTTCATGCACAAAAAAGTTGTTTTACTATTTCCCATTTTGCTGTATCAGAATAAAACAGCAATTCTGAACAAGCCTCAGTTAATCGAAAAGCAAGTATATACCATTTTTTTAGTAACCAAATTTCGATTAGTCCGATTGATCGACAAAATCAGCAACATAACATTCTGAAACAAAAATTCCGAGTTTAGTTTGGCAACTGGGATCATCACTTCGTCCACCATGTAAACATTTACCCAATAGAATCTTTGGCACCACCAAAATATGTTTCCCCCTTGGTATCACCAAGAAAATTCAGATCATCTTACCTTCGAAACTAGTGTTTTCATGCTGGGTAATGATCTCGGAGTTTGTTTCGAATGCTCGGACAAGCATTTCCGACTCGTAAACTTTTTTTGCCAACTTTTTCAATTTTCAAGTTAATCAAAACATCGGAATACTTCCAGTAACAAAAAAAATGGCGCAAAATCATGGGTGTCGCACTATAACACTTGATACCCGGCCTGTAGTAGAGATGCCCCCCCCCCCTACAAAATTATTTTTTTCGCCCCCCCCCCCAACCTGGCTTTGAAACAAAAAAATGAATCAATCATTCCCCAGTTAAAAAATTTTCAAAGTCAATCTTGAAGAATCTTGCGCACCCTCCACCCCCAGAAACTTGGAAATTGCACAACGCCCCTAAAAAAAAAAAAATATTAAAAGAAAAATTGTATAAAAAAATGTGCAGACAGAATCCGAAAAGCAGTCTTGAAGAGAATTTTTCCTTTTTTCTCTTGACTCTAGAAAGTTACTCAGACTGGACTCAAGTTGTTTTTTGTCATTCTTGGAGAATTGCGCTTGGTTCCACCCCCCCCCCCCACACTCAATCTGAAAAAGAAAATACCACCAACAAATAAAAAAATAAACAAAAGTGAGTGACATTTTGTGCAAAATGGAAAAAAAAATGAATTCGGTAATTTTGTTACCCCCCCCCCCCTCACTGAAACAAAATAAATGACTCCGTGTTGTTGGCCGCCCCCCCCCCTTTTGGTATTCTGAAAACGAAGCAAAAATGTAATTCTTACCTACCTAAACGGGGAACAGTACCCCCCCCCACACCCAATAAAATTTAAAAAATTGGTACATAGAGATCTGAAAAAGAAAAAACATTCAAATCTATATATATATAGTATATTTGGATTGGCTTTTGAAAAAAAAAACAACACCATCTCCCCAATTTTTGTCATTTACGCAAAAAACTGGAGAAAAAAAATCAACAGTGTTCGGTAATATTGGTACACAAAAATTTTAGTTTAAAAAATACAATTTTATTTTATTCGCCTTTATAGCTGAAAAAAATTGGTTATATTCTGAAAAAGAAAAAATGTACACCGACTGGTAAATTGATCTTGCGCAAACTGGGTGGTGGTACCCCCAATGTGAAGATTTTCTTTCTTTGCTACCAATCTTTTAAAGAAAATAGTTAACACCTCATAATAAACTTGCGAGGTGTTTGAAAAAAAAAAAACAACCATCTCTAATTCTAATATGTGGGAAAAAAGCACTCAAAAATATCTGAAAAAAAATGTTACTGTTTCCTCCCCCCATTCAAAAAGTTAAAAAAAATTTGAATGTACTGTTGAAAAAAAAATGACTCGACGGTTCGGTAATTTTGTTGGTGATTCTTGGAGAATTACCACCGACTAGGTTTTGAAAGCCCCCCCCCCACCATATGACCTATATCTGAAAAAAAAAAAATCGAGTTGCAAAATTGGAATAAAAATGGGTCCCCCCCCCAAAAAAAAAAGATTGGTACAAACAGAGAAATGTTAAAAAAACATTCAAATGTGAAAAAAAAAAAAAACAATAATTTTTTTATGAGAATTAAAACCGACTCACTGGAAAAACTGTTCGGTACCACCCCCCAAAAAAAAAATTGGTACATAGAGAAAAAATTAAAAAATACCTTTCTCTGCACAAACTGGGGAAAAAATGAATCCAGACCCAGTTACCCCCCCCCCCCCAAAAAAAAAACTTGGTATATTTTTCGCATCTGAAAATATATTCTGAAAAAAAAATTGTGAAAAAGAAAATAGTGAACACCGACCATTGAATAAATTAGATAAAAAATCTTGCAAAACTGGAAAAAAATCAGTGTTCGGTAATAATTTTCTAACTTACACACAAATAAATGTTAAAAAATATTCAAATGTGAAAAAAAAGAACTCAATAGTGTTGAAAATATTTTAATATATCTGAAAAAGAAAATAAATAACCCCCCCCCCCCTTCAAATCTGAAAAAGTTTTTGAATAATGAAATTTTACATTTCTGACTAGTCTGGAGGGGACTCAAATTAAGTACCGACCGCGCAAACTGGAAAACAACAAACAAGTTCGGTATCTGAAAAAAAAAAAATCTGGCAAATTGGGGAAAAAATTGTTCCCCCCCGCCCCAATGAAAAAACGGACACAATTGTTTGACATTTTTTATTATTATGAGTTTTTTTTACCTCTCAGACAACTCCACTGACGTAACAACAGGAATCAAGACTGCACCTTTTCAGCCTCTGTGACAATGAAACAATAATAAAACAAACAAAAAAACAAGACAAAAAACAGAAAAGACCGGCCCCCCCACCCCATCACAGTAATTTTTTTCTCTGCACAAAAAACACCCACGGTGTATTATCGTGAGAAAAAGGAATCTATCATGACTAAAGGCTGACAACGAGCACTAAGAGGAAGACATCTTGGTGGTCCCGGTCCCTCTTGACCATAGATCGGGGTACTGGCTTTGAGAGCAAAACCAAATATGGGGGGAGGGGAGTTATAAAGGACAAGCAAGACCGGCTAGTATCGAAGATCTGACGAGGTTAAATTGGACAAGGAACAGTCTGACGACAAAAAATATAGAGGGAAAGGGTCAGTGTGAGGCCACACACAAACACCTCAAACAAATATCTGCTGGAAGCCAACTGGACAAAAAATTGACGTCCCCATTGTACCTTATATATCGCATCAGTGACACTCCACCGCTCAAATAATATAATACACAAAAGATTGTTAAACAAACGGGTGAAAGTCGGTTGCAGCAATGGCGGACAATTCACGTACAATCTTAGTCTCCAAGAAAAAGTGATCAACTAGAGTGGTGATATACAGTTGAAGGATATCTAAAGGGGGGTTGTAAACTAGAAGAGGTGGAGAAGCACCAACCTACAAAAATATATAGAAAGTGAGGTGGCAAAATGTGACTAGGACAGTTTGTCAAGGTGGGGTTGTGTTACTCTCTTGGAGGATGTGGCGGTTGAACTGAGCGGGGGAATCTGCTAAAGGGAAGTGAGTGTCGGAGTGATATTTTTGGTTGTCGATCTCCTTGGAATTGATGCGATTAGAGAGCGGGAATGGGCGAAGTCCCAGAGTGCAAGCATACGACGACTACTCGACTATCGAGAACTAAATGGCTATGTGGTCAGGTTCCCTCGGATGTCGGTGGTATAGCAGATGGAAGAGAAAGTTCAACCGGTCCCCCTTCAGCCACCCGAAACAAAAAGACTGCGCCCGCATTGTCATTTGTGTGATCCGAAGATCAAGGAGAGCGTGATGATCGAGCGGTGGAGGTGGTCTCGACTTACGTCTCGCGACATCGAACCACACGGAATTAAATGAGAGGGGGAATCTGCTAAAAAGGGAAGAAAAAAACGGGAAAAAGGAGAGAAAATCTGAGGAATTTTCGTTTATTGGAAGCTCGAAGTTATACAGAGGTTTTTTGGGGGTTCCGTTTGCAGAGGGCAACAAATTGATGTTGGACCAGACCTACCCCAGGCGCCCGAACTCAAGCGGGCAGTGACTGCCGTCACTTAGGAACAGACATTCCCAGCTAAGCAGGCCCTGGAAGTCTACAATGGACTGGCTAAACCGACCGGAAGATGAGGGAGACTTACCCTCAGAGAATGGGAAGGTGGAGAGGTGTGATTTTTTTTTTACCGTATAAAATAGTGGGAGACAGGGGCAGGTGTCCGGTAAGGTGGAAAAGAGCCCAATAAACTAGACGTGCATGAGCAAAGTACAGAAAGGGTAACCTGTCAAATTTAAGAAGCGGGACGTCACAACTGTGAAGGGAAGCTGATGGGATGCTCAGAGTTCGTGGTGTCCATCGCTTACCTCCCAGGCAGAAGAAACGTTTGATCGGATCGAATTTGAGTGACTTATAGTCAATTCACAAGAGCCCGTCACAAGAGACAGGGCAAACCGAAAAGACGATTGCCTTCTTCTTTCTGCAAGCTAAGGAAGATCGTGCTTTGCACGACAAAAAAGGGGATGGGGAGTGATCGTGGAGTGGAGAGCGGAGCATCAGACGAATGCTCAACTTGCTTCCTGGGCCCACATTTTTCGTCCTTCTCCAAGCCGCATTTTCCAATTCAATCAGTGTCAGTCACACAGTGCTTTCTCAAACAGAGGAAAGAATGTTAGACAAAGAGTACACTCTAATCCAGAGTATCAAATATCCTCAGATAAAAGGCCAGTTTGCTTAATGATTGGGCGGTATCTCCAGAATTCTTGAAGACTGGTACCATACATAGACAGCAAAAAGTTCTTGTGTATAGTTTGAAAAGGACAGGGGCCAAGCCTTATGAGTTTTTGCAATCAGTACCTAGTTTCTGTGACTTATGGAGAATGCCTTGGGTTGTCTTGGAGAGGAACAAATTGATGGCCCCCTGTTGGAACCAGATCGATTCCCTACCCCAGGCAGACGTCTTGGAGCCATAGCGAGGTATAATAAGATGGACAGTTTTTAAACTTAGCCCGAACGAATAGGCCGACCGACACCCTAGGAACCTGCACCTGTGTCCCATTTTACGTAATGGGCAGTCACAAGCTGGGTGTAACTTGATGAAGAAGAGAAGGGCGCCGGACAATCTAGGCGCCGCCTGTCTCAAACCGAAAACACAAATGCCTTCCTCAGTGAACTTTTAGGGGAGAGATAGATGGGGTCACATTTTACCCCCCACCAAAAATGGCGGACAATGAACAAAACATCAACTGGCTGGAGCAGCTGGCCGGACGATTACCATGCCCCTGAAAAGTTGGTCACCGACAATGGTCCCGAAAAACGTGAACATGGGAGACCTCCATCCAAGAGCACTGCGAAGGTAGAGAGCTTCTACCTTGCATAAGGCAATCTAGAGAATTTGGACCTGCCTGCAGTGACGGTTTTTCTTCCAATGACGAAGCCTCAACGGCCGAAGGAAGAACATGGATAGGGGGGGATCATCCTCGAACCAGGCAATGAGGAGGATCAGGCGTCAGTAAAAAAAATATAGGAGAGAGGTGTGCAATCACATAATAATTGCCTGAACCCTGTCCCTACAACCGCCCCCCCCCTACTAAGACAAGCAAAAGTTCTTCTGTTGTCCTGTTTTATGTTATGAAAAAAGTAGTTGGACATCAAGGTCTTTCTTGGAGACGTCGCGAGGTCTAGTCTAGATAGAGTTTATTCGAACAGGTCCTGCACCTGTAAAATTTTATATAGTGGGCAGTCACACAGACTGTGTGTGTACTTGAGTTGTTTAAGGGAAGATGGATCTGTGAAGGGAAAGCCAACCGGCAGAAGAGAAGTTCGAGGAACGAGCCCTAATGGGATCGAATTTGGAACCGATAGAGAACAACACTTGAAGGGGTTGGATCGTAGTAGAAAGTAACGATTGGGGGGGAAAAAATCCTGTGGTGAGTGTGTCACAATCAGACGAATGTTAGCCGGATTTTCGATTCGGGTCACAACGCCCTGAATATCCCATCAGCACAGATTTACACAGCTAAATTCAAAGACTAACATAATTCTTTCTCAAACAGAGCATTCTCACTGAATCCTCAGATGAGACCAGGCACATTTCCCACCAGTCTTCTGGCACTTCTCCACCCTTGTTAATGAATGTCTTCCTCGCGTTGCCAACCATTCTAAATTAACGAGGATATTCCACTCAACACTGCAACAATGTGCGGACCTAAAGGCAACAGAAGCGTATATCAGTCCAAAGAACTTCAACCGATACCATGCATCCATCCTCCTAGGATCTGATAGCTTCGTCAGATCAAGGAAAGGAACCGTCTGCTGAATCTGTAGCTGCCGCATAAACCCGGGTACGTGCATTTACCCAGGAAATACAACAACGACAAACCCGCTAATGTGATCGGCTCCCCACCAAGTCTCAAGTTGCCTTTCCCTATCTTCATTCATAACTTTATTACTATGCACTTCCCTTTTTGTATGTTGACTCCCATTCATTCATTACACTACCCTAGTTTCACTTACTCTCTCCTTCTCCTTCCACCTGTCATAATCATCATGCGTTGCTCCTCCCTGGCAAATTTTGTGCTTACAGAGTCCTTTTTTGAACTCCCTCCCAACACAAAAATTCTAGGCTGGGGAGACATAATGAGAACACTCTTACCTTTTTGTGTGGTCTTTATTTGTCCTCCGGGCAGCAACTGTCATATGAGAAAAATTATAAGACAAATTGCAATATTACAACAACTTTGTGTAGTTGTTTCATTTGCTGAGTAAAAAAAAAAATTTCTTGTTTTATACAAAAAATAACAAGACAATAGAACAAAAAGGTACATCACCACTTGTATGCTTAAAATACTAGAGTGAAAATATTATACAAGAATGTTTTTAGAACAGTATCCCTGCCATAAGGCAAAGCTGGTCAAGAACTAGACTGGCCTGCTCAGAGTCCTGAAATGACCCCCTATAGTAAACTTATGGAACTGTGTGACCCAATAAGCGAAATCCTGCAGTCGTAAGATGCACAGCAGTTACTGAAAAACAAAGGTCTTTTGCCTTTTTAATGTGATTTAGTTAAAAATGATTGTTCCTTAATTTTGACACTTGAAATCTGTAAAATGGTGGATACTTTAAAAATATTATTTTCAGATTTAATTTTTTTGACCGTAAAAACACAATTTTTTTTTACCCTTTTTACTGTGTAAAAAATGTACAAACTTGTTTTTTTTTTAAATAGAACTTTCAACCTCATCATATTCCAATCTAATTTAATTGATTTAAAAAACAAAACAATATTTTAAATCTGAAAAATTTAGAACAAATTGTAAAAATTTGAAAGACGCGTGATATTTGGGGTTATTTCGGAATGGGGCGGAGTGATCAAAAATTAATACAGACAGATACATAATCGCCATTTATAGATTTGGATGAGGGGTATGAGTAGGGAGATGGACGAGAGCGACCAACTGGACGTAGAGCAGATAGAGGCCCGGTTAAAGGAGGCGTTTACGGACGGCGCATTCACAGCCTATAGGAAGTTGACCATGGTTAGATGGGCTGGCGAGCAGGTGGATGTTTACGCCAATAACATCAGACGGTTGGTCGGACTAGCAGGTTTCGATGGCGTCGGACTTGAGAAGTTTGTCAAACTGGTTTTGTCACGGGATTCCCTGAGGCCATCTCTATTGGACTCCAACAAGCGCCAAACATTGAGACTCTAACCATGGGAGAGACCTAATAGCGAGAGCAAGGGTACTAACAACAGTTAGGGACCAAAGCCAACATGTGATTGCAGCCGTGTATCCACCTGGCAGTAAAACAGCAGTTCCCAAGAGCTGCCACAACACTGGTATAACCTGCTACAGATGCAGCGGCAGGGGTCACATAGCAAGAGACTGCCGAAGACGTGAAACACGTTGCTACCAATGCGGCAAGGTTGGACACTGGGCCCGGAACTGTTCGGGAAACGAGCCAGGGGACGAAGCATCAGCGCCAGCCTTCTCCCCCACCAGGATGTAAACAGGGCGCTCCCGGAGGTTATTATCCATGTTGATGGGATGCAGTGTTCGGCGTTAGTTGACACGGGATGTGCACAAACAATAGTGGATGCGAGCAGATGCCGATCCTGGAAGACGACGAAGGTGGACATCGTAGCCATTGGAGGCGCGTCCGGTGCATGCTGCGGCAGTGGTGCGGTCACCATTGCCACAGATGAAGGCAATGCTGTCAGGATAGATGTTCTGGTGGTGCGTGGTAGACCACTGGGATTTGATCTATTATTGGGGATCGATGCGATTAAAGCGTTGGGAGGTGTCACTGTGGGACCGACAGGAGCGGTTCGGATCGGCGACAGGAAAGTTTCTACGTGTGCGGCTATCTCCATCAACGAACCCGACTTTACTGCTACGATCATGGACCGCGGCGTGGAAGTGGGCAGATAACTGCGCACCTGAAGAGCTGCGTAATAACGTGTCCGAATATCGGGTGGCTGCGGAAATTCGACCAGAATATGATCAGGAGCTCCGCACGTGGATATGAATAAGGGGTTGACTCGTGCCATACCCGGAAGAAAGGCTGGGACCTCCAAAGGGTTTGATTCCGTTGATGGCCGTGGTACAGCGGAATAAGGCAAAGGTGCGCCCAGTGATGGACTATCGCAAACTTAACGATCATGTGGACATATTCACGGCAAACGCTGATGTTTGCGCTGCTAAGATGCATGAATGGCGCCAGAAAGGAGCTAACGCGTCTCTGCTGGACCTCAGGAGAGCGTACCTCCAAGTACGAATCCACGAGACACTGTGGCCGTACCAGACTGTGGAGATCGATGGAAAGAGGTACTGTCTGACGCGTCTAGGATTTTGGATTGAATGTGGCTCCCCTTGTCATGAAGGCCATAGTCAGCACGGTTCTATCGCAGGAGGAAGCCATGCATGGACCGCGCAACATCGGCTTACATCGATGATATCCTGGTCGACGCGTCTTGTGTCAGGGAACATTTGGCTCGGTTCGGACTGGAATGTAAGGACCCGGAGCGGTTGGGGGACGGCACATGCATGCTGGGATTAATGGTCTGGAGGGAGCGCGGCGTCTTGCGCTGGAAGCGAGGACACACAGTTCAAGAAGTTCCCGACATCGTCACACGACGAACTGTGTTCTCCTTATGTGGAAGGCTTGTTGGGCACTTCCCGGTGTGTGCATGGCTTCGGGTGGCATGCGGAGTGATTAAGAGGAGAGCCAGTTCGATCACAAAAGGCTGGGATGACTGACCCCCTCCTCCGGAATATGATATGCGAGACTATGGATGCAGTGAAGCGGAGTGATCCAGCTTGTGGAGACTGGTGCGTGAACGGCCGGGAAGTGAATGTATGGGTCGATGCCAGCTCGCTAGCAACTGGGGTAGCATTGGAAAGACAGGGGACAGTGTTGGAGGATGCTTGTTGGCTGCGACCTGAGAACGATGGCCAGCATATTATTAATTTAGCCGAACTGGACGCCGTGTTGAAGGGCATCAACTTGGCTCTGCAATGGCAGAGCAAGGTATTGCATATAAAGACCGACTCTGCATGTGTGTACCACTGGGTGTCGGACACTCTAACTGAGAAAACACGAGTTTGCACCAAGGCAGCCAGTGAGATGCTAATTAGGAGACGGTTGAGCACACTCAAGGAGCTTGTGATGGAGTACAAGCTCTCGGTGGACGTAACGTTTGTTGCATCGATTCAAAACGTGGCCGACCAACTGACTCGCGTGCCACAGCGGTGGTTTGACGCAATGAAAAGGGAAAAGGGGCCCCGAGCCCCTGATAGGTGCTGTACACGTAGATGAACTGGACGCGGCCCAGATCATGGATATTCACAAACGCAGTGGACACCCAGGAGTGCGACGCACAACTTATTTCGCCAGAAGAGTTGTCCTGCAACGACGAAAGCAACGGTTAAGTCGGCTATACAAACCTGCGTAGAATGCCAATCAATAGATCCAGCGCCGGTCTACTGGGAGAAGGGAAAACTGGAGGTGAGCAGCAATTGGCAGAGGTTGGAGATGGACATTACACATTACGGTGGTTATCATTTCCTAACTATCACAGATTGTGGCCCGTCACGGTTTTCTGTGTGGAGGCAGTTGGCACGACAGGACTCGGCAAGCGTGATTGGTCAACTGAGAGTTGTCTTTTTTGAGCGTGGCCCACCGCGGGAACTACTCACCGATAACGACACAGCCTTTCGCAGGAGGGAATTTAGGATTTTCGCAGATGAATGGGGCGTGAACCTGAGATTCCGTTGCCCCAGCCGGGAACGGAATTGCAGAGCGGTGCCACCGTACCGTAAAACGGATTGCGGCTAGAATGAGCTGCTCCATACAAGAGGCTGTCTACTGGCATAACGTCACACCAAAAGACGATGAGTCACATTTGACCAATGCGATCTACCGTTACGAAGTGAGGGTAAAAGGGGTTGACGTGGTGCCATCATTAGCAGGTCCTGAACATGGTCCTTACCAGGTTGGAGACTGCGTGTGGGTGAAGTCACCGGAGAATCGCTGCACCACGAGTTTTGGCCAAGGTCGGGTAACAGAACTAATCAGTCCACAATCTGTCGCGGTGAATGGAATGCCCAGACATGTGAAGGACCTGCGCCCACGCTACAGTATACTCTCGTTAGAGGAAGATTCTGACAGCGCAACATCTTCAGAGAGTCTGATAACTGACGACGACACGGAGTCGGATGATTTACCCGAGACAAACGTAGAAGCCCGCAATCTTGAAGAGTCCCACACCCCCGAAGAAGCCCACGCCTCTGAAGAAGCCCCACTTTTGCGAAGGAGCACCCGGCAAAGACGACCGCCGAGGTGTCATCTTTGTGATCATGAGATCAGGGGAGAGTGTAGTGACGGCTTGGAAGGAGACAGTCGTAACACCGAGGCGCGAACCCACGCCCATTAAATTACGAGACTGAGAGGGTTGCATTATGCAAATTAGGTGTAGCAAGAAGACTACATAAAAGGCGGTGTCTTTTGGATCGGTGGCAGTCGAGTAGAGAACGTCACGAAGATCGGATACGTTGGGAGAAGACGGAGGAAAAAGAAGGAAAAAAAAACGCGTTGCACGGTTAAAGGAACACAATTCACAAAATTACTATTACAGTTTTTAAATACAATTTTCTGGCAGATTGGTAAATAAAGTTAGCAAAATCCGTTTTGGAGCAGATTAGAGTTCTATATATTTTTAGAAGTGTCTGCTTACGACTCGCGGGAGCTGTTTGGCTGCATTTTTTTTAACGTAATTTATATGGGGTGTAGTTTCCTGTCAAAGATTGATTCCCAGATTGCAGAAGTGTGTTTTTGGAGAATTTGAAGCTATTTGTTGATTTTATTTATGTTATTTTGTAGTTTTCTTTCTAAGGTGTGAATGTTTTTGGAGCGGAAGCTAATTAAGCAATCATCTACATATAGGGAGTCAATGGTGTCGTTTGAGAGTTTTTTGTGATATTGTTTATTTTGATGTTGAAGAGGGTGGTTGAAATGATACTGCCTTGTGGTACACACCCTCTTCTTGAATTTTTTGGACTGATTTTCGGTTTGTAAGTAGTTTCGTATGCTTTTTCTTGTTAATAATTTTTTCCAATGATCAACCAATGAATGCAGTTCAGAAGTCTTTGGTGTGTGCCAATGTATATTTGTTTTGTATACAAGATTAGTGTAGGTTAAAATGGATGTCATCAAATTCTCTCAAGCAGGAAATAAATTGTGGCAAGCAGTCCGTTTCCAGCAACAGTGTGATGTTATTTATACAAGTGGCACACCGACTGCAAATTGCAACATGTTTCTGCAATTTACTCATGACACACAGGTGACTACTGAGAAACAGACGACCAATTCGCCAGCATTTTGAAATTATTGGAAAGGGTTAATTTTAGGTTACATTTACTATCCTGGAAACCGTCATAGGGGGAATTCAACTAAGCGGGACGTTCTCCATCCAGTTAGCAACGGCATCCAGCCAAACACGGCAGAATGTCTCTTTTGGGGTCTCCGTTAATGACCAGAGTGTGAGCTATTCCAACAATTTGCTGGAGTTTTCCAGATTCTGGAGGGTTACACGCTGCCTTCCTAGTAACGTACTGTGTTTTATTCTTGTATGGAAAAATGTCTGTTTTTATGCAGGATAAGGCAAGACTATGGCAAGGAATCGGGAAAACATCGAAGACTTGTTGTGGCTGAGATGTGCAGCAATTATTGAAAAAACAAAGGTGGCATTTTTTGTTCCTGCAATTCTGTGGTATTAATTCATCTGAACAATGTCAGTGAGAAATTTTCACAAAAATTTTTGTTTAGATTCATCAGATTTAATTTTTTTGGATGGAAATAAACATTTTTTAAACAAAATTTACCCTTATGTACAAACTTGTTTTTTTTTCATCTTTTATCTCTCTTTTTTGAAATACATTGTTTTTTATTAATTTTATTTATAATTTATTTTTTATTAAGATTCAATCGAGGAGAATGACACAGGGGAGGTAACTCTAATACATCATCATCCCACCAAGGTTTCAAACTTGCTCAGCATGGAAGGGCACCCCGTGCAGAGTGGCGCTGCTCAATGGTGTGGGGAAGCAGACTCTCGAGGGTAAATCTTGCACTTCTTTTCATTGTAGACATGGTTATATTGATTCACTCACACCTTTCCTCAGGTTAGGTTGTTTTTCTTCGGTTGTGTGTAATATATATATATATATATATATATATATATATATATATATATATATATATATATTTATATATATATATATATATAATATGTACAGTAAGTAATACATGAGTCTGGGGGGTTAAAAAACAAGTTAGTTTTTGATTTGTAACCTATTTTTTTGCATCAAAAATGAATGCGCAGCATGAGTGAGGATTGATAATTTTTATCATTTGGACAGGGACAAAGAAACTACGCCGGAAAGGAATTGTGCGAGACGGGCGGCTTACGCCCGAACTTCTTGCTAACTGGTAACATCCACCAGTCTTCAGGCGTCCTGATCCGCATCTGTGACACACGTCTATGAACCAGACTACATGGAATGAGGGGGCATAAGAACCGCTCGCATGCTGGTGGCTCTTTGATTCCAGTGGGGATTGTCATTATCCACAGTAGTGGAGTCTCTGTACTGGTCAGAGACATCCTGTCTGCGGTGGCTAGCATGTGCATGTCGGTGCGCTCGATTGTTGCGGTTTATGCGCTGAACACACCTGGGGGAGAGGGTTTCCTTATGCAACTCTCGACCCCAAAATAGGTCGGGGGGGGGGTAATAGCGGGTCGTGCCGGTGTGAAAACAGCCTGTAGATTCCATGTCGATCACCGCATCCTATTCGAGTACTTACATCAGATTTTCTATCTTGTCAGACCATAAAATAATTAATTATGGCCAGTTTGAATTTAAGCGCTAAGCCTAGATTAGATGGATACTGGATCTGCATACTGGAGATACAAGACTTCCGGGGAGCCTTACCAATGGGGAGAAGGTAACTAAGGCTAAGTTTAGACACTTTACTGTCAAGTATGCCCAACACCTCGCCTGAGATAAGGCAAAGGGAGAAAAAGCATTTAGAGAATAAGCTAACCAGAGTGGTGGCTGGTAGGGGCATTTCCTAACTGCAGGGGGAACCTCAACCATTTGGCTAGTGAGTGATACGATGGTCAGTTAGTTAAAGCTAGTTTATGAAGCCGTGAACGTTGACGCTCGGATAGCTATATTCAGAAAGTCAAGAGCCTGTTCTCTCACGTCGAGAGCATTTGGAGGAGCCCTCCCCCCCTGACTTGTGGTGAAAAGCTTGTTTTTTTTTTACCCATTCACGTCACGCCAAACACGGCAGAATGTCTTCTTTGGGGGTCTCCATTAATGACCAGTGTGAGCTATTCCAACTCTGGAAAGGTTGCCTTCCTAATAACCTCTCACTGTGGGGATTCTTCTTCCGCCCCACTGAGATCCTCTTGGAACTTATTCTCACCGACAAAACTCATCCTGGACATCTGGGTCTTTTTTTTAACCAATTCATATAAAAAAATTAGAGATAACTAATTTCTGCAATATATTCTCCTTATTTCCCACATCCCTCTATTTTTTTCTACTGGCCCTGACGCTATCTATTGAGGGGTCAATTCTATCCGTTGTGGAAACAAACTCTTCTTACCTTTCAGATATCCGCGTTGAACTTGAGCGGGCCAACTTGTCAGAATACGGATGCAGGATGAATCCACTCCACTGTTGGTACTTGTGGGTAGCGATCGACATGAAAAAGAAAATAATCAAAATAGACAACAATTGGCAATGATTACAAAAAATAATCAATTATTGAAAAGACTATCCCATCAGAGGAAGATTCACAACGCGGTCATAGAGCATTGTTTCTTGCCTCTCTGGTCAATATATGAGTATTATCACATAACCCATGTGGAGTGGTGGCCTGAATCCAGAGTTACAATTTCCGTTAGATGATGAGGGAACTCCACCTCGATCGCTCAACAACCATTAACGCGGATATTTTATTATTTTATTCCACTCATCACATATTTAGTCACAACAATGTGCAACCATTATTCATTTACTCCAAAACTAAGCCTAACCCCTAACCCCGACCCTTCTAATCTCCAAAAGGCAACAGAAGCGTTATCATCCAAAGTCTTTTCCCAGGTACCTTGTGTCCATCCTTCCGAGGAGTGACAGCTCCGTCAGATCATGGAAAGGTCCGATCTGCTGAATCCATAGCGGCCGTAAAACACGGGTGCATGCACTCACCCGCGAAATACGATACTAATGAACCCACTAAGATCGGTTCCCCACCAAGTCTCAAGTTGCCTTTACCCTAATTTCGTTCATACTTCATTCATACCTTAACTAAAACCCTACACTAGTTTTATGATACCACACTCTCATTGATTCTATGTGGTCCTTCCTACCTCCCTTTTCTGTATATATCATTTTCATCCTTCCACATTTTCCACCTGTCATACATAAAACGAACTTTTTAAAACCATATTCTTCGGGTCCCCTTCTCCTTTTTATTATTTTTTTTTGGGGGGGGGGGCGGGGGGTACCGAAAATTAGGACATTTTTAACGACAGCTAACAAAAAAAGACTCACAAATTCAGTTTGTTGCGTGTTGTTCTGTTAACTGGCGTTAAAAATGTCAAGAAACTTACCTTTCGAACCGTGAACAGCCTCTCTCTCGGTCTCTTTTTTAAACCTTAAAAAAACAAAAAAAAATTTTTTTAACGATTTTAATTGGAATAAAATTTAAAAATAAATCTTTATCTTTGTTAAAGCAAATAAAATCGATTTTGAAGTGTTCGTAATCGATGCATTTCGGTTTCTAATTTAATGAGCAAAAATAATTAAAAAATTAACTTTCAACGAAAAAGCAAAATTCAGAAAATTAGCATTGTCGATTTCGCCTGCGAAAAGTCGTATAATATTAATGACACAGGGGAGATAACTCTAATTTACTCGGTTCATAAGTAGTTCGTTCAGTCGTTATATTAGAATGACACAAACACTGTGTTATCAGAATGACACAGGGGAGCTAACTAATTTTACATCATCCCACCAAGGTTTGGTTTCTTCATCAGGGTCGGACTTGCTCAGCACGGAAGGGCACCCCGTGCGGGGTGGCGCTGGTCATTGGTGTGGGGAAGCAGACTCTCGAGGGTAAATCTTGCACTTCTCATTGCAGACATGGTTATATGGATTCACTCACACCTTTCCTCAGGTTAGGTTGTTTTTCTTCGGTTGTGTGTAAATATACATATATATATATATATATATATATATATATATATATATAAATATATATATGTACAGTAAGTATGAGTCTGGGGGTTTAAAAAACAAGTTAGTTTTTTGCATACTGATTTAACCTATTTTTTTGCATCAAAAAAGAATGCGCAGCATGAGGATTGTACAGCAGGGCAGACTGTACTCTGAAACGTCAGCTCACCCACTCCTTTTACAGAGAAACTAACCTGTCGGAGGAATTGTGCGAGACGGGCGGCTTACGCCCGAACTGCTTGCTAACTGGTAACATCCAGCAGTCTTCAGGCATCCTGATCTGCGTCTGTGACACATGTCTATGAACCAGACTACATGGAATGAAGGGGCATAAAACCGCTCGCATGCTTGGTGGCTCTTTGATTCCAGTGGGGATTGTCATTATCCACAGTAGTGGAGTTTCTGTACTGGTCAGAGAGACAACCTGTCTGCGGCATGTGCATGTCGGTGCACTCGATATTTGGATTGTTGCGGTTTATGCGCCCAACACACCTGCGGGAGAGAGGGTTTCCTTTCTTCGGCAATTGGAGAGGTACCTCAAGAGTCCAGAGCGAGTATGCTTAATGGGGTATGCAACTCTCGACCCCGGGGGGTAATAGCGGGTCGTGCTGGTGTTAAAACAGCCTGTCTGACTTTGATGGCTTTATGCGTCGACAGATTCCATGTCGATCACCGCATCCTATTCGAGTACTTACATCAGATTTTCTATCTTGTCATACGTCAAAGTGGTCAGACCCATAAATTATGGCCAGTTTGAATTTAAGTGCTAAGCCTATCTCCATACTGGAGAGACAAGACTTCTGGGGAGCCTTACCAACGGGGGAGCAGGTAACTAAGGCTAAGGTTAGACACTTTGTTGTCAAGTATGCCCAATGCCTCGCCTGAGATAAGGCAAAGGGAGAAAAGCATTTAGAGAATAAGCTAACCAGGGTGGTGGCTGGTAGGGGCATTTCCTAACTGCATTTGGCTAGTGAGTGATACGATGGTCAGTTAGTTAAAGCTAGTTTACAGAGTCTTGAACGCCGACGTGACGCTCGGATAGCTATATTCAGAAAGTCAAGAGCCTGGAAGAGGTTCTCTCACGTCGAGAGCATTTGGAGGAGCCCTCCCCCCTGACTTTGTCGATTCGCCCCCATCTGGAGGCGGCCCGAGCGGCTAGCAGGTCGGCCCATTGGTTTTGCTCATGGCTCCATCATTGGACAGGTTACATTGATCGGCATGGTGGAGAAGGCTTTAGGCCCAACACAGAGTTAAAGATTTTTGCAGACCGTTGTCGCTGGGACTGGACCATAGTTTTCTGTGAAAGAGAGATTGATTCAAAACAGCCTGCATTTGATTCGCACAATAATAGAGGGTGTAAAAGACATGGAAGCCGCACTAATCAGGCTTTTCAATAGGGTCGACCATCGTTTCCTGGATTCTGTCCTGGAGGCTGCCAGTTTTAATACGGACTTCAGCAAGTGGATTTCCATCCTGTATCGCCTCTTTTGGAGTCGTTTGTGGTCTCTCGGTCGGTACGTCAGGGATGTCCGCTGTCGCCCCTGCTTTATGGACTGGCATTGGAGCCCTTACTCCGCAAATTATGGGACGGGCCGGCGAAGACGGGTCTTGCATGGGATCTGACGGAGGACGTGTCAGGGTTTTCACATTTGCTGATGATGTCACCATTTTCGTGTCGAGCCGCATTGACGTGATAACGGTGGTTAAGGCGCTCGAAGAAGTTACAGGGTCGCAGCAAGTCCACCAGCCTGCGGTTGGCTGCCTAAAAGTCGAATCGTCAGTCGCGATTTGGATTCGAAGGACACTTAAAGTGTAGAGCCGAGGCGCCTTTTGATTTTCACCTGCCTGCTCTTCTCACTTATTTCGAAGAGGGGAGCCATATGGCTACAGACAGGTCGCAAGGGAGGCCTAGGAATGCCGGATATGGAAAGTTAAAGGTCGAATCCCGCCGTAGGAGGAACCAAAATTTCTCTCCGGATGCCGAGCCGGGGCCCAGGGCTCTTAAGCAGCCGACGGAAGTTAGTGAAGGGGTCTGCTTCGGATGGGATGGTCGGAGGAGGAGATCCGCTATCAGTGCAGTCTGGCACCAGGCTTAAGTTACCTCAACAACTCTGAGACAGAGTGAGGACGGATCCTTACTGCCAGCGCTGCGACGATCACAAAAGAGAAACTATAAATATAGTTTGTTTATAATAGTGTAAGTGCATACTGTTGTTATTGTTTATGAATTATTTTTATGCAAGATTATTTTCTCCGGTGAAGAAATTATATTTCTATTAAATATAATTTCGTTCTTTCTATTTTTTATACCGTAAATTTTCAGTTTTTTTTGTATTAAAAATATTTTTTTTTTTTAAATACTCTAAAATCTAAAATATTGGATAACTTAATTTTTGGCGCTTTTTACGTTTGTTTTCGCATTTCTTACGGACTACGCAATAATTAGATTTTAGAGTCGGGGATAACGATTAATGATCACCACAGTAAAAAAAAAACCCAACACTTTTGCATTTTTTATGGACCATTTTTTTTCTGTGTAAAATTTATCGATTATGTCGCTAAAGAAACCTTTTCTTATTGTTTTTTTTTTAACCAATGATTTTTAGAGTATTTTTTTTAGTGTGATGATCAGTTTACACTCTAAACAGTCTGTCATTCAAAGCCACAATTTTGCTAAGCAAAAAAAAAACTCCATTGTCCAGAACATATTATAAATCATTTCAGAAAAGGACGTTCTGACTCGCAGTAAGAGTTCCAAAAAATTTGTCCTTTGGATAAAACGGAAACCCCAACTTTATGACAAAATCCTCACTTTTCAAATTTCCAAAGGAAATATTTGGCAATCAGTAAACCCACAATGGGAATATTATCTTCTTCTTCTTCTTCTTCTATTATATAAAGGGCAGTTGTCTGTATGTTTGTTTGTCTGTTTGTTTGTCTGTTTGTTTGTATGTCCAGATACTCCTCAAAAACTATGCGGCGACATGGCAAAAAGTTTACATCTTTAGGACCGCACATATCCTGGGATCATAATATCTCAAAATTACAAAAAAAAAAAAATGCCCCCGGGGGTCAACGGGGCCAGTTTTTGGGGGCGGGTCTGGTTTTTTGAAACTTTTTCAATGTTATTTACTGGTGATTTTGAAATCAGCCAATGTATTCATGTAACAACTTGATAAAAATGCACTGTCCGGTTGTATCAAGTCATCCCATAACTTCTGTCCGGATGTATCAATAACAGTGAAACAAGGGTTGCTCAATCACATCCGCACCTAGCAACCTAAACTTATATCTTTTAAAATAAAAATAGTTCTTTGGGGGGAGAATGTTTGGGACGCGGGTGGGGGGAATTTTGGGGGGGCGGGTGGTAGTGGTGGGGGGAATTATCAACATCTTCATCCTGTGGGGGTGCATATACAATATAGGACCCGGGTGCTTCTGCAGAATAGGGACCATGGGTTCTTATGCAGTATAGGGATCAGGGGTGCTTCTACAGTATAGGACCCAGCACTGGGGGTGCTTCTACAGAATAGGGACCATGGGTGTTTATGCAGTATAGGCACCGGGGGTGCTTCTACAGTATAGGATCCAGAGGCTTCTGCAGTACAGGCACGGGGGGGTGCTTCTGCAGTATAGCCACCGGGGCGCTTCTACGGTATAGGACCCAGCACCGGGGGTGCTTTTACAGTATAGGACCCAGCACCGGGGGGGGGGGGGCTTCGTCAATTAAGGACCCAGAGGCTTCGGCGTTGTCCGGGAGAAAAGTGCTCAATATCCTATTTTGCTTGCGGAGAGGAGAGGAGGAGGAGGGAGAGCCCCGGGCAACGCCGGGTACCCCTGCTAGTCTCATCTCATCTCAATCTCAATATATATATAAGGCAAAAATCTGTGTGTGTGTATGTCTCGCTAAAACTTAAAAAATACTATACAAACACCCCCAAATCAGGTATTATTTTAACCGCCATAACCTCGAGTATCTAAAAATTAAAAAAAAAGATTTAAGGGGTCAAATAGCCATTTTTTCGTTTAATGTGATCACGATTTTTAATGTTATCTTGTGCACGTGACGTCACATTGATAGGTACATGACGTCATAGTGATAGTTTTATATCTATTTTTTTCATCCTCTATTTGTATACATATTAAATAACGTCTCAATAAGTAAAGTGCTTCTAAAGTATAACGGTCCCTAGAAATATTGGTGCTTCTAAAGTATTATGGTCCCCAGGAATGTTGGTGCTTCTAAAGTATAACGGTACCCAGAGGATTGAAAATGATGAAGAATATCATGAGGGGATTGAAAATGATGAAGAATAGCATGAGAGGATTGAAAAAGTCTGAAGAATATCATGAGAGGATTGAAAAAGTCTGAAGAATATCATGAGAGGATTGAAAAAGTCTGAAGAATATCATGAGAGGATTGAAAATGATGAAGAATAGCATGAGGGGATTGATACATATCCATGATCCATGATACATCATACATACCCATGATCATCATACCCATGTTACATCATACATACCCATGTTACATCATACATATCCATGATACATCATACATATCTATGATACATATCCATGATACATATGCATGATACATATCCATAATACATGATACATATCCATGATACATGATACATATCCATGATACAGCACCGAGGGTTCTTCTACAGAATAGGACCCAGCACTGGGGGGGGGGGGCTTCTTCAATATAGGACCCAGAGGCTTCGGCATTGTCCAGGAGAAAAGTGCTAAATGTCCTAGATAGAGCTACTGTAGTTTTTCTCTTCGGACTATTGTGCAGATGAAAAGGAGGGGAGATCGGTAAGAGTTATTTTAGTAGTGCTCTGGAGGCCGTTTTGATTTTCTAAATACTCGGTGTTGTCTGGGAGAAAAGTGCTCAATATTCTATTTTGCTTGCGGAGAGGAGGAGAGAGAGCCCCGGGCAACGCCGGGTACCCCTGCTAGTATATATATAAGGCAGAAAACTCTTACTGCACAAAATTGCCAAACAAGGCATACATACAGTCTGCACTTGTCCTCCTTTTTTGTTTGCATTTTTTAATTTGAACTAATTCATGTCTAAAAATTCCGTAATGTCATCTACATGCACCTTTTGAAATTTCGGCACATGTTCGTCTTTTCTCACAGTCCGTTTTTCACAAACTTTTTAATGACCAGTTTTTTTTTCTTTTTTCGGTGTACACTTACCTATCAGGCTGCTAGAGAATTCCGGGTTTTTTTGAAAATAAATTCAAATATTTTACATTTTAGGAGCGGGGTTTCCAATGTTAATTCAACGTAGACTGATCCCCCACTTTTTGACCATCTCAATTTTTGTAAAAGTCTTTTTCGGTGTACAATTACCTATCATGTCAGTAGAGAATTCCGGAGTTTTTAGTCTTTCAGAAAATTTAGATTTTAAGACGGGGGATCAGTTTTCAATGTAAATTCAACGTATATTGATCCCCCTCTTTTTGACCATCTCAAATTTTAAAAATTATTTTTAATTTCAGGGTTTTTGGAAAGAAATTTCAAAAAATTGAGATTTTAAGACCTAAAAAAAGTTGTGAAAAACGGACTGTGGGAAAAGACGAAGAAGACTGATCCCCCGTCTTAAAATGTAAACTTTGTTAATTTTTTTTCCCAAAACTCCGGAATTCTCTCGCGACATGATAAGCAGAAGAATTTTAAAGATTTGAGATGGTCAAAAAGAGGGGGATCAGTCTACGTTGAATTTACATTGAAAACTGATCCCCCGTCTTAAAATCTAAATTTTCTGAAATTTCTTTCCAAAAACCCCGGAATTCTCTACTGACATGATAGGTAATTGTACACCGAAAAAGACTTTTAAAAAAATTGAGATGGTCAAAAAGTGGGGGATCAGTCTACGTTGAATTAACATTGGAAACTGATCCCCGCTCCTAAAATGTAAAATATTTGAATTTTTTTTCCAAAAACCCCGGAATTCTCTAGCAGCCTGATAGGTAAGTGTACACCGAAAAAAGAAAAAAAACTGGTCATTAAAAAGTTGTGAAAACCGGACTGTGAGAAAAGACGAACATGTGCCGAAATTTCAGATTCCCATTGAAGAGAGAGAGTATTTATAAAAGATCAGAGAGAGAGAAAGAACCGAGACAGTCAGTGTTTTAAAAAAAAGTCCCTAGAAACTGATTAGGTGATATATCTAACCTTGCCTTGCTTTGGACTTTATTTACAACACATGTATCTTCTTCATCGAACCATTATTTACAAGATATTATTATAGATAAATTAGAAAATAAAGAGTTAAAAGGAGGTTACAGGGAGAAATGGTAAAAAAAAAAAGATTAAGAAAAAAAGCAAGGAGGGACCAGAGCGCCAGAGAGATAGGAATTGCAAGTAAATATCTCGCTCATTGATACCCAATATTGGTGCAACTGGTGTTCTTCTAGCAGAGGATGTTTGCTGCTGCTGTTCTAGAAGAGTACAACAGTGTAAATACTGTTACGGCAATTTGGGTGCACAAACTAGTTGTGAAACAGGGATGGTTACAGCTTTGGAGAAATTTTTTTAAAGGAACTACCATTTAGAATGGAACTACAAGCAGTAGTATATATATATATATATATATATATATATATATATATATATATATATATATATATATATACAAGCAGTAGTATATATATATATATATATATATATATATATATATATATATATATATATATATATATATATATATATATATATCGACCAATATTTTGGCGCTATAGAAAGTAACCGACCTGCTGAAACAAGATAACTTTTATCGCTGCATGAAATGTCACACAATAAGAAAATGTTCAAATTTTATTTTGTATCAAAAAAAAATTTGTATAAAAAACCGTAGTAAAAATATTTTGTTGCGTGTCCGCCAACTTTTTTATTTCAGGACAAAAAACGAGGTTTCTTTGTTATATAAAAAGATCGATAATTGTAAAACTTTTCTTCTATTTCGCTACCTTTTTCACTGATTTGACTGGAATAACTGTCACGGATTAAATATATAATATACTTATTCAAGTACTTTTTATTTAAAAAAGAAATTAAAATTTTCCCGATCACGTGGAAATACAACCGCCATTTTCGAATAAGGGAGATAACTGAGACTGAATTTATGCAAGGAAGTTAGAGTTATGCCACTTTGACCGTCATTTCATTTTTTTCAGGTGTCGGTCATATTTATTTGAAATTTTTCAACACACACATGATAGGTACACGGAAATATTAAACATCGTTAAAAACACGGACAAGGACCAAAAAAATTCCGCCAAAATCTGTGCGGACGAAAATAAATGGGTATTTTTTTGTGATTCAATTATTTCAAAAAAATTCCATGAGGACTTTTTAAAAAAATACAAAATAAAACAATTTCCACATAGCAATTTTTTCTTCAATTAATGGGGAGAGGCTTTGTTAATTATTCTGTACTAACACAATAGCGGACAATTGAATCGTCTGCATTTTCCTTATATTTTATCCAGTGTATATAAACCAAAATAAATTGTTTCGGTCTAATTTTCCAACTCTTATCTTGAAACATTTTGACGCTTACAGACAGAGACAGAAAGAGATTTGAACTTTGCCCCCCCCACCCCCACCGGAAAAGTTAAGCTAAGTGAATGCTTATATATATATATATATATATATATATATATATATATATATATATAAAATCTTGATTGGGACAAAAATTGAAAATAGTCTTCTAGGATTTCCTATTTCAATGACGAGCGAGGACATTTTTTTTACTTAAATAATAAAACCATGATAACAAAATATTTTTGAAACTAACCTAAGAAAATATTTTCAAAGTTTTCATTTTTTTTCCTTTATTTAATCAGACATTTTTCTATCTTGGGTGGCCAATAATAAAAATAATATTGCAGTTGCTTTATGAGCCAGTTAAATTGAATTGGCCGGCCACGCGCGAACAAAGTTGACGCCTTAACTTGTTATTTTTTTTCACTTTGTCCCCCCCCCCCACCAGAAAAGTTATTTTTAAACATGATGAAATTTTTAAAAATCAAAGAAAAATAAATTGTATTTAATTTTTACTAGATATTTTTCAACAATCATACTTTCTTTCATTGAGAATCTTTTATATTTGAGGAGGGGGGCATAAATTAAAAAACTTCTACTAAATATTAAATTAACTCAAATAAAGGCAACACTTCGTTGAAAATAATTTATGTACCCCATAAAAATTGATATCCCTTGCCTAATAAGTAAGCTGAATCTTTTTTTTTCTTCTTTTATAAATTACTGGATGAATTTGCATAGTTTGCTATACATTTCTTATGGTTGTGATACTTAATTTTTAAGGTGCTTAGATACCAAAGGGGTCCCCAGATTTTAGTCTGCAAACAGGAAGTAGCATGATTAAAAGGCACAGATTTGTTTGTCCCTTTCCCCAAAAAATACCGGACGGAAAACATTTTTGGCAACGGAAAATGTGAATAAATATATTTACAAAATCAGAAAGAATCTTTTTTTTCATGAAACCAGTAATTTATTAAAAAAAATAAACAAAAAAGAATAAACAACGAAACGTGATTTTTTCCCTTTTGACTTTTTCAAGAAACAAGTAAAAAAAAACGAAACTTTTATGGGAAAGGGACCAAAAAAGCGGCGACTTCCTGTTTGCAGACGACAAAAATCTTGGGACGTAAGCAGCTAAACTCACTTGTGATTTAATTTATTTTTTATTCTCTTTATGTAGGCAGCGCACGTCAACTTCCGTAAAGGAAAAAGAAATAGAGTGTTCGAACGACGGACGGTTTCAATCAACAATAAACAACCCCTACCTACCCAGGGGAAAGAGAGTGAGGCGTTTTATTGGCGACTCACCAAGCCACGTAGGTTGATCAGTGCAGAAAAGTTATGTTTTTTATACATGATGAAATTGGCGCCAAAATTGTAAGCTTTCCTGGTAAAGTTGTCATTTTAAAATAGTTAACTAATAACTGTTAACAAACGCAAGAACAGTTACTTTTCTATTTACCTGACTGTTTGTATTAGGCGCCTCGATGTCAAACTTCCATTCAAAAACCGAAATTGTCACCAAACGCCAATTTTCACACATTTGACGTGTTTTGGCCATCGACAATTCAGTTTGGCCATTTTTTGTGAATATTCTGGAGTTCACTTATGCGCGGTTAGGCGTATCGCAAAATTGAAAACAAACACAGAAAATACATTTTTTAAATAAAAACAAAAATGAAAAAGTGCCCTTTTCTCGCCAAACAGGAAAAGGGATATATGTTACGACGCTCAGCAGAGGCGCGAACGGAGTCCAAAAAAAGAACGAGAAAGAGTTTAAAAACATAAATTGGGTATCTTTCAGAATGATCAGTACAGTCGCGGACGGGGTCCAAAAAACTAACGAGAACGGGGTTATAAAAATAAATATGCAACAAGTGAGTTTAACCTACGTCGAGAAGAGATATTTGTCTACTTACCTATGATATTTGTTTGTATTTTTACGTACTATAAATGGGGTTTTATTAGCTGTAAAAAAAATTTCTTGTTCATTTTTTACTCGTTTTTTTTAGACAAAAAAATGGCGCTTGCTCGTAAGACGCCATGTCTTACGAGCAAGCGCCATTTTTTTTTTTTGCAAGTTCGCGTGATAAAACTATTGATTTCTACTAAATAGCAGTTGGAACGGTTTAAAAATACAAACAAATATCACAGGTCAGTTTTAAATTAACTTTTATCGACGACAGTTACTTTTATTTGTTGTATATTTGTTTTTTTGAGCGTTTTCAGCGTACTGATCATTCTGAAAGATACCCCATAAATTTGCAACAAGTAAAGTTGACTTATGTCTAGAATAGACATAGATGTTAAAAATATTTCTTGTTTTTTAAAAGATCTAGTTTCTAAAAGAAAAATGGCGGCCAGTCCCTCTATATTATTACGTAGAGCGGCCATTTTGAATTCTTCGAAAACCGTCTGTCGAACATAAATTTCTAATAAATAGCACTTCAAACGGGTTTAAAATACAAACAAATAGCACATGCAAGTTTGAAACTAACTTTTACAGCTTACAGTTACTTTTATTTGGTATTTTAGCGTTTTTACTCTGCTGAGTCTCGTAAGAGATGCCCGGGAAAAGAAACATTTGACTAAAATAAATAGCATTGATTAGCTCCTCTTCAGGAGTTAGGCACAAGGCCAGTTTTTTTATCCTACTCCCACAAGTAAGATGTGACCCAAGGTCGGGTCGGGAAAGTGGGGTTTGAAAAGCCAGCGCCCGAGAGGTGAGCCATCTGACCATTTAAAAATTGCCTGGGCAGCCCCGTCGGCATTCCCCGGCAGGGGCGCCTCAGACAGTAATAAACTTACTCCATCCCTAAAGAGGGGAGGCAAAGCCTAATTTTTGACTGAAAATAATTTTAATTCTACTGAGTTTTGTGTTTAGACTTTTAATCTATTATTAGTAGAATTTTAAATGATTCATTTTAAGTTTCTCCTATTTTTTATTTTATTAAGATTATGTCCGACACGACCAGGTTTACACACATATATAGATATATATGTGTGTGTACGTATATATGTGTGTGTGTACGTATATATGTGTGTGTGTACGTATATATATATATATATATATATATATATATATATATATATATATATATATATATACACACATCTATATATATGTGTGTGTGTGTACGTATATATATATATACACACACACACATCTATAATCTATATATATGTGTGTGTACGTATGTATGAGTGCCCCACCAGGGGCTGCCCGCGCGTGAATTTGTTATTGCAAGGGTTGCGCAATCTCCAACAACCGCTCTCCTGAGTCGGCATTGCTTGATTCCAATGGCAAGTAGTAATACAACACGACTGGAAACAATGCCGAGATAAGCAGAGAGCACATACACTGGTATTCCCAAATGGTCACCCAAGCTCGACACCGCTTAACTTCGGTGATCTAACGGGAATCGGTGTGTCAACGTGATTGTGCCGTATATATACATTTTTAGTCAAGTGACACGAGTATTTATATATATTTTTACTTTTTGTTTTATTTAAAAAAAATTATTTTCTGTGTTTTCTTCATTTTTAGCGAAGTGTTTGTTTTCAATTTTGCGATACGCATGGCTGCGCCTAAGTGAACTCCAGAATATTCACAATTAAAAAGGCCAAACAGAACTTTTGATGGCCAAAAAAACACGCCAAATTCGTGAAATTTGGCCATAAAAAGACCAATCTGGTTTTGAGCACGGCCCACTAGTCAGTCAGCCGGCCTTTATTCTGCGTTTTTAACTTTTTTTTTTAACTATTAACAAAATGGCTGACTTAGAAAACAAAATGCATTCTAGTCGATTAACAGAAAGATCAAAGTTAATAAAATACTTCTTTTCAAACTATGCGATGAATAATTTATTAAGTGGATTAAAAATTATCTACGAATATTTAAAAAATTAATGAAAAAAAAGATGAAACATTTTTCAAGTATTGACATATATATTAAGGTTTAAGAGTAATTTAAGATTTTGGTATAATAGACAATTAAAAATATATGGAATGTCGGATTTTTAAATATAGAGAGAAAACCGAAGAATTTCGAATAATTTTTAATTAATGGAAACAATTTGAAATGAAAATTTTCAAGAAACAAAAATGTGCGACTTACGATCACATTTTCGTAAAAGAGCGCCAAAAAAAGAGCGCGAAATTGGAAAGGGACGATGAGATGTACCGCAATAAATAACGAAAGTGTGTGGGTGTGAGAATAACAGACAGGGGGGGATGAAAAATAGAGAGAGGGGGATGAGAAAAAAAGACGCTTGCCCACGAGGACAAAAAGATAGACACATACATACATATATATATATATATATATATATATATATATATATATATATATATATATATATATATATATATATATATATATATATATATGTGTGTGTGTGTGTGTGTGTGTGTGTGTGCGTGTGTGTGTGTGTGTTTCAGAATATGCAGGAAAATCACAGTAAATGCAAATAATTTATATAAAAAAATAGACAGATAGAGATAGATATGAGATTTAGTCGTATTACAACCAAATTGGCCGAAAAATGAATCGGTTGCTTTTTCCCCCATCATAAATGAGTAAGTAAACCCAAATAAATGGATTTTTTTTCCTAACTGAATTTTTCTTTAGAATAATTTACGGTAATGGTGGTATCATGACAAAAGAACAGATAAGCCTGGGAGGATTACCGTCATCCCCTTAAAAAAGGAGGTAATTCCTGGGAGGACAGAATCGATACTAAATAAACGTATTCCGATTAAAAAAGATAATAATATATAGTAATGGATTACATAAACAAGTTTTTATAGTTTATTGGCCCTTTTCTGTCAATAAATGTATCTATGACAAAATTGGAGATAATGACTAATGATTATTACCAAAGACCTCCACTGTCCCCATAATTTTGATGTCCTTTTTTTTATATTTTGTGCAAATAAATAAATAATTTATTAAGTGGATTAATTTTTTTTAAATGTCTATCTACGAAAAGGATTATATATTTCAAAAATGAATGAAAAAAGGTGAAATATTTTTCAAGTATATATTCAAAGTACTTTAAGATTTTCGCATAATTGACAAATTAAAAACATTTGGAATATAAGGCACCGAAAAGCGAAGAATTTCGAATAATTTTTGAATTAAACAATTTGAAATGAAAAGTTTATAAGAAGAAAAATGAGCGACTTACGGTTGCATCAGCTTTTCTGAGAAATGGCGAAGATGGAAAGGGGGGAAAGAAAAGGGCGCAAATTGCAAAGGAGGGAGAGAGAGAGAGACAGAGAAAGAGAGATAGGGTGTGCGAACTAAACTAATAGACAGAGGGGGAGGTGAGAAGATATACAAATAGAGAGAGGGGGGCTTGTGCCTTGTTGACTATTTAAATTTTGTTATATTTTGTGCAAATAAATAATTTAAAGTGTAGTATGTTTTCTAAGCATCTCATTTATTCTTTTATTATCGATGAAACTATTGCTTCAAAAAACCGCGAAAGAAGAGAGAGAGAAAAAGGGGGAGGGGGTAGATGAGAGAACTTATCTCGCGTTTTTTTATTTAACTTGAATCGGATATTTCTTCATTGCGTAGGATGTAACTCGCGTTTATTTTTTTTTGCAAGTTTTTCACTTCGAAGAAATCATTGATGAAAATAAAAGTGCTTTTAGGGCCGAAAAAAAAATGTTTATCTTATTTTAGGAGTCAAAAAAGGGGGAGATAACTCTAGTTTCAACCACGCTTTTTGGTAAAGGGCCGGCTGACTGGCTAGTGGGCCGTGCGCAAAACCAGTTGGCCTTTTTAGGTCCAAATGTCACGAATTTGGTGTGTTTTGGCCTTTTTGTGTGAATATTCTGGAGTTCACTTCGCAGAATTGAAAACAATACTTCGCAAAAATGGAGAACAAACACAAAAAATTCTCTGTAAATTTCAGAATATCCGCAGAGTCACGGACGGGGTCCAAAAAACGAACGAGAATGGGATAAAAAAAATATATATAAAAAGTGATTATTACCTACGTCGAGAATAGATATTTTCCTACTTACCTATGACATTTGTTTGTATTTTTACGTAGTATAAATGGGTTTTTATTAGATGTAAAAAAAAAGTTCTTGTTTTTTGGGGGCACGGATTTTTACTAAAACAAGATGGCGGCTCAGTCTCATAATCGTTAGATAGCCCCCCCCCCCCCCAACGCCATTTTTTTCTACTCGAATGTTCGTGTGACAAAAATATTGATTTCAATAAATAGCAGTTGAAACGGCTTAAAAATACAAACAAATGTCCCAGATAACTTTATCGGCTACAGTTACTTTTATTTGTAGTCGAACAGAATTTCCAATTGAACCCTTTATTTATAATCCATAGACGTGCATTGTTTTCTTCACGCTTTAACCATTTTAACATTTTTCCCAAAAATATAAATTTTAGACAGTGCTACGAGCTTTTTTACCCTGAACTTGGGCAAGAAGGGGGTGGTCAATTTACGTTGAAATATAATTCACTATAGTTCCTAAAGGTACGGGCAGAACAAATTCTCCAAAAAAGTGCTATGAGTTAGGTTCGACGGATTTATTTAAAAAAATGAATAAAAAAAGATGAAATATTTTTTAAGTACTCAAATTAAGGTTAAGAGTACTTTACCGAAAATAGAAGAATTTCGAAGAATTTTGAAACAATTTTAAATGAAATGAAAAGTTTTAAAAGGAAAAAAGTACGACTTACCTCTTAGATCACGTTCCCTGAGAAATGGCAAAAACGGAAATGGGCGGCGAAAAAAAACCCGCGAATTTCAAAGGGGCAGATATATTAGGAGAAAGATAAACTAACAGAATGGGGGGGGGGTGAGAAGATCATATATACATATATATATATATATATATATATAGAGAGAGAGAGAGAGCGAGAGAGAGAGAGAGAGAGCGCGCGCACTGGAAAGACGGTTTAAATCAACCCTTACCCACCCAGCGGAGAGAGAGGGAGGGGTTTATTGGCGACGACGTGATTCACCACGCCGTCAATATTTCTTTGATCGACAATCTAGCACGCGAAATAAAGAGTTGATAAGTGCAGAAAAGTTATCTATTTTTTTAAACACGATGAAATTCACAAGAGAAAAAGAAAACGTACAAAGATAATGTCCTTAATTTAACGTATCTCTCTCTATATGTTTGTGTATCTCCACATATATATATATATATATATATATATATATATATATATATATATATATATATATATATATATATATATATATATTTACATTTATATATATATTAAGCTATGAAAATATATTTATGGCAATTAAGCTACACAGAGGCCCCCGCGTTTCATCCCGGGGGAATCTGTAGGCTATAATTACATTACCGTTTGTGTGTATTTTAAAGAGCTTTTATACTACGGAGTCTTGTAACCCCGCCGTATTCAAGATGGCGCCTGATTTTACTCGATGTGAAACCTTCATGTCCGCTAATTTGGCTGTTAATCGCTCTATCTATGTATTATCACTCTGTCTCTGTCTCTGTCTCTGTCTGTCTGTATGTCTCTCTCTCTCTCTCTCTCTATATATATATATATATATATATATATATATATATATATATTTTTATATAAAGTATTTGCATTTATATCTCACTTTTCGGCATAATCTGAAACACACACACATATATATATATACATATATGTATGTATGTATATATATATATATATATATATGTGTGTGTGTGTGTGTGTGTGTGTGTGTGTGTGCGTTTCAGATTATGCAGAATGAAGTACTTGTAAAACAAACACAAGGATGCAACATCGCATCAACAAAACACACGACTGTTTCGCTGTATTACAGAAAAAAAAACACAATCGTCATAACATAAATTGTCAGACATCACACCTTATTATTAAAAATAAATTTAGGCCACAAAAAAGAAATACAACCAAAAAGATAGTTGGGTTAGCTTGAACGGTTCTGAACAAAATGACCGACCCACAACACATAAAAACAAAAACCACAAAACATAAGACAGAGAGAGAGAGAGAGAGAGAGAGAGAGAGAGAGAGAAAGAGAGAGAGAGAGAGAGAGAGAGAGAGAGAGAGAGAGAGTCTTTTTTCTCTCGTAGTGGGATACTTATTTTTATTGCAAAATATGGCAATTCAAAATGGAAAACGTATGGATATACTTACCACATCGTAAAACTTACCGTGTTGATTGGTCTGTCGAATACCGTTGCGTAGACCGGCTACAATTTCTCTTCGTAAATTACAAAAACAGACAAATTACAAACACGATTGATTAAATATCATTACTTTTTATCACAAAAACACATACCGATTGTTTCGCTGTATCACAGCTCTTCAGTGCGGCTTTAAAACAAACCTATTTCTGACCAGGTGTTTATTTATTATCCCTCTTTGTTTTACCTCCATCCTTATCACTTCCTCCCATAACTTAAGCAGTCTCGTCCATTCTATCATCATCGTATTCGGTTTAAAGTCCATGTGTTGACCGGCTTTAAAACTAACCTATCTCTGTCGAGGTTTTTATTTATTATCCCGCTTTGTTTCAAGCCCATCCTTGCGCTCAATCATTCAACCGCAGACTCACTTGCGCTCAAACTTGATGCAGACCCAATTGCCGACAGGTGGCGCTAAAAAGCGACACCAGAGTTATTTGCCCTTCGGATTATAAAAACCGGTGCAAACGGAAAAACACTCTTATGCATTTGGCCTCGGCAGAACGACGCTGACACCAGCGCTCCGCCATACTGTCTTTTCTCTCTTCAACTGGCCTCGGCAAAGCAACAACCAACACACGTTTCTTCCGTAAACACGTGGTCAAACAACGGTAAGAGTTCTGAACTCATTTTCTTTGTGTACGGCTTTCAAATACTTTTCCCACGCCGGACTCATTTTCTTGACATACGCATCTCAAGAACGGTTTCTTATCGACATACATACACGACACACCTCATCATTCCACGTACACACACGTTCAATAAACCTTATTTGAACTACCTCATTTTGTTTACTCTGTCTTTGCATGCAACATTGCTTGATTTAACGAACATGCTGTTAATCGGGGGAGACGACCCTCGATTCCAATAAGTCTCATCCATTTGGGTGATTTGTGTTTAAATTTTAATTGACTTCTTTTTTGCAGGTGTCTGATCTTCGAGCTTGACTTAAGCAGCTGGCAGGTTTCGGGGAGACTCACGAACCCGTAAAACGGTGAAAGTCTTCTCGGATCCGAATCGGCGGGTTAAGCCGGGGGTCAGATGAGTGGAGAGGGGAGGAGTGGTCCGAGCTCTGCTGGGAAAGGTTTTGTCTAGCTCGGGCTCCCATTCCGAAATGAGGCCTAGGTCTCATGTCGGGGCGGGAGCAGACCCCAAACGATCAGACGGACATGCCGCTCTAAGCTCCATGCCCAGTACGTCTGCCAGTACCGGCCACAGCACTGGAGGTAGATCAGGGTCTACCGCCTTAAGCGATAGCCTTGTTAGCTTTTACGTTGCTGTTCCCGGCAGCTCAAGATTTGATAGTTCGGATCCGAGAGGTAATCTGGGTCGGTGGAAAAAACTCCCCACTGCACCAAACTCTCGCCGGGCTTTAACTGTCAGCCCGCCTGGTCGTAGGCGAAAAAGCCCGCCTGCCTCCAGGAGTAAGAGCGACTAAGTCGGTGGATTCCCACAAAAAAGGGGCCACCAACCCAGATCAGCCGCCAGCCCCCAGTGACCGGGACTCTGCTCAGTGCCGCATTCTGGACCTGCACCAGGAATTGTTTGGCGGTTGCAGCAGCAGTGAAAGCAGCTACAGCAGCAGAAGCAGCAGTAACAGCAGCTTGGAAAAAGTGCACTTTGCATCAAAAAGTTCGGCCCAGACTGGAATGCGGCAGTCCAGGCCGAGAAAGATGGGGGTTGCTCGCACCGTATAAAAGTCTGGAGCAGCGGATGTCACTGGGAAAAAAGGGACTAAGGTGGCCACTCCACCTGTTACAACCCCAGCAGCATCACCAAAGGAGTGGCCGTCCCTTACAGCAGCCCCAGCTGAAGAACCAAGTGTTTGGTCGATCCCTCCCGGGCAGAAGACGCCGTCGCCGCCGAAAGCTTCATCACCATCAACTCCGGCGGCAACCAACACTCCTGCCCTATCACCAACTAAAGAGGACAAGTGGGGACCCCAGTTACACAAAGAAGCCCTTCGGAGTACCGTTGGTTGTTCGAGACAACCTATAAGGAACTAACCGACGGTAGTGTTATCAAAGCAGCTCCGGGAGCGGTGGAACGGCTGGCGAAGCGAATTGTTTCGCTAGTTACCATCGACTCTAGAACAAAAGGGTTGGCTGGGGTCCAAATAGAAACAATAGGAGAAATCATGTGGTCCCTCAAAGTCCCGGCAACGTATGTTTGCCGGAGAGGCTTTGCAACATGGGACATCCTATTACCAACAGAAGAAGCAACTGAAAAGGTGGCCAGGACAGACCTGAGGCATAAACATCTAATCCTCAGGCCGGAGTATTTGAGCAGGAGGAGGACACTAGTCACTGTCCTGCTATATTGACTCAGAGCAACTAGGTGCAGTGATGAGTCAATATGGGGACGTCGAAGCCATAATCCCTGTCCGTGGTCCCCATAACCTAATGGTAGGGGACTACAAAATTAAGATGCGTCTGGACCGGGATGGCTTCAACAACATCCAGCCCCTGCTCAAGTGCGACGCCTGGTCAATGTCGATCATCATAGAGGGCAGGAAGCCACATTACTGGCACTGCGAGCAGAAGGGGCATATGGCGAAAGATTGCCGCAAGAAGGCGCCAACCAAGAAGACCCCTTCTGTTGCAGTCCCGGGAGATCCAGTTACATCAGCAGCTCCTCCACCATCGACCAAAGGAGGCGTGGATGAGGAGGGATTCAGCCCGGTGGTCCGCAAAGGAAGATCACAGAAGTCCTCCTCTAAAAAAGTGCAGCCCTCTGATGAAGGAGGGATGCGGGGTCCCACAAAGTCACTGGACGGAGATTTTCCTACCACTAAGGCGCCGCAGCAAGCCTCTGTCACGGCAGCGGCCACCAAGAGAAAGCCTGGGGTTCCCCCGACAGTTTCTTCATCATCCGACTCGGAAGGGGAGAAGATGGAGGATGACGCTACCCCGGCTCCGGCTCCGGCTCCGGAGACAGAGAGAAAAGAGACAAGGGATAAAAAAAAGTTGCCAAACGCACAGGGAAAAAAATTAAAGAGGCTGGGCCCCAACGCCCGAAGAGATAACTATCTTTTCTGCTCAGTACCCCGAACCCCCAAAATCCAAACCCACCACTGAGCAGAAATCCCCCTTCCCCACTGAACCCCCCCCCCCAGCTGGCTCCCGCTCTCTGTCTCAAAAGAAAGAGTCGGTGGCCAAAACAGCAAAACCTGCCAAATCGGCAAAAAAACAAATCACGAGAAACGCGTCACCCTCTCCGTCACGAACGGAGAAGACAAGAAAGCTCCCCTTCCTGCCAGGGGACCTCATCTGTGATGCAGACTTGCATCACGCCGCTGCCGAACTCACACCTCGGCAGAGAAGTGTCATCAAGCCGCTGCAGCTCCTAACGAAAGACCAGGGTCTGGACACTACCAACCCGACCAACTTCCCGAATGCCCCCTTGCTGATCACCTTCGTCAGGAAGACGAAGGTGGGCCGCACCAAATACCTGTGGCGATTGATCGACGCAGCCAAGGGGGCGATCCTGGACCTAACGTTGGTGGAAGAAGGGCACGACTCCTTCGACGATCTGAGGGACAAATGCGAGGGGAGGATCCCTATATACGTCCACCCCTCATTTTATAGAGCCCTCAAAATAACCTTTCCCCTGGATGTCGGAGGCATCTCCCGAGACGGCTGCGCGCCGTCGGAATTGCTCACTGGCAATATCGGGCATGCCAACGCCACCCTCACAGATAAAGATTTCAGGCCGTTGATTGACACTGACTAGTGTAATGGCCACGAACTTGAAGTTAGGAAGCTTGAACGCGAGAGGCTTGAGATCCTTAAGCAAGGCAGCCCGCATACTGAGGGATCTCAAGGCTTTTGAATTAGATGTGGCTGCGGTACAGGAAACTCACTATGTTTCGATAGACGATCACCGACTGCTGTCGGAGCATTTCGATGTTTTTTCAGCATTCGGTGTTGTTCACGCGGATGCTGATGACAGACTGGTCGTGGCTGATGTTGCCGTGAATAGTGCCATGTTTCGAATCGTCGCGATTTATGCGCCCAATACCATTCGTGAGAGGGTTTCCTTTTTCCGGGGGTTGGAGGGGTTCCTCGGTGGTTCGGAGCGGCTAATCTTAGTGGGTGATTGGAATGCCATCCTTGATCCCAAGATAGATAAGGCGGGGGGACCTAGTGGGTCGGATGGGTGTGAGACAAGTCTGTCTGATCTGATGGCACAATGCGATCTGGTCGACAGATTTCGTGTCGATCACCCGAGGCGGGAGATGTGGACGTGGCTAGCTAGCGGCACTGTCCATTCAAGTTTTTACTTGGATCGATTGTTAGTTAGAAGAGGCAACGTAAGTTATATCTCTTGTCCCACATTCCACTGGTTAGGCCATTCTGGCCACAAGTTACTTGTGGCCAGTCTGGATTTAGGTCCTAAGACACACAAGGTAGCTGGGTACTGGAAGTTAAATACCTCCTTACTGGAGATACGTGACTTCCGGGAACAGCTATCTCTTAACTTTCAAAAGGGATTAGTGGGGGCAGTAACCGGGAGTAAGTGGTGGGTTAACGCCAAAGTTGGCATTAGGCGCTTTTTTGTTCAATATAGCCAACGCCTACCCTTTAAGGCCAAAGCAGAAAAGCGTTTAGCTGGCCCGGGCGGTAGCTTGGGGGGGGGGGGATTCACTAGGCATAGTACTAGCTAAGGGGGACCTGAAACGTGCGGCTAACGTGCGGTATGAGGGTCAAGTTGTTAGATCTAAGCTAAAAAGAGTGTCCAACGAAGCCGTGGATGTTGACGCGGCAGAGCGTAGAATTCCACTTCGTCGCAACTCGGTCGGTCTCATTCGTCAAGTCAAACACCCGGAAGGACACACCCTTGTTGCGACACGGGAGATTTGCCGGGGATTTCGTGAACATTTCATGGAGCGGTTCACCCAACTGCCCGGACTCCGCGTCGAGGAGTTTGGCAGATATTTAGCTGGCTCGCCCCGCCTGGAGGCGGCCCGAGCGGCTAGTTGTGATGGGCGCGTTACAGAGTGTGAGGTTTTGGCTGCACTGAAGCAGGTCGGCTACGACAAATCTCCGGGACTAGATGGTTTGCCCTATGAATTGTTCTAGAGACTGTCGCACATCTCCGTACCTATTCTGGTCAATGTGTTCAATCACTGGTTTGAACAGGGTTCTATCCCTGGTCAAGTCACCAAGGGAGTGATCACATTGCTTCAGAAAAAGGGCCAAGATGGTGGGGATTTAGATGATTATAGGCCCATAACTCTGCTAAACACAGATTTAAAGATTTTGGCCAAAGTTCTTGCAAATCGGTTGCAGCTTGTTATCGGTGAGTTGGTCGAACCTGATCAGAATTATACTGTGAAGGGGAGATCGATTCAGAACAACTTGCATCTGATGCGCCCGATCATAGAGGGGTTAGAAGACGACACCGAAGCCGCGCTGATCAATTTAGATCAGTCCAAAGCTTTTGACAGGGTCGACCATCGGTTCCTGGGATCTGTTTTAGAGACCGCCCGTTTTACACCGGACTTCTGCAGATGGATCTCCATTCTGTATCGCGGGCCGACGGCAGTGGTGCAGGTGAATGGAATGCGATCGAAGTCTTTTGCCGTCTCTCGGTCGGTACGTCAGGGATGTCCGCTGTCTCCCCTGCTTTACGTCCTTGCCTTGGAGCCTTTTCTCCGCAGGCTTAGGATCGGGGAGCCTGGACTGGCCCTACGCGGTATTGCTCTTCCTGGCGGTGCGCGAGCCAGGGTTTCCGCGTATGCCGATGATGTCACCGTGTTCGTGTCGTGCTTTCGAGACATTATCGCGGTGATTAGGGCACTCAAAAGGTACGAAAAAGTCACAGGGGTCGTAGTCAACCTTAGCAAATCCAACGGCCTAAGGTTGGCTGCCTGGAGCGGCGCGGCTGCGCTCCTGGGCCTTTTCAACTGGACAGATGGCCCGGTTCGGATCCTCGGCGTATGGTTCGGACCGGGTCTCCAGCTTGATAAGAACTGGTCGGAAGTACAGTCTAAGGTCGAAGCGTCTGTAAGGATTTGGCTTCGAAGGGGGCTTTCCCTTAAAGGTCGAGCTGAGGCGTGCGCCACTTACGTCTTTCCGCTCATCCTTTACTGATTGGCTGTACTACCTCTGCCTGCGGACCGTCGAGCGGTTTTGACGCGTCTCCTTTTCTCGCTTTTGTGGGCAAAGGGGAAGCCGCTAGTCCGTAGGCAGGTCTGTACTTGCTTTCGGTTCTTACCGGAAGACAGCGAGCAGTTCATACCTTAGATAGGATGCGGGGACCCTACTAACTTACCATAATTAGCATTTTATTTTGTTCTTTATTTTTATCATCCCTTTTTATTTTTTTTTTATTTTTGGGGGATTATTATTTAAGGCTTAGTTTTTTGTTATCCCACTCCCATCATCTCATATGTACTTTTTTGTGTGTATTTTGTAAATAAAATTAATTTCAAACACCTGGGGATATTTTATATATATATGTATAAGTCCATAGATTGAATGTCGTATTGTGGTGACTGAAACTAGTTTCTAGGGTATTTTAGACCAAGTGGACGACCCCCGACCCCCACTTCCCCCCCATACCCCTCTTTTGGCCTTGTGCCACATCTTATCTTTGTACATGTACAATTATTATAAGATAAATAAATCGCTTCAGCCCGGGGGTCAGGAGGGGGCCACGTCCGACTTGGTCCACGGATGGACCAGTCGTCGGCAGTCTGAGTTACTGCACACAGCGGTCGCAATTCCTGCCCCCCTCTCCCCCCCCCCCACGTCGGCAGTTCCGAACTCCTGCATCTGCAGTTCTGAGTTCCTGAGTTCCCAGCAGTCCGAACGTCAGCAGTACTGAGTTCCTGCACACCGCAGCCGCAACTTCTGCACCAGCACCATGCAGCTCCGTCCGAACTCCGACACCAGCACCCTGCAGCTCCGACTCCTGCATCAACACCCTGCAGCTCCTGCACCAGCACTCTCCTGCTCCAATTGCTCCAGCACCCTGCGGTCCCGACTCCTGCATCAACACCCTGCAGCTCCGACTCCTGCTCCAGCATCCTGCAGTCCCGAGTTCCTGCACCAGCACTCTCCTGCTCCAACTGCTCCAGCACTCTGCGGTCCCGAGTTCCTGCACCAGCACTCTCCTGCTCCAGCATCCTGCAGTCCCGAGTTCCTGCACCAGCACTCTCCTACTCCAGCACCCTGCAGTCCCGAGTTCCTGCACCAGCACTCTCCTGCACCAGCACCCTGCAGTCCTGAGCTCCTGCACCACTCCTGATACAGCGACGCCATCTCAATTCACTTCACTTGTTATTACCATATGGTAAATAAACATCCTTTTCTTGAACAGTTCACCAGCGTTTGTCCTCTCTTCTTTGCCATTGTCGTTACTTGCCTGTGTCCACCTTTTCTTAGTTGTGTGGCCGATCAACACCCGCCCGGTCGGTCCCGCAACAAACTTAATTGCGAATCGAGATGAAATTAATAACATTATTTAGAAAGCCATACTTAACATGGGAGAGGGGGGCTTTGTTACTTAGTCTGTACTTTCTGAAGAGGGCGTAATCTATTTTCAATCGATATTTATTCCATAATTGCCTAATTTGTCTTACTTTGCGAAAATTGTCGCGTGGAACGTAGTAACTTGTGTACGTGTGTTCGTGCAGCAGAGAGAGAGAGGGGGGAACAAATACGATGCAACAACAAAAAGTAAATACATGTCCTACGCCGAAGTGAAAAAAAAACGATTTTCACTGATCCGTTCGCTTATTTATAAGAAAAAGAATCATTTTTCTTTATGGCCCCGGGCAACGCCGTCTACGTCTACGTGGCTGTAACCATCAACTTAATATGAAATTGTCCTCAAATAACAACCGTCGTTCTAGTTATTAGGGGAGGGGGGGGGCTTTTGAAGTGTGTCATTCAGCAGACAATTCCCCCTGCGCACACCTCCACACACACTTTATGGGACATTTCCGCTGGTCGGCGAGATCAATGGCGAAGACACACTCATTCATTCTTGCGAAGGAATAGTTGGGGTTAAAAAATTTGAAAAACCTGACTCAGAAAGCAAAATAAAAGAAGAAAACAAAAGAAAATGTAACTTTGAATTATCCGTTAATACTCGGGACTAACTCCGTACGTATTGAAATTCCAATTTTACCCATGCCGGGAGTTTTATTTTTTTACGAAGGAAAAGACACTCGATGAGGAATGGATCATAATTAATGGAATGAACAATGCTATTTCATACAGACAGACGAAATGCTATTTAATACTATGAAGTGTGACAGGCAGATGCAAATGCTATTTCACAATTAAGCGTGACAGATAAACGAAATGCTGTTTAATACGTAAAACGTAACAGATCGACGTAATACCATCTAATACTTAAGCGTATGAAAATGCTATTTAATACTTGGGCATGACAGACTGACACAATTATATCTAACAGACAGACAGATGAAAATGCTATTTTTAATGCTTCAGCGTGACAGACATTGTATTGCTGTTGTGACAATGTTGAGCAGCCTAATCGAATTAGGAGCGGGCCTACGAAGGCCTTCAGTCAAAGTATCGCGCTAGTATTCATTAAAACCAAAAACCGATAAAGGTCGGCAACAGCATCGAGCTGGATAAGAATTTTCAGCTTGGCAAGCTCGTTAGAACGACGACCGCAAAAGACGACAGAAGAGTGGATAGGTTGTCTGTGGTGTTTTCAACTTTGCACGAAGTTGACTTTGCACGAAGATTTGTTAAGAGATAATCAGAAGAATGAGATCCGATATTGTTGGGAGTTTAGCCGAGGAGGGGGTAGAAAATATTACCCTTGAGGTAGCAAGGAAAATGGAACAGATATCCCCGTATAAGGAAGATGCTGCCGGACCACGAGATTGGCTGGCAGTAATCCAAAAGAAGAGGGTGGTTTATGGTTTGGCAGATCATGAGATGGTACTGCTGGCCCCTGATGGAAGTGGCAGGTCGAGTCTCAACAAAGTTCATTAGTGAGATTTACAAGAAGAACTCGGATATAGCTTGGACGGAGCTACGCGAGCAGTTGGTGAAGCAATACGCCAGCGAGTGGACCAAGATTGAAGTTGTACGCAAGCTAACCAGGCGCTAACCGAAGGAGAGGGACTCGACGAATGGAGCGATCCCAAATACGGGTCCCAACCAGGCCATTCTGGTGGATGCCTTTCATGAGCGGGTTGAGTGACAAGGAGACCCGGAGCAAGGTCCTACTAGGTGAACTGTTCACTTTACTGAGAGCCCAGTTGGCAAAGAGATAGCATAAGGCTAGGAGAGAACGCGTGGAGGGGAGCGAGAATGAAAAGAATGTTAGAGCTAGACAGAGAATGGTGGGGAGCAGAGCGAGTCTGGGGTCCCCGAACAGAACGGGGACGTAAAGGATTGGGAGGCAGTGTCTAATCTCCTCCCATGTTTTTTTCCCGTAGCCTTCCCCTGCCAACTTATCCTGCTTTTCGACATTTTTTTATCCTTAGCAATGGATTTATTGTCCTGACAGAAACTTATCGTTCCTTCAGGAGTTAGGTTCCGTTTGAAAGTTTTAGATGTCGTCTGCTTCGAGGCTTTCTGGCAAACGTAAAACTGCAGGTCCCACTGTAATAAAGTGCTCAATTTTTGTTTCGGACCGCTTTTACTACCTCCCTGATATCTATGCCCTCTAGGGTTCATATTTCCCCGGAGTCCTTTTTTCTTCGAGGACTTGATATGGTTACCGGGTAATGAGGTTGGTTTGATCATGCCGATGATAGATAATGTGTGGTTTTCGAGGGTACCCTCGTCTTTCTTTTTCCTGAATTGAAGTTACTTACTTCTCCCTCAGATGACCATGGTCAGTCCTGTTCTTGCCTCTTATGGCTAAAATGCCCTCGCCGCGGTCTCCTAGATTTTGCCAAAGCATACGCGCCAGACTTACTCTTTACAGCTTTTGTTGTTTGCTACAACTGAACCATGGGTTTTCTTCGACCTTTCACGCTGTAGAAGTCAGTCTTAGGTAGCCTACATCTATTAGAGGTCCCACTAGGTCCCTGCTGCCAGTAAATGCCTTTGAATAAGAATAACTTGTTCCTTTTCATGGCCACTTCGGATTCGCTTGTAAAGGACAAAGCCTCCGATAATGTTGTCGGATAAGATCTGGCCACATCCTCCTTAATGAAAGGTGTTAATTAAAGCATATATGAAAAATTCAGCTAAGTGCACTTGCGCAGTCGAACTTTCCTTCATATCTGCGTCCTTGTATGCTAGCTTAACAAGTTGGTCCATCCTTATTAGCTAAGTCTGCGAGTGCCTCACCTCGATTTTGCCTTATTTTAATTATTAGGGCCCCTAGTAGCATCGGCGGTATTCGGATTGTCCTCCGATCCATTCCGAATGTAGACCGTCTGAGAAGTCATATGCCAAGTTTACTAATTCTGGATCTGTTAGATTGTAGACCCGCTCTTTCTTTTTCAGAGCAGCTAGCCATGGCAGCTAGTCAGCAGCTAGTCAGACGATTTCCCAGTAAATATTGGGATTTTCGATCCACCGTGAGCACTCCATTCAAGGATGTTGGGTTAGTGATTTTTTTTCTATGTATTTTTTTACGTTAATAAAAAAACAGGAATAATGTTTATAAATTTTACGGTGTGTTGTCTTGTTAGAATTGGATTGTGTCCGTGGGTTAGTTTTTATTGTTGTTTTCAAATTTCGTTGTGATCGTCGATTTGTTTGTTGAGCCGTGGTGTCCGTGATCGTTATCCTAGGTCACGCTGCATCAATGTTATCCAATTGGCTTGCTTTGACCGAAGGGGTATATATATATATATCTTGGTCGCGGAACCGATAAATGTGATCCAACTGTTTGGCGGGTGGATCTTGAGACGGTATGTGACGACAAGACGATGACAACATGTGTACGTGTATGTGCAATGTCTCGTTTTATTATCGCCAGTGAGCAATCATTGTCTGACGATAGTCACCGTCGTCTGCTTCTGGGACTGGCTGGCTGGCTGACTGGGGACGATCGTGCTGCAAATCAAACATTATATAAAAATGGAACAAACTTTTAAATATAAAAATATAATTTATTTTTGCCGAGGAACATATTTAAAACTGTTCGGCTGAGTTCGGCGAGAAGCACGTGTTTTCCTCATCCTTTCAAAAGCCGACTCCAAATTTTCAATCTCTTTACCAGAGAGAGAATAAAGAGAGAGAGAGAGTGAGAGAGAGAAGGAGAGAGAGACAGAGGGAGAGAGAAAGAGAGAAAGAGAGAGGGAATATATAAACGTCATCGTTGTACGCCTTGTCAAATGGTTTGTTTTGAGTTTGATAACTGATTTTCTCGACCGACGACTGGTTTGATCTCTGAACCCATCACATGCACCTGTCATTTAATTAGTTTGACACCGACCTTCAGTCCTCCAAAATATAGGTGCACTCAGTGATCTCAAAACGCAGAGAATTACTGTTTTTGAAATAAGTCTGGCATAAGGATTATGAATATAACGTGGAGCACTTAGCTCCCCAAAAGGTCACGCATTGTGCCACAATACGAACCAACTGCGAATAAAAGCAGTGTTTGTTGTGCCGTCAGAGAGAAACAAAGCAGATGCTCAACCCCAAATGAACAAACAGTGGGTAGTTGAGATAGAAGAGGTTCGTCCTGGTACTAACTCTCTAAGAACCGGAGAACTAGAAGAGTTTCATGACATGCTCTACATGGGAGTGGATAGAACATTCCACTTATAAAACGAGAGGAAGTTCAGAAGGTGGTCAGGAACTGCGTTCGATATCAATCAATATATACACGATCCTGCCCAGAATATACACGATCCTGGTGAAATTGGGACTGCAAAAAATTGGACAAGATTAGCTTTATAAACACACTATTGTGGGCACATACTGTTCAATGATTGATTGTGGACCTGGGAGACTAGCAATGTGGAGGGAGTTACATGCAATGACGGGACGGCAGCTGCTGTTACAAAGGAATTGAAGGAGATGATGGAGGTTATAATGGACGATGGCATCGTTTTTCGCCCATACAATGCTAAAAAGATGGAAGTTATTACAGGGCAGCGATCGGACAATGAATAGAGATACGTGATATCACCTTAAGAGGCCACATTCTGCTCCAACATGGCACCGAATGTCGGACAGAGGCACCCAAGAGATGTACGACGTAATGGGAAAGAGGAGTAATTACTGGAGTGCAATCTCCTAACAACTTGATCGTCGATGGAATGTCGCAGCATATTTTGTATGTTTTATGGTGCCGTACTTATACGACAAACAGTTGGACTCGTCAATTCCTAATAAAATACTGGAAACATTTAGGCTTCTCGCAATTTGATTCCCCTCTTGCGTATTCTTTTGAATTGTTACCATTGTTGATTACAATTGCTGTTGTTATCGTTGCTGTTGTGGCTGCTGTTGTTGTTGTTGTTGTTGTTGTTGTTGTTGTTATCGCATTGGAACTTATTTTTTGTGATGAAGCTTTTTTTTTGCTTTTTTACCACTGTTGTTTTTTTTGTTTTTTGTTTACTTAGATTAGGAATGTCCACTAGTAAACCCGTATCTGTTACTAGATGTAGGCACTTTTCGCCTTCTCAACAAATTCACCGACATTAATGGCAACTTTAGGAGGTTTTTTTTTTTACTTTTTTGTTATCAGTTTTGATAACCATTATGGTGACGGCTACTTGTAGCCCGAAGCCTTCTGATGTTATGGATATTAGCGAGGGGCAGAAGATGCCGGCTGATGCGCTCAGAATGGGGCAAGCCTCCTAAAGTTGCCATTAATGTCGGTGAATTTGTTGAGAAGGCGAAAAGTGCCTACATCTAGTAACAGATACGGGTTTACTAGTGGACATTCCTAATCTAGAGAAAATTAACAAAAACAATCATACTTGGAACACTTTGTTTCCAAATGAAGAAACATGCTTGAAACTTTCCCAAACAGAAATAATCACAAGGAACATATACTTAGAATGGAATACATGGGCAAAAGACGAACGGCTGTTCCATTTTTAACGTTCCGTTTCATGTGGACGGGGAACATTTAGGAGCTTTCTTCTTAAAATATGGGGCATTACGTCCGTAATGAGCACCCAGGGATATGGACATTTGAAATTCTTTTGGAAAAAGACGGCATTCGAAAACATTCCTGTGGTATACGTGACACTGCTGGCCGTACTTCCGCTTTCTATCCACTCCGAGACGAATTTCTGCAACGTTTTTCTTCACTCTCTACGAATCCGACTTTTCTCCTATGATCAAACTTCTCTGTTCGCAATCTAACTTCCCTCTGCCTCCTCCCCCAATCACTCCTCTTTTATCTCTTTCATTTCCAATCAGGAGCATCTCATTTGCATACCTCGTAGTCACCCTGTAGGCATTTAAAGAAACAAGTCGGCCATTCTTGTTTCCTTCTTCTTCACACGAGGTAAGCCACGCAAAAACGCGGTCGGTCGTTCTTGTTTTCTCTTCTTTTTTTTCCTCATTTACACCACAATTCCATATTATATATGGTAATTGTGGCTGGAAGAAGGCCTGTTTGTTGGGCTTGTGAGGAAGTCGGTCACCTCACTTTTGAATGCCCACTAAGAAAGCTTATGATTACGAAGACCAGGGTGAAAGAGTGGGGACGCCCATTAATTCACCCCCATCAAAATCATCTGATAATGACTACTGAGTACTCCATGATCTAAGTAAACTTGATGACAGGGAGAATAACAGATGGATTTTGGTTCAGGGAAAACACCTGGTCGTCTAGCCCTGGAACAAATGAGAGAAGAGTAAATGCTATCAAAGGATCCTGGTAAGGATAAATATGTAGAGGTTCGTGACCTAAAAAAAACTTGATAAAGAAAAAGTACCAGAAAGTCCTAAATCCCCCCAAAATATAAGCTCGCAGTCACCCGCTCCCCTGAAAGGGAGGGAATACAAGTTAATTCCTTTTAGCCCAGTTAAAAAAACAAGAACAAACCCGTGTCCTCTACTAAGCCTTCCCCTTTAGTCACCCCAAAGCATTCCCTCATGCATCCCCTGCAAAACAGTTCGCACCCGCCTCTCCCTTTCTACAAAATAGAAACACGACTCCTTCCCACTCCCCAGTGAAAGACGACATGCCACTCCCATCTCCACCTCCATCTCAAAAAAAGGCAGAGAAGCCCTTCGTTGGAAAAAAAGAAGGAAATAACTGCTTTTCTCCCAGGAATAAGTATGTGTGTAGTGAATGAGGTACAGGAGGAGACTATAAAGTGGCTGATCTGAAAAACTACTCGCGTTTAGGGAGGTGGGTAACAAGTCAGTTGAAGATCCCCTTAACTTCCATAAAGCTGTAAGAGTCTTTACAGTTGTCAGAAAACACGAAGAAGCAAAGGGGCTCTGACAAATGCTAAGGGAGGTCAACGATAATTTTCATTTAACACAACCCATGGCTATTCTAAAATAATGAAATGTTAAAATGTTTGTGTTGGGAGTGTCCCTGTTCAGTTGCACCCTTCTCTTTATAGAATAGTCAAACTAACGTACCCCTTGGATGTTGGGCAAATCAACATTCGATGTTCGTTTCTGGAACCCAAGCAAGCATAGATGTCTGTGGGCTGACTCTCGGAAATTTCGAGTTGCTACAGACCTTCAGCACCTTGGAGTGAATATATGTTGTATTCAGGAAACCCACTTAATTCCAGGTGACCATTTGGGTGCGCTGGATAGGGGGTTTCACGTCTACTCAGCGTACTTCGATTCTCGCTCAACGGGTGTTTCCTGGCTAGTAAATATGTCTTAAGATGCGTCGTGTGACCCTTGAAGGGAATTGTTAGGTGAAAGTACAGAATAGTTAACAAAGCCCGACCCCCTCACTCCATAAGAATGGCTTTCTAAATAATCCGGTTCGTAATTACGTTACGGAATTAAAGGTTTGGACCGAACGTTAAAGTACAGAATAGTTAACAAAGCACCCCCCCCCCATTCTCCCCATGTAAAAAATCGTTGTCTGAAAGAAGAATTTCTTTTTTTTAAGTATTAAATAAAGTTGTTAGTTAAAACAAGTTTTAGGCAAGATGAAAAAAAACAACACTGAATTACAGTTAAAAAACAATTTTGCTTTTTTTAAATACATGGAAATTTTCTAAGAATTTAAAGCCAGTTTAAATGACGTTTTACTTGATAGTTTTTAAATTCCTTTCAAGTTTTGCACACACACGAAGTAATTGATGTTTTGTCAATTAAAATGGCTGACTTTAGAAGAAATCTAAATGAATTATGATGGATTTCATCTCGTAACTTAATTATGAGCCAGGCTTGAAATAATAATATTATTTAGACAACGATTTTTTACATCGGGAGAATGAGGAGGGGGTGCTTTGTTAACTATTCTGTACTTTCACCTAACAATTTAATAAACAGAAGATATCGTAAAAATTGAATTTAACTTGAAAATTGTATGTAAAAAATAACCCGGTCCAAACGTAATTACGAACCGGATTATTTAGAAAGCCATTTTTAACATGGAGTGAGGGGGAGGGGCTTTGTTAACTATTCTGTACTTTCACCTAACAATTTAATAAACAAAAGATATCGTAAAAATGTAATTTAACTTGAAAATCTTATCTAAAAAATAGCCCGGTTCGTAAACTGCACAAGTACCAAAAAAATAATATTAAAAAATGTTCATCACTGGGGAGGTGGGTAGCCTCGTATTTACAAGTATATCTCCTGTAAAAACGGTTCTAAAATCTATTTTCAATCGATATTTATTCGATAATTGCCGAATTTTCCTACTTGGCCAAAAGTGACGAATTTTCCGTTTACGAATTTCCGTTGCCGAATTTTCCTGTGACGAGTTTTCCGGGCACCAAAAAAGCAGTTCGGTAGAACTACCGAAGATGTTGCACACACCTTTTTTTAAACACTATTGTGTTGTCCAAACACGGACAAAAAAATTTTAAAAATTAAAAAAAAATATTTTTTATTTTTTTTTTTACAATTATCAATACTTTTCGTCTGTAATTTATTTTTCGTGCCAAAATTTGTTTTATTTCCCCTTGAAATTAATTAAACTAATTTTCAATTAATGGAGAATTCGAAAATTCATTTCTCAATTTAGTTAAAATGGCACCGGTAAAAATGCACAAGTTGGTAAATAGGAAAAGAATGGTACAAGAGAAAAATATATATGAAAATATCAAAATCTTAAAAAAATATAAAAGTAACCCCTCCCCCCCCCCCCCACACACACAAAAAAATGAGATTCTACATTTTTTAGACGATTTACATGTACACATTGAAAAAAAAACAAAAAAAAACAATTAGGGGGTCGTAAAACCACACGTAAATTGCTTTAAACAGAAAAAAACACCCACCCCGCCCGAAAAACAATGCATCAATTTATCTTCTGTCGCAAAAGAAAATTCGTTAGCGCCCTAAAAAGTATGTATTTTTCGTTTTACCACCTGGACTTAGGGTTAGTAGTAAAAAGGGTGCGTTTTTGTTATGATGCAAGTACCGGAAAAATGTTTCAAAATGAAATAAATAAAAAAAATTATCAAGAAAAATAAATAAGAGTTATTGATAATTGTAAAAATGAAATATAAAAAGATTTTTTTTAATTTAAAAAAAATTATTTATTTTTACGTTGGTGGGCTTTTTTGTCCGTGTTTGAATTATTTTTTTGTCCGGTGGGGTTATGTCCGGTGGGCTTTTGTCCGCACACCACTTTTCCCTACAAGTATCTTTAAATTCTGAAATACGCGAGCAAATCCCAGCAAAATTGTCGTCCGTCTTGAAAAGCACGCTGGCTTGGCTAAGTAAAAGTGATGCTAACAAATGCAGTCAGTAAAGACAAGGCAAAAATTATATAGATAAGTAGAAATGTCAATTTTTTTGCGTTTGGTAACAGTTATTTGTTGTATATATATTCGGCACAATCGTACAATCGCACAATTTTAAGGACATTTTTAAAAAATCCCTATCAACAAACAAAATCAAAACGAATCGGTTCAAATCGGTAGTATGTCTCGACACGACCAACGCCGGGTAACACGGGTGTTAGTTTTTTAAGCTGGCGCGAAAGTGTTAATTCAAAGAGCAACGCTGTCCACATTAACATGTCGCCATACTGTCTGGCCACCTGCGTTTATCGAGTTTATCGACGGGTGAAAGAAAACTTCCAAGCTAATAAAATTAGTTAAAAATATTGAGCTTCTTTCTGAAAAAAACCCCCAACAAAACAGCCTCTGTAAAATTTAAAAATATTCACTAAAAAATAAAAAATGAGATTCTAGGCGATTACATATAAAATAGTATGAACAACTTTTAAATTAGCGGTAGTCTTGCATTATAGTCAGCATCCGAGAAATCGATTAAAAAATACGACTAATAATTGTCACCAAACGCATTAAAATTTAATTTTCTACCGACCTATATACTTTTAAGTTTTGAAACTTTTAAAAGTTTATTTATTGAAAACAAAAATTTCGTTCAATACTCTATTTCAGACCCAGTAAAAATTTAAACATGGCTACCTAGATTTTCGTTCGCCTTCGATATCTAACAATTAACCTAGACAGCCATGTTTAATTTTTTTTACTGTGTTTGAAAGAGAGCTATTGGTGCAAACTTATTTTGAAATAAAAACTTTAAAGCAGTTTCCGTACGTCAAATGTGTACAGGTCGGTAGAAAATTAAATGTTATTGTTTGGTATATATATATACAGTATTAAAATAACAAAAAATGAATAAATTTTCACATGTTTCACTTCTTCGTCGAATCATCCTCAGGTGTCAAAAGGAAATGAACAAAAAAGCTGGAAAAAGGAGAGAATTTTAAAAAGACAGCGGAGAAACGCGCAGAGAACGTTTTTAGGAAATCGTTGGCGATTTTAAATTAAGCAACGCTGGATGGCATCACAGAACAACACTGGTTTCATATGTGGTGTTGTTAATTTTAGGTTGGTGTGTTTTTATGTAGATAGCTTCGAGTATTTTTAATTGTTTTAAATTGGTCTCGGAATGTATAATTTTAGTGTTATTAACTAGAATTTGTCTTAAATCGGAGGGAAGGCAGTAATGTTTTTGTAGATGTTGGTAAATCGAGCTAGAGTTTACATTATTTACTATAAGAAATTTAAAACCCAAAATCTTGTAGTAAAAAAAACAGGGAATCTTTTACAAAATGATCAGCAGAGTCGCGAACGGGGTCCAAAGAAAGAACGAGAAAGGGTTTAAAAACATAAATTTGCAACAAGTGAATAGACATTTTTTTCTACTTCCCTATGTAATTTGTTTGTATTAGATGTAAAAAAAAATTCTTGTTTTTTTGTGCGTACAATTTGGCAAAAATAAAAAAAATGGCCGGCCTTCCTATTTGTCATTTCATCCCACCACCCACAGCGGCCATCTTGTTTTGTGCGATGTTCGTGTGTCGAATACTTAAATTTAAAATAAATAGCAATTTAAACGGGTTAAAAATCTTTTTAATAGTTGGAAAAGACACAGGTAAGTTTGAAAATAACTTTTATCGCCTACAGTTACTTTTATTTGTTGAATATTTGTTTTTGAGCGTTTTTACTCTGCTGATCATTGTAAAAGATTCCCAAAAAACAATTCCTCCCCAACTCAAAAACCACTAGAAAGAACCAATGTTATTTAAATGCCCTTTGGGAGAATGTAACTCCCATAATAATAATAAAGCTAATACCTACATTGGTTTTACAAGCACTACCCTATCCCGCCGCCTCACCATGCATCTTGTCAACTGCATGCTACCATACGTCTCTTTCTTGTGTTTTATTTGACCTAATGTCTAACCCTCTTTTTATTATCGCTGTTCAATGACATGCGGGGACACTTTGGTGATCGTCTCATCAGTAAGAGGTGTGATCCTGAATGCGATTCACATTAAGCCCCCCTCCTCCCCCGATATTTATCTGTGGGCTGAGCAAAGATAATGTCAGTGGAGGTATGGCCGGGGTGGAAGAGTTTGTTTATGGCGGGAGATTCAAAAGGAGAACAAAGGGTTTTTGGATTTTAACCACAGTCGCGAAGGATTTCGGACAAATGGTTTTGCGATAATGAATCCCCCAACCATAGGTAGTGTGATAGATGCCTTTATAACTGCATGTTATCACACCATTAGGCTTCCACCATCGGACCACGTGGGGATTAAATAAAAACAGTTAAAGACAAACAAGATGAAGGAAGAAAACGTTACTTACCTTAAAGAAGGCGAAGGAATTAGGAAGCTATACACATATACGAATAGGCCTTTTATAATGGTTAATAAAAAAGGAAAAGAATAACATTTTTATCAACAAAACAATTTATTTAATATTTGAAACATTTTAAAGAGTTCTTAGATTCGTACTTGTAAGTGTATATATATGCGAGGCATGTGAATGTCTTTTGTGTGGCTAATTTGTAATTGATCATGTGTGAAGAGATGTTCGTCAATTTGAAGGATTGAAGAATTGTTCATCGAATTGAAAGATGTGAATAAGATTACCTTTTTCTCCCCATCCTCCTCCACACAGCTCGTTCGAGCTGGTGGGGGGGGGGGAATCGCCGAGAGTTCTTGGTGCGTTCTTCCAAAACGCTGAGGGGAAAAGAGGAAGAAGAAAGGAACGTCCCCTTCTTTTATAAATTTAAGATCACGTACGGCCGAGCTGACCTGTCGGCCGCCCATTGGTCAGAAACCTCCGGCCACCGTGATTAGGCGAGATTTCGCGAGTTTCACCACCAGAGGCAAAGAAGGGTCAAACAAAGATAAGAAAGAAAGAAAGGGAGAGAGTAAGAGAGAGTAAGCCGAACGAACCCAGAAAGAAAAGGGGTAGCTAAACAGGCTAGGACTTTTCCTCAATGCCCGTTCGTCTCCTCGATCTGCCACAGAGGTCTGGATGGTGCTCTCCGGCATTTGTGAAAATGGAAGAGAAATTCTTTAATCAATGCGGTATTCTTCTTGTCTGTTTCTTTAACTCTTAGTCTGGTTTCCTAAGTGACAGAAATCCGTGAATAAGAATTAGAGTTAACATGTTCTTGTCTCGTATATTTTCAATTAGTTTTTTGGCACTTTTGAACAAAGTGGGAAGATAACTCTCATTCAGGATGTTTTCTTTCTCTTATAACTTAGAAAACGGGTCAGCGAAAATTGTCTTTCAATTGTGCGGAAGACAGTTTTGTCAATTGTTGTATCTATTTGTTCACTAAAAAGGGTGAAAATAACACGAGAATACAATAATTATAACAACAGAATTAAAAAAAAATAGCAATTTATGTTTAAAAAATACAACTTAAGAAAATCTGAGTGTTTTTTTGTTTTTTTTCATTTTCTGTTTATTTCACGAACCCGGGTTCAATTTTGTGGAGTCGCATTTATATAAATCAGACTATCGACTAAATTGGCTGCTTGTTCGATCCTTGGCTTGGGATGTGTGCTGATCTAGCCACACTGAATAGCTGTGATACAGCGAAACAGTCCGTTCTCGGGTGGAGTACTGTCGTGAATGATATCGCCTGCTACTAATTTAATGTAATGCAAAGCTCTGTCAAAAAAAACAAAACAAATAGAGCACTGTAAAGTGTCCGTCGATATAGATATCATTTATTTGTATTCAAGTTCTTAATCTATTACTTAATATAATAAGTTAGTTTAATGTTAGCTTAGGGTTCGAGTTTACAAAAACAGTTACCAGTACCTGCGGTTATTTTCGGTACTATTTAGTTTGTTTCCGGTTGTCTACGGTCATATTTGTGTTGTTTTCGTTCATCATGTCATAATCTAAAAAAAACAAAACAAATCTAGATTGCCAAGCTGAAAAGTTCAATATAACCATTTAAATGTATAACTAACAAAGTTCCGTTGACACAAGAAATACAGACAGACGGGAAGTGTCACGAAATCGGATGAGGATTGATTTGATCAATCATTCTTGCGTTATTTTTTTTATTTATGTATTAATAAAATTAGGAGATAACGTCATGTCTATGTGTTTCTCGCCTACACCTTTGATAAATATACACATTCAAAATAACAGGGCCAGTTCAGAGAGGAAAGCCAAGGAAAATATGGGATGAAGGGATAAGGATAGACTTGAAAGAAAGAGGGATAATAAATAAAGACAGTGTAGAACAGTTGAGCTAGCAGAGTCAGTTCACACGTCAAGGAAATGAAAACTTTAAAACAGTTTCAGTAAGTTAACAATATACAGATCGATTGAAAATTAAATTTTAATTTTTCAGTTGTTTAATATACGGCATAGAAGCTAAAAATGAAGAAAATGACGATAAGCCTTTGAGGCTACAAAACAAATTCTGAAATAAACTAAAAAAAAAATTACAAAATGTTCCAGAACTGAAAACTGTGCAAGTCGATAGAAATTTTTTTTTTTTGCGTTTGGTAATAATTATTTGTTGTAGATTTATTTTTCACCCTTTGGGGGGAATAAAGCCCTAGCCAGAGATAGGTTAGTTTGGAAGTCAATTTAATACATGCGTTGTACTAATGTCGGGTTAGTTAGGGTTCCTCTTTAAATATTATTTTAAAACAACAACAACAACATGAAACCATTTTTATCGCATTATGTTTAGCTCTTCGAACTCTTCATTTAACAAAATTGGATTTAACGCAATAAAATCGCATTTTCTTTAATTGATTTATTTTAAACTTTATTTCGTCAAACTTCATCAGACCAAGGATTCAGAGACATGTATGCACATATGTAACCAATAATGTTTGTATAAATGAAAATTTATACTTATAAACAGCTCTACTTGTTATTATTGAGCACTTTTTATAAATACAATATATATATATATATATATATATATATATATATTCTCTAAACGTAACCTTCATCCTAAACTCGTCCCTGTGTCACCATTTTGCATTAATTCTCTCTCGGCCCTTCGCTGTTCGTTTTAAATTCGTGCGTTGTCCTCATTTCCGTTATGAAAAACGCAAATCCGCTACTGTTCAGATCAACGTTCATTCAGATTCGGCTAGTTCGCAGCGGCGGCGACAACCCTTTGACGCCGAGATATTTGCTTCTTCACTCGAGGATGTGGCGGCGGTGGGGAGGGGGGGGGGAAACAAACACAAATATAACAATAACAAAAAGTTTATAAAAAGTTTAAATTTCAATCCCCTATTCGCTCTCTCTCAACTTTGATACAATAACTAAAAAAAAATTTATTTATTTATTTATTCATTCATCACGGCCTCTCGACTTGGAAAGACAGCCGGCGTCGTTAAATTTTTATTACAGTCACATTTCCGCTTTGATCTAAGCGCTTAAACTTGTACTTAAATTCACCCTATAAAACTTCCCGTCCCCCTCACTAACACCCACCCCACACACACACTATCTCTCTCTTTCTCTCTCTCTCTATCTTTCCCTTCCTTTCTTTCTTTGTTGCCTCTCGAAACCTACGTCATTTCTCTATTTCATGTTTATTTTGAATCGCACAAATTTCCTTTCCAAGAACAGTTTTTACCCCGCCTAATAAACCGGTATTGTCCGGGCCTTTGTGTCTGGATCTACGCCGGTCTATTGGCGGGTTGTCGGTCCTGTGCAGTTCTAGGAGGTGCACCCTCCCAGGCTTTGCCTCCCCTCTTTGGGGAGGAGTAAGTGTATTGTTTACTGCCTGAGGCGCCCCTACCGGGGAATGCCGACGGGGCTGCCCAAGCAATTTTTAATGGCCAGAGTGTTCACCTTCTCGGGCGCTAATTTATCAAATCCCACTTTCCCAACCTTGTGTCACATCTTACCTTGTTGGAGGTAGATAAATAATATATATGGTGCCCGGAAAACTCGTCACAGGAAAATTCGTAAACGGAAAATTGGTAAATGGAAAATTCGTAAACGGAAAATTCGTCACTTTTGGGCAAGTAGGAAAATTCGGCAATTATCGAATAAATATCGATTGAAAATAGATTTTAGAACCGTTTTTACAGGAGATATACTTGTAAATACGGGGCTACCCCCCTCCCCAGTGGAGAACATTTTTTTATATTATTTTTTGGTACTTGTGCAGTTTACGAACCGGGCTATTTTTTAGATAAGATTTTCAAGTTAAATTAAATTTTTACGATATCTTTTTTGTTTATTAAAATTATATATATATATATATATATATATGAGAAAGGAAGGGTGATCGTAATCCGACGTAATCTAAATGAAAAAGGAAAAACCCAAGATATATTTTTTTATATATATTCATAAACGTTTCGTATTTATTGTCAGGATGATAATTTGAAGAAGTGAAATGAATAGTGGGTACCATTAAAGGCAGCAAGGGTGGGGTATGTGGCTTGGATTTTGAGAGACTGGGGAAAGATGAAGGAAGGGGCAACTCTTCCTACCCGCAAGTACTTTCGCATTTTTAAAACACAGCATTTTCCAAAAATATCTAATATTATCAGCAAACCCTATTGAAACACAAAAAGCTCATACCTTTTTCACGAGGCCAGAACATTGGCCATCAACCTCCAAACAAAAACAACACAACAAAATCACTAACATCCTAGACAGCAAATGGAAAACCCTAAGACGCCCGGAGTTTATAAAAAAACTCACTACTTATAAACTTTCAGACATAGAAACTGAAGCTCTCAGTTTCCGCTTAAAATTCGCTACCGGAATACACTCTAACACCACCACCAACACAGTTCTAAACAATTACAGACATACTGACACAGAAGGAATAATCTCAACCACAGCAACTCTACCAAATGACCCTGCTTTTTACCTAAAAGATACACAGACACTCTTAAAACACCTATCCAATAATCATGTCACCATCAGATAAGGGAGGGGCCAAAAAACACGTATCTTTAAAATATATATACTCTATTATCCGACGAAAACACATACTGACCAAAACTATAGAACATTTCAACAAATTACGAACAATAAAAAATAGATATAATATATATTGAGTATATCACTCCATTATTCCTACACTATACGGGATCCCCAAAACCCACAAACAGGACATGCCAACATTCTCACTCCACTAATGGACACCCAGCCCCTCCCACATAAAAAACTCAGGCGACCTTTTTTACTAAATAAAAAAAACATGAAAGTAGAAAAGAAAAACATAACACCGCTATACACCTATGTCCCAGTTAAAAAATGCCTAAACTTACTCCACACACATCTAAAGAAAATCAAAACCGACTTACCATTCCCCCCCCCCAATATAATAGAAATAATTAGACTTATCACTGACGTAACATATTTTCAATTCAACGACGAATTCTACAAACAAAAATTTGGACTGTATTGGCCTGCCTCTTCTTAGAATCCGGCCCTATCGAATACTTCAGATACATTGACGATATTCTTATTTTCTTACCCTCAACTACAAACTAAACACATAAAATTTACACATGACACTGAGATAAACAGCTCGATACCATTTTTAGACACACTTATAATAACAACAAACTAGCATTCAAAGTACACCGCAGAAACACTTACAAAAACGATTATATACATTTCTACTCTCACCATAATAACTATATAAAAAACACATCAAAAACATCAAATACCAAACACCTCTCTCATAGACAGACCTCTTCTCTTATCCACGCATTCCAATAACACATCCATCTGCAACACACTGTAAAACTAGGTATTCCAACGGTACACACACCATAAAACAATACCGTCCCGTGTAACAACTGCCATCAAATTTACGTGAATTGAAAAAAAAGATTGAGCGAACACAAAAGAGACATAAAAAACAATAGCTCTCTCAGTGCACTTTTTCCCCCACGTATTAGAACACGATCACGCTTTCAAGTTTGAACAGGCCCAAATCATCAAACACATTCATAACTAAGCTAGGCGAAGACTCATCACAGACTCTGACACCATTAGACAACGAAATGGTTTCTACAATCTATCCCCCTTAATAAGCAAAATTATATTCTGACCGAACAAAAGCTAAATCTAGATCATGGCTAACCCTTCTTCTTATCGTTCTCACTTGCACACAACCCCCCCCCCGCATACACACTTACGTGCTGACTCCTTTCTCACGTGAATCACCCACTACGAATCAAAAACTACTTAACCACAAATAATAGCTTTACAAATAAACACAATTTACACAATTTACACATCCTTACAAATATTTAGATATTTAAAACTCTTTATTTTTCTCTCAATTTACTCTCAAACCATCAACACATCCTGAACATAACCACATTTTACTGATCACTCCCCCAAATTAAAATCATTTTTCTTTCTTCTCATGCCCCTCCTCGTTCCTAGCACACTTGTACACATTCTTTCAAACACACTTATACTCACACATTCCTGACATATAGCCACCTGGTCAATACTCCTCCCTCTCTCCCAGCCTAAATTTCACACCTGACCACAACAAAAATTTCACCTCCCCCTTTCACCTCTTTTGACTATTTTCTTCACACTCTTCCGCCCATTTTCAAGTTATCTTCATTTCTTCAAATATTTTTCTAAAACTAAACACACAGAATTTCCCCCTTCTCTCCTCTTTCCCCAGCCTCTCAAAATCCCTGCCACACCTCACCACGACAAAAATCTCAGCCCCTTTAGGTAAATTCACTAATATTTTCACCCCCCCCCCCTATTTAAAACTGCTGCCTTATTCGCCACCACTGACTTGTCACAGCCTGAACTCTCCTCAAACGCTCACAGTAGCCAGCAGGTTAGTTTACGTACAGCCTCAATCGCGGTCCGCTTGCTGGCGTATTGTTTCACCAGCCGCTTGCGGAGCTCCGTCCAAGCTATATCCGGGTTCTCCCCGTACATCCCTCAATGAACTTTGAGACTAAAAACAGTACCATCCCATGATCTGCCAAACCGTAGACCACCCTCTTTATTTGGATTACCGCCAGCCAAACTTGTAGTCCGGCAGCATCTCATTTATACAGGGTTATTATCTGTATTCCCCATATGGGCCTATTTTCCTTACTACACTCAAAGGGCTATTTTCTGCTCCCCTCCGCGGCTAAACTTTCAGCGCACAGAACTGAGCAAAACAAAATGGCAAGAGAACCAAAAACTGTGGTCCACTCATTCTCAGAGTTCTTATCTTTCTTCTCTTTTTTTTAACGGGTTCGGTTAACTCTCGCTGTATTTCTTTTTAAATCGTTGTTTCCTGGTCGAGTTGTGCTACTAAAATTTAGCATCATTGTCACGGAACCAGAATGAAACCCACAACAGAACAAGTAAAATCGTAAAAATTAAGTCTTCAACAGCCGGTTATCGGCATAATCACGCATTTAATCGTTAGTTGTCACTTTCTTCTCTATATCTTTCTAATTCCCTTTCCTTCTTTTTCTAGCTTGATAACTTAATGTTTCTTGTAAAGATGTTTAAACTAAGTGTGTGTTTAATAGATACATATATATGTGTATATGAGTATGCATGGTTATGAATATGTGTGGGTGGTGATGCGTGTATGTATGTACATAAGATGTGTACATATTTATGCTTGCCTATGTACGCGTGTGAGTAAGATTGTGTCAGATTTCATTTAGGCTTGCTCTTCTCTTGAAATTACATTTATCGCTAGCCGGGAAGTGTCATAATGCAATGAGAATTAACACTTAGGTACGTCCCGATTGATTTGAAAAACAGGGCCCCTCCTCCTCACTCCCCTTCGGTGTCTGTAGTAAATTATGTAATTCCCCCTCCCTAGCTAAACGTAACGATTAGATAGTCGCCAATTTCCCCTCTCTCAAAAGATGTATCGGATGGGTTGTTACTATCTCTCTCTCTAATTGTATTTGAATTGTCGTGTGTAAATTTAATTATTTCCTTTCAGTCTCAAAAATGTAATTGTCTGGATTAGATGCTTGAAAAAAACACTATCTTTAAATAAATTATTGCATCGATATATATATATATATATATATATATATATATATATAAGATATGGTGGTCTCCCATTAGAAAGCATTGAATATTTAAATGTAAGAAAGTTGTTTGAAGCCTAAGAATGCATAAATAGTAATTTATTTAAAAGTAGTCCCAAATTTTCGACGTAATACGTCCTCGTCAGGGGTAAAAGACATTCTTTTTTTCATAGCGACATGTTTATCGCTAGTAGAAGGTAGAATCCGTAAGATGTTGATTCGGTAATAGTTCAAATGTCGAAGTCTTTTAGGGAAAGATGCGCGGAAACGCATTAAAGATAAGATATGGTGGTCTCCTATTAGATTTAAATGTAAGAAAGTAAGGACGTATTACGTCGAAAATTTCGGACTACTTTTAAATAAATTATAATTTAATTTAAAAAAAAATGCATTCTTAGGCTTCAAACAACTTTCTTACATTTAAATATTCAATGCTTTCTAATGGGAGACCAACATATCTTATCTTTAATGCGTGTCCGCGCATCTTTCCCTAAAAGATTTCGACATTTGAACTGAATCAACATCTTACGGATTCTACCTTCTACTAGCGATAAACATGTCGCTATGAAAAAAAGAATGTCCTTTACCCCTGACGAGGACGTCGAAAATTTGGGACTCATTTTGAATAAATTACTATTTATTTAAAAAAAAATGCATTCTTAGGCTTTATATATATATATATATATATATATATATATATATATATATATATATATATATATATATATATATATATATATATATATATATATATGTAAATTGAAAAAAAGGAAAGTCAACACCTATGGGATTTATTTATTTATTTATCAACGTTTCGTCTTTATTGAAAGACTTCCTCACGATAAAGAATATATATATATATATATATATATATATATATATATATATATATATATATATATATATATATATATATATATAGAGAGAGAGAGAGAGAGAGAGAGAGATGAAAGATGATAATAAAAACATATCCATGGATTTTCAAAGATGAACTGTTTTCATGAGAGGATAGAAAATACCCGACGATGTACTTGTAAATATAATCGGCAACATTTAACTTTGAAAATGTTTACACTTTTTGGTCCTTATTTTGTTTTATTTTGTTTCATTTTATGTAAAATTTTCAAATATATGAAGCTCGTGTTCTGAACTCATCTTTCATCCCTAGAATTGATTGCTCTATTCAATATATTGAGCTTTATATTATCACGATAGATTATCATTAAACGTTAATTAAATTATCTTTAATTTAATTCAACATTTAAATATTTTATTTCATTATTTTTATTGTTATTTTTTCACATATTCTAAAAAACATAACATTTCTGTGAGATGTATTTTTTACGGTCCGTTTCATTTGTTGTGAGCCAAACAACATTTTTATGTCTCTGCAACACATCAGAAAAATTCACAAAGAGTAAATGAATATATATATATATATATATATATATATATATATATATATATATATATATATATATATATATATATATATATATATATGTCAGTTTACTTTCAAAGATCGTCGCCCTGTCAAGAGAGCTACATCAAATATTGAAAAGCTGTATTTTCCGGAATATTTTATTTAGCGAGATGATCCCCTGAAAGTAACATTTTTTGTTTATTTTTCTGCATTATTTTCGTCTTAATTCGTTCCTTATTTAGACATGAAAAAGGACGAAATAAGTTTGATTGTTGCCGAGTTTGTTTTGTTTTTTGTTTTTTGTTTTTTATTTAAAGACGGGCTAGGAATGTCACATCTACCAACACAAAGAAGAACATTTTTAATTTTTCGTAAAACGGCCGGATGTTTCTAGTGCAGGTAAAGGCGTCTGTGTTTTCAATAAAAATCTGCGGCTTATATTTTTTCATTTTACGTACAAAGATTTGTATGGTTGTGTGGTCTGTATATACAACAATAAGTTGCACTGAAGCTGAATTAATCTTAATCTTTTCAGCTGTCGGACATCACTCTGAAATTTCTCGCTTTCTCGCTATTGCAGAACTTGCTTTTCTCTAAGTTTAAACCATAGCTCTGTCAAACATTTTCCACAAGGAGAAAAAGTGTTCTTCCAAGTATATGTTAAATAATATTACGATGTCGTCAATATAAACATCGATGCCTGGTAAATCTTTTATGCATCTGGTGGGGCATAAAGCGAATAGATGCAAAGCTTTCTCTAAGAGTTGAATTTCTTCGTGATGCACACACCACAAAAGGACAAAATAGGTTTTGCTTTCACCCGCCACGCGAAAGTTAGCAATGTAAAAACATGTGCCCTTTTCTATATAATATCTTTAATGTTCAATGGTCCATACAGAGGAGTAGAACCTTTTCGCAAAAATATCTTTCTTTGAGCTCAGCATCAGCATTTCAAGATATAGAACTTTTTAAGAACAGCAATTAAATTGACGTACAGAAATGTTATAAAACTGTCCGCCCGCTCTCTGTATAGCGGGTAACTGACCGTTCATGTTTTGTTTATATGTTATTTGTTTGAAACCTGTTTTCATATTGTATATAATATTTTATTGTTCGTTTGTAAAAATGATATCTTCTTGTTAGGGGCTGTTTCGAAAACTGTTCTATCGGTTGTATCTTGTTACAAGGGCATGTTATAATGTTTGTGGCTCGCGTATGGAATGATATACAACTTTAATGTTCTCCCCTTTGGGGATTTATGTAAATAAAACTCTCTTATTCTTTTTCTCTAGAAGGAGACAATTCTAGTAATTAATTCCTTTTATTATTATCCTTTTATTTGCTCGTTTCAGGTTCGTCGGTTTTATTCGGCCAAAGAGCAAATATCGATACTATTGACGTAGAAGGCATCGTAGAATTTCAAACACAAATTTCAGCCATTCAAAATCGAATAAAACGTCATGAATTGCCGGGTTAGGGTTAAAATGTGTAAAATGTGGCATTCGTTTTATTTATTTTAGCTAAATTTGGAATACAATTGACAATGAGGTTACTTTTGCCCCGTAGTCATAAAATTCGAAGAACAACTCTAAGCATTCTGAACAAAAAAATGTACTCAACGGAAAGATAAAAATCAGAGAACGCACAAGAAAAAGATTCGAAAAGATGTTCATCTAAATTGGCAAATGAGTAGCAAATGAGTAGACGAAAGTGCGTTCTCTCACTTGGCGATTCTGATAAAACACTTTCTTGTTCGATTTTTCGTCTTGCAATGCGAAATACCATTGATATTTTCAACTACAACCCGGATAATGAGGTTGCTTTTGCCTCGTATATCAGACGTTATGGAGACATACTGTAAAAAATTGGACTGAAATTTGTAACTTCAAAAATTTGTTGGTGACAAAATTATTTAGTCCAAAACATTTATCTTTCACAAATGATAATGAGGACTATACAACTTTTGAAAGCATAGTAAATAACCACTGTGATGACTTCAGGTTATCGGAATTAAGTGCTAATCACTTTAAATGGCTCATTTTTGCACAAGGATTAGTGTCGAACATAGAATTTTAAATTAAAAGGAGGGCCTTTAGCAAACTGGAAAATAAGCCAGATCTTACACTCCAGCTAATAGCTTGGGACTGCCAACAGTTAATTAACATGCGTCAGGATTCGGATGGTACCGTTAGCATTGTCTGTCGTAAATGACCCACTTTTGTACGTTCAATTTTACCTAAGTTAAAACTCAAATCGTGTTAACATCAAAATCATCATATTTGTAAGTATGGAGTTGAACGAGAAGCTAAAATATAAAAGTTTTCATACGTTAGGAGGATTAAAAAATGTGACCTATGAATTGAGGAACCAGCAGCTGATTTTTTCGATTTAGAGTAATAATACATCAGGAGCAAATATCTCAAGTTACGCTGATGTGCCACTCTCTATAAAACAAATCAGCAGCCGACAGATATAACAGATTGATTATAGAACAATGTAATCTCTATCCCCGCCCTCTTCAAGAGGAATCAGGAATATATTTCATTTGGATAAAGCTGCGTTGTGTTCGTGTTCAAAACACTTTTTATGTCTTCGAGTTAAGATTAAAGGTGTGTATCTGTTGTGTCCTTATTCCATAAAACAGATTTCCTTCTAGAAAGAGACAATTTTAATTTTTGTCCCAAACCAGTATGCCAGTTTTGGGGAGCTGGATTTCTCCCACATAAAAAGCTGATCTTGTGGTTATACCTGCCCTTGTGGACAGACAAGTAAAAAGGCAGACTGGCTATAGAGAAGCGTACTGGAACTTGAAAATGAGATGAAGACTGATGTTTTGTTATGAAAACTTCACATTTTGATTTTTTATTTCAGTAATTTTAGGTAAGATCTGTTATGGGAGATCAAATCCAATTAAAAGTTAATAACGCAATTTAAAACTAAAATAAATCATATGTTAAAGTAGATATAAAACATTGGTATTCCTTTTCAAGTGCGGGGGCACGATGGAAATATGATTACTCAAAAAACTAAGTAGGATGTAATTTATTATTATACTAAATGTGATTTATTTATCTGTAGTAAGTCATGAGAAGGATCTATTTCCGAATGCAGAGAACCGATATTTTTACAAAGCAGATTTGTACGTAATGTACACTGGGCAACGTCTGGTAAGAAAAGCTTGTATATTATAAGAAATAATGTGTTGAGTAGCGTTGGAGCTATGGTGGGTGTATTTGATCTTGCATCAATTTGTTAAATAGATCGTTGCCATAGAAAGAAGAAAGCAACAGTTTATTTCCTTAGAAGATGCGCTTCTTGCACAGCGTATATCTTCACGTTTGACCTGAGATGACCTTATAAGGGTTGAAAGGTCGCTAAAACCAACAAACAAACATATCTTCACGTTTGACCTGAGATGACCTTATAAGGGTTGAAAGGTCGCTAAAACCAACAAACAAACATATCTTCACGTTTGACCTGAGATGACCTTATAAGGGTTGAAAGGTCGCTAAAACCAACAAACAAACATATCTTCACGTTTGACCTGAGATGACCTTATAAGGGTTGAAAGGTCGCTAAAACCAACAAACAAACATATCTTCACGTTTGACCTGAGATGACCTTATAAGGGTTGAAAGGTCGCTAAAACCAACAAACAAACATATCTTCACGTTTGACCTGAGATGACCTTATAAGGGTTGAAAGGTCGCTAAAACCAACAAACAAACATATCTTCACGCAGTACTTGAACAGAGTTTTCTGAATTGGACAGTCATGTTAAGAAAGGCGTAGCAAGTTTTAGTGATGTCAGATTTGCTGCAATGCAAAAACTCTTTTTTTAGAAGCCGGTAGAAATCAATTGCTGAAGTGACACTTGGCTCCCCGGATATGCAAACAACACGAGCACCAGGTGAACACTGACAGGGCGTAATATAAGTTTTTAAGGTTCACAGAACTTTCTACTTTAAGTATCGAACTCTGAACATATTTAAATGTAAAATTATACAAGTGTAGATATATTCATTAATCTTCGAACTGATATAATTTCATGTTTCTGGTTTGGTCTGTTTGATTAAAAATGTTTGGATCAAAACTCTAATCTACCAAATCAACACAAACTAATTTCTTTGTATGACTCATGAAGTCGTGGTAAAACATTAGGAAAATAAGCACAGCTGAATAAATGATTTGTATTTCTTTGTAAAAACAATACTCATTTTTTTCCAATACTTTGACTGTCCAGAACATTTAATATTGTTTATATGGAAATGCTACTTTTGACTCTACAGCTGGTTTTCTGTTAAGTATCTCGTTTTGCCCCAGGTTCATCGTTTAAACTTATGAGAATTCGGTGGAAGAACTGGTAAAAATACTAAAGATTAACAAGACTCAACGTTGTCTGGCGACACGTCAGTTTACGGATTATTTCATATGTTGGAGATCTTTGAATCTCAGCATTTTAATTTAAAGACAACGTCGCTAAGATGAATCGTCGTTGTGTTTCTGTACCAAACTTGCCATATCAAACTGACACGAGGTGTCAAAATTACACTGTGTCTGTGAAAGCTTTCCATTTCAGACAGATTGTATATATGTTCCGTATATAGCATGTGCCTGTGAAAGCTTTCCATTTCAGATATGTTCCGTGCACAAAGTAGGCATCATGATCTTAATGGTCGTGGGAATCGACAACCAGACGCGAAGACAGACCTTGTGATAGTCAAAAGACTCACGCAATTGCATCAAACTAGAGCTACATTTAAAGAAATTGGTCTTTTACAATAGTTTCCTTCTATTCAATGGAAATAACATATATTTAATGTCCCAAAATCTGTTGTCAGGGAAACGGCTGATGTGATTGATACGTGTGCAGAATAAGTCCAAATCCAATACCTGGCATAAATAGCTTCTTATTCACTCATATGGTATTACTGGACGAATATTTAATATAATAGATCCTGCCTAAGTAAAAATAATCCAGGCAACATGACATAAATGCTGGTGTACCTCCACTGTTACCGATTTTCATAAACGACTTCCTTGATGATATTGAGTCTGAGATGGCGATATTTGCTGACGACACTACGCTCCACTCCTCTTTATAATGGCTGAATCCTTAGAAAGTGACCTACAGTCTGTAGTGGAAATTGGATCATAAATGTATGGTAACATTTAATGCTGCACAGACAAAGCTCCTTTCCTTCAACAACTACAGGAAACCTATTCAACCACCGATTGCCATCGAAAATGACACCCTACCTGAATGTCCAACGTCCAAACTCCTCGGCCTAACAAGTAACATGAATTGGAACAAATACATTGAAGACACTGCTGCAAAGAAGGTGGGCCCCCTCTACCGTGCCATTAAACTTTTCACACCTGACATTATTCTATATCTCTACAAAGCCACCATCCACCCATGCATGGAATATTGTTGCCACATCTGGGATGGTGCATCATCCACTGGTCTTTCCCTCTTAGACAAGGTTAAAAAAAAGAGTCGCTAACTTAATAGGCCTCTCAATATTCACCAAGCTCCAGACCCTGTCCCATCGCCGCAATGTTGCATCCTTGTGCTTGTTTTACAAGTACTTCAATGGAATGTGCTCCGATGAACTTTCTGCTCTAGTGTCCCCTCGACCTAAATTCACTAGACCAACCCGACAATCTGGCAAATCCCATCCATTCACTGTGGAAGTTGCCGGCCTCTGGAACTCACTCCCTGCTTTCTCTTTCCCAGACTGTACCGACATGCAGATATTTAAAACTAATGACATCTCGCTGCACAGCTCATAACTTAGGATGACTCCCAAAACTTCCACCCTAATTCTCAGTAATTAGCACCTTACGTCTACAGTGGCGGCCGGCCTTGTTTGGGGTGAAATCCTGGACTGGCATATTTAAAATACCAGTCCAGGATTTTCACTTGTAACTCTACGGAATTATACACATAACGGAGTACGAATCCATACGGACCAAGTGAGATATTTTTGAACGCTCTAACTGTAAAAATTGTTAAAAAACTTTCTCCAATTCTACAAACTTTTGCTATTTGGCTATCTTACACCATAGCGCCCCCTTTTATCTTCAAAAATGGCTACTCAATACTGCTAATTTTTCCTTCCCGGTCATTTATTTCTAGTTTTATTCTTCAATTTTTCAAAGTGAAATGGAACTAGGTAATATTTGTTTATTATAAATACCACATTACCAAATGTTATCCTCTGACGAGAAGAGTGTTATCTTTGATTAATGTAACTCCTTGCATCTGAACTTTCGATGTAATAAAATTTGTATTAATTTTATGTAATTTTATGTAATTTTATGCAATATTTTATCTTAATCTTCCTTTCTTTAAAATATATATGTATATATATACACATGTGTGTTTATGTATATCTTTACACATGTGTATGTATATATACATATGTGTATGTATGTATATAGACATGTGTATGTATTTATATATATATACATATATACATATGTGTATGTATGTATATAGACATATGTATGTATATATATACACATATATATATATACACATGTGTGTTTATGTATATCTTTACACATGTGTATGTATATATACATATGTGTATGTATGTATATAGACATGTGTATGTATTTATATATATATACATATATACATATGTGTATGTATGTATATAGACATATGTATGTATATATATACACATATATATATATACACATGTGTATGTATTTATATATATATACATACATATGTGTATGTTTATACACATGTGTATGTATTTATATATATACACACGTGTATGTATATACACATGTGTATGTATTTATATATATATACACGTGTATGTATATGTACACGTGTATGTGCGTATATATATATATATATATATATGTGTGTGTGTGTGTGTGTGTGGTATGGTCTGTAAAAGTCAGACAGCCACCATATATATGTGTGTGTGTGTAAATGATTTCATTAATTTCAAAGACTTTATGACCGGGTAACCTGACATTCTGGAGTTCACTTATGTTTATCAAACCTTTTGCAATGTTCAAATTTGTGTTGACACTTATTTGCTAAGTGGCCAGCATCTCTTTGGTTGTATTAAATCGGCCCAGAACAATTTTTATTTTATTTATTGCTGGCACACCTTGCTACTGCCCAGCCGGGTTACCCGGTATTGTAGAGTTTTTTATATTAAAATAAGACTTTGCACCTGGAATCGTCGCTTTCAATTAGGTTAAGAATAGAACAACGTGTTTTTTCTCCAAATAAACAAGCAAATTTATTTACCTTAAAGATTGTACAAGCTTTCGACTTTTAAAAAGTTACAAGTTGAGACATTTTTTTTATTAAATTTTCATGAACGCAGTGATATATATATATATATATATATATATATATATATATATATATATATATATATACATATATATAATTAACTTGTTACAAATATCCAGGGGGTATCAATCCGAAGGAAGTTGAAACCGGGTTTATGAGAGTGCTCAATGAAAATTCAGAGCAAAACATATTTTTTGTTGGTGATTCTAATCCATTAATTGCAATAATATATATGTTGTTTCGTTAGCCTTCATAATGAGAGCCAACTCTTCAAGCTTTAAATGGAATCACTGCCTAGAATCTTAAATTCAACCTCAACCGGAAATTGAAGATGCATAAAAAAGGGAGGGGGCGAAGATGGCGCTTAGCCTATAGCGAGGACAGGAAAGGGGGGGGGAGACTCCAACAGGTCATAATTTAGTGGGTTTTGTAAAAGTGGTTCATTTACTTTCAGAGCACTGAGTTTAAAGAATTTGAAACATTTATTTTTTTCAGTGGATATATACTCAGAAGGGAAAATCTAGCAGCAGCGAGAGTTTGGCGGCGGTTTGCGGAAAATCCATCAACCTTCATTCTATTTCGTAAGGTAACAAACTAATAAACAAAAAAAAATGTATTGGCGGGGTGGATGTATGCTAAGTGTTCATAACGAAGACTATTCTGCTTATAAATGACGGCGATTGTGTCACGTGAGCCAAAATGCTGGCGGCAGCGAGAGTGCGAGGGTTTGGCGGCGGTTTGCGGGAAAATCCATCAACCTTCATTCTATTTCGTAAGATAACAAAATAATAAACAAAAAAAAATCTATTGGCGGGTGGGTGGGTGGGATGTATGCTAAGTGTTCATAACGAAGCCTATTCTGTTTATAAATGACGGCGATTGTGTCACGTGAGGCAAAATGCTGCGCCCGCCGGGTCGAGGGGGGTCGAGGGGGGTAAAAGTGCTGCCGTAAAAAAATAACCCTCAAAACGATGCGGTCTCTATTCCGATTCCGAACGGTCGCCATTTGTTTGTTAGAGGGAAGAAAAAAAACTTGTTTCAAATCAAAGAAAGGAAAAAAACAAACAGAGAGAAAATCTTCCCGTTCTTTCTTCTCCCCAAAAAGCATTTCGCGGAGAGGGCGTGACTTCCGACTCTTTTTCGCGCGCTTTTTTCACACACTCCATGTGCGTGAACACGCCGCTCTTTGTGTAGCTGGAAGAGATGAACTCCTTGTTTGTGTGCCGATGTACGCCCCCCCCTTGTGCAGTTTAGTAAACAGCGGAAGATAATCCACAAGAAGTAACAACCAATAGATTAAAACATTTTAATAAATTTATTTATTTAATAAAATATAGTTGGCGATTTAGTCGTTCCGCAGTCAAAATGGCGAACAATGAACCGTCTGCTTCATTTCTGATTGTTTTTCAGACCTCACAAATGTGTAAGTAAACCCAAATAAATTGTTTGGGACTGTATTTCTTTTAAAATAATTTAAGGTAAATTTGAAATTAGTCCAAAACAATTTATTTGGGTTTACTTACTCATTTGTGAATACTGCACAAGTGCCAAAATCTCGTTAATAATCATTGTTCGCTAATACGCCGGGAGACCGGGGTTCGAGCCTCGAGTCATACCAAAGATGAAAAAAAAATGGTACCTGATGCCCTCAGCAAAGATAAGTGAAGTAATCTTAGGAAACGAGTGTCCCGCTCCCTTACATCTCGCTGTAGTATTTACTGAAAAAAAACAAACTATGGTCGAATACTTTACTTATTCTATTTTAAAAGTCCTAATTAGAAAAATGAAATTTAAACAAAATCTGTATTTTTAAAAGCAAAATGAAAAAATACCCCCCCCCCCAAAAAAAAATGAATAAACGGTGAGGCCTCTATTTCGAACCTCTTCCAAATATCCGAATTCTTCTCGGCCTTCGGGGCTACGATCAAAGTGTAGTATGTGTTCGTTTTACGAGAGAGAGAGAGCTGGATGTTCCCCACATTAAAAAGCCGACTCTGTGTTTGAGTCAGCCCTCATGAGGAGGCAAGTAAATAGGGGCCTTGTTGTTTAATACGATAGGGGCGCGTGAGAAAATCGATATGAGCACAAATGAACTAGAATACTTGACTTTTTCCTGATGTCGGATGTTCACTAAGTTAATACCAAATCGTCGGACATTTCAAAAGAAAACAAAAAGCAACACAAAATATAAGGGAATCTTTTACAATGATCAGCAGAGTAAAAACGCTCAAAAAACAAATAAAAGTAACTGTAGGCGATGAAAGTTATTTTCAAACTTACCTGTGTCTTTTCCAACTATTAAAAAGATTTTCAACCCGTTTCATTTGCTATTTATTAGAAATTTAAGTTCGACACACGATCAGCGAAGAAATCAAAATGGCCGATTTACGTAATAATATAGAGGGACTGGCGGCCATTTTTCTTTGTCAAATTTGATGTTTAAAAACACAAGAATTTTTTTTTAACATACTACGTAAAAATACAAACAAATTACATAAGTAAGTAGAAAAATGTCGGGTATATGTTACGACGCTCAGCAGAGGCGCGAACGGGGTCCAAAAAAAGAACGAAAAAGAGTTTAAAAACATAAATTTGCAACAAGTAAAGTTGACTTATGTCTAGAATATACATTTTTCTACTTACCTATGTAATTTGTTTGTATTTTTACGTAGTATAAATGGCTTTTTATTAGAGGTTAAAAAAAAAAATTCTTGTTTTTTAAAACATCTAGTTTCTCAAAGGAAAATGCCGGCCATTCTCTCTATATTATTACGTAGAGCGGCCATTTTTAATTCTTCGAAAAACGTCTGTCGAACATAAATTTCTAATAAATAGCACTTCAAACGGGTTTAAAATACAAACAAATAGCACATGCAAGTTTGAAACTAACTTTTACAGCTTACAGTTATTTTTATTTGTTGTAAATTTGTTTTTTTAGCGTTTTTACTCTGCTGAGTCTCGTAAAAGATGCCCAAAATGTCTATTCTAGACATAAGTCAACTTTACTTGTTGCAAATTTATGTTTTTAAACTCTTTCTCGTTCTTTTTTTGGGCCCCGTTCGCCCAAATATAATTTAAAAAATCACCGATGTCTGCAACTTCATTAACGAGTTGAAATTTTCAAGCTTCTGATGCGGCTTGAATTAAAAAGGCAAAAGACAAGTATTATGGTTTATCTGTGCTGATAAACTAAATACGTTGAATTTTGATGTGTTTAATAAGGTGCCCGGAAAACTCGTCACAGGAAAATTCGTAAACGGAAAATTCGTAAACGGAAAATTCGTAAATGGAAAATCCGTAAACGGAAAATTCGTCACTTTTGGCCAAGTTGGAAAATTCGGCAATTATCGAATAAATATCGATTGAAAATAGATTTTAGAACCGTTTTTACAGGAGATATACTTATACATACGAGGCTACCCACCTCACCAGTGGAGAACATCTTTTTATATTATTTTTTTGGTACTTGTGCAGTTTACTAACCGGGCTATTTTTTAGATAAGATTTTCAAGTTAAATTAAATTTTTACTTCAAAATCACTGTGAGAAAAAGTGGTTAATCCATCGTTTCACAACTAAAATGGCAGACAATGAATTGGCTGTATTTTTCTGATTTTTTTTGTTCCGACCATACAACGATTTATTTGAAAGAAGAATTTCTTTTTTTAAGTATTAAATAAAGTTGTTAATTAAAACAAGTTTTAGGTAAGATGAAATAAAAACACTGAATTAGTTAGAAAACAATTTTGCTTTTTTATTTAAATTTTCTAAGAATTTTAAAGCCAGTTACTCGATAGTTTATAAATTCCTTTCAAGTTTTGCACACACACGAAGTAATTGATGTTTTGTCAATTAAAATGGCTGACTTGTTTACGAATAAATCTAAATGAATTATGATGAATTTCATCTCGTAACTTAATTACGAACCAGGCTTGAAATAATAACATTATTTAGACAACGATTTTTTACATGAGGGGAATGGGGGGGGGTGCTTTGTTAACTATTCTGTACTTTCACGTAACGATTTAATAAACGGAAGATATCGTAAAAATTGAATTTAACTTGAAAATTTTATGTAAAAAATAACCCGATTCAAACCTTCAATTTCGTAACGTAATTACGAACTGGGTTGAAATAACATTATTTAGAAAGCCATTCTTAACATGGAGTGAGGGGGGTTAACTATTCTGTACTTTTACCTAACAATTTAATAAACAAAAGATATCGTAAAAATTTAATTTAACTTGAAAATCTTATCTAAAAAATAGCCCGGTTAGTAAACTGCACAAGTACCAAAAAAATAATATGAAAAATTGTTCTCCACTGGGGAGGTGGGTAGCCTCGTATTTACAAGTATATCTCCTGTAAAAACGGTTCTAAAATCTATTTTAAATCGATATTTATTCGATAATTGCCGAATTTTCCTACTTGGCCAAAAGTGACGAATTTTCCGGTTACGAATTTTCCATTTACGAATTTTCCGTTTACGAATTTACCGTTTACGAATTTTCCTGTGACGAGTTTTCCGGGCACCGTTTGCACAGTTCCCAGTGTATTACTTTCCCAACACAGTCATGTCTGTTCTTGTATTCTTTTTCGGCAAGTTTGCTACATTCACTTATTATATGATTTATTTACTTTGTGTAGCTGGAAGAGGAGAACTCCTTCGATGTACGCGCCTCCCCGCGAGGGCGTAGTCAGGCACAAGATCATTTTTTTAATGACGATATATATCTAGCTCCCTATCAAAAGGGAGACACTCTGGATGAGAAAATAAATAAATAAATATCTGTCGGCACTCTATCACGAACGAGGGTACCGAAAGAAGACGAAACGATAATAAACTCTTCGCCGACACCCCGAAAGGAGGAGGTAATCCTGGGAGGATAACCTCCTCAGCCTGAACAGACTATACTTTGATCCTAGTGTTGCAGAGCACCGCTCCTGCCTGGACCGCGGCAGTTCTCTTAAACCACTTAAAAAATTGGTTACGGTCCCAAAAAGGGATTTGTTACATAACGCTTGGGAATTAATCTTCTCGTAACCGAAAACGATACAAAAGTTTATGAGAAGATTATTAAAGCACTTTCAAGCGACATTTTTACATGCACTTTTAAGCCTTTAAACTGCTTTTTAAAGATTTCAAATTACGCATTTTAAACATTGTTCGTTAGGCATATTCGATTTTTAGTTCTTTTTGTTTTACAGATTAGGACCCAAAATGTTATGCACAAAGAAAGTTACCTTACATTTCTGCCTCCGCTGGTTGTGGGTTTGCTGGCACACTCATCTCCGTCGCTGGCCCGTGATCGCAGTGGTGTACCTGTTTTGTGGGCAAATTCTGTTTTCATGCACGGAGACAAAAACATTCGAAGACGAGATTTTTTGAGAGAGAGAGTTCTATTCTTTTATTTCACACTTCCATCGGAGAGATTTCCATTCGTCGGTTCGTTCATTCAAACTCTGTTTTTCTTTCATACTGTTGTGTGGAAAATGTGACGGATGCAATCGGCTATTTTCTTCTACATGCCACCCAGACTACGCATTGCAGAGCTCAGTTTATGAACGTCTGTCCATGCCGCGCTTCAGGGATCTGTGACGTCAGACAGAACTCAATAACGCTTTTGTGTCTAACTTTTTTATCCGAGCGTTTCCTCTCAGCCAGTATGTTATGATTCCCAGAATGACTCACTATGAGACATGTCTGTTTGTCCCAAATCACATATGCACTTAATTTGTACTGAATCCTATTTAATAATTCCTCCCATAAGACCAAAATTATCGAGAAATAAATTTAAAAAATGACATATACGTATTTCGATGCACTTCGCTCCTACACCTTCATTGTAAAATGAAAATGAGGAATTTTAATTGCATCGGCTATAAAGCAAGTGTCGATTTTGCAGTGGAAAAAATCTGACACTTAATAAATCGTCTGCAAATTTCTGATTGTTTTTCCGACCTCACAAATTGTTTTTGAATATATTTAAGGTAAATTTGAAATTAGTCCAAAACAATTTATTTGGGTTTACTTACTCATTTGTGAATTCGGAAATTAGGAGACGGTTAATTGTCCGCCATTTTGGCTACGAAACGACAACATCGCCATATAGTTTCTGAAAGAAAAACATTGTAATAAAGTTTATTTTCAATAAAGTAAAATTGTAATAAAATATAGTTGTATTATTATAATCTATTGGTGGTTACTTCCTGTGGATTATCTACCACTGTTTACTAAACTGCACAAGTGCCAACATCATGACCGACCGAGTTCCGGGGTTCGAGCCTCGAGTCATACCAAAGATGAAAAAAAAATGGTACCTGATGCCTTCAGCAAAGATAAGTGAAGTAATCTTAGGAAACGAGTGTCCCGCTCCCTTATATCTCGCTGTAGTATTTACTGGGAAAAAACTATGGTCGAATACTTTACTTATTCTTTTTTAAAGTCTTAATTAGAAATATTCAGCATTTAAAATGAAATTTTAAAAAAATCTGTATTTTTTAAAACAAAATGACCCCCCCCCCCCCAAAAAAAAAAATGAATGAGGCCTCTATTTCGACCCCATGCCAAATATCCGAATTCTTCTCGGCCTACGGGGCTAGGATCAAAGTGTAGTATCTGTTCGTTTGACAAGAGAGAACTGGATTTATTTATCATCCTTCCACAACGTAAGATGTGACACAAGGTCGGGGAAAGTGGGATTAGATAAGCCAGCGCTCGAGAGGTGAGCACTCTGGCCATTTAAAAATTGCCTGGGCAGCCGCGTGGACATTCCCCGGTAGGGGCGCCTCAGACAGTAAGCAATAAACTTACTCCTCCCTAAAGAGGGGAGGCAAAGCCTGGGAGGGTGCATCCGAGAACCGCACAGACCGACATAAATCCAGACCCAAAGGCCAGGACGATACTGGTTTCCCTGTGTTTGAGTCAGCCCTCATGAGGAGGCAAGTATGAACTTAACGGACGACATTTCAAGGCAAAAAATGTGTAATAAAATAAACGTCAGTGTTATTAAAAAATCATGGTTTTTGTCCCGTGTATGTATGTATGTATGTATGTATGTATGTATGTATGTATGTATGTATGTATGTATGTATGTATGTATGTATGTATGTATTTCAGCGAATTTACAAGTAGCAAGTCCTGTGCGGCGGCGTCGGAGTCGATGGGGCGACAACTTTTTGTAAACGGCTGACGAACACACAGACACAAAAAAAACGCACGGCATTACCCAAATAAGACGACGGCGTCGGAGACGGGAAACTACCTACCTCCGAACATCCCGATCGAGGAGACTCTGAAAGAGGTATTTTCAGCAATTATAGACCCTGCCCAATGGTTCAAGACGTACTCTCCCTCTATGGTTATCCCGCGCCTCTAGTTTAATGGATGACGTCATCATTTTTGTGACATAACTTTTATGACGTCATAAGAGCCACAAAGTTTTGGTAATATACTATTAGACCCTCCACATCTAGGCAGTCACTATCCACTTCGTCTCACGGGTCGTCTATGTTCTCTGTTTTTATAGATGACGTCATCCTTTTGTTACTTCATAATTTACGACGTCATAAATGATCTTCATGCTTTTGTGACGTCATCCAGTGTTCATATGATGGATCGATTCCTATTTCAGTCACGTTTAAATGAAGACGAAAACAATTAACGTCCGTAGGAGAAACTACAACAACGACAAATAATTGATAATTAATAAAACGTCCTTTTGCAAAACGACTATGCAAATATCAAGAAGTTTCATCGGATATCCTGCTGACTTGGCTATTGTCCCCGGTGTGGCGCGTCATTAACAGACCAAGGCTGTTGAGGAAGTCCTGTGTGGTGGGGACAATCGCTCCACAGTAATTAATTAGAACACAAAAAATTATCAAAAAGACTTTGCAATCCTACTGAGAATTATGATGAAAGTTTAAATTGGGAGCTGTGCAGCGAGATACTTCGGGGAGGTAGTTCCGAAAGCCGGCAGCATGAGAGGAAGGACCTATTGGAGTAAAAAGGCTCTCAGGCATCTGGGGACCTTCACAGTGAATGAATGGGATTTTAGTTGATTGTCGGGTTTGTCGAGGGGGCACCAGATCAGCAAGTTCATCGGAGCACATTCCATTGAAGTACTTGTAAAACAGGCACAAGGAAGCAACATTGTGGCGATCTTGGTAAATAGTGAGGGACCTATCAAGTTGGCGACTCTTTTTTGGACCTTGTCTAAGAGGGAGAGACTAGTGGATGATGCCTCAGTCCAGATGTGGCAACGCATGGTCGGATGTAGCTGCTACATGTACAAGATTCCGTTACTGACGAGGGCGATCTCATATCAGTGAAAAAAACATCATCCGGCCATCGGGCCGTTTGCCATGCCCTCTGAGGAGGCCAACTGGTTCGAGGATCGATGAGAAGCAAGAATCAAATGAAGTTCAGCATAACCCTGTTTTAGTAAAAAAAAAAGTATAACATTATTAACACTACTTTGTAGCAAGTTTCATTGTACATGTTGTTACGGCCGCCCCCGAGTCGGGATCACAAGAGGGGATTGCGCAACAAATTATAAAAAAAAGTAAAAAAAGTTTTGTCCAGGAACGGCTCGTTTTCCTCCCGGGGCAATGTTACAAGTGAACCGTGCGTGGGAAGGGGAAATTCTCCAATTTCAGACCAGATAGAGAGAGGGGCCGAAGCTCGGCAAGAGAACAACACAAACGCCCAGGTAAGGAATACAAACAATGTTTATTTACAGGATAACGAAAAGAGGATATAGGTATAAAACTAGATAACATAAAAACAAAATACTAGGGGGGGGGGTATTTAACGTATCTATTGACGAGCAAAGAAATGACATTCAATCATGAAATAACAACAGAGAGAGGTAAACAGTTTAACTTACACGACGTCGGTAATACAGATGACAGTCCACGAAACAACGAACAATGTTGGGTTAAGGGAAAGATGAGGTCGATTCAAGTCTGGCAGAAGGAAACGAATGAGTTCTTTGAGGGCTTGGATTAGCGCTATGCGGCGAATGTGTCGTTTCACAGCGTATCCTTGAATGCAGAGTTGGTCGAAGCAGGCGTTCGTTTCAGTCACGACTTCGTCGGGCTTGAATTCTGGTGGGTTTTCCTTAAACAGATAATCAATTGAGATGTGGGAGTTTCGGCATTTCTCCTCTTTCTTCTTCTTTTTCGTTTTCATGGACAGAGGCAATAAGACGACCCGGCAGCAGTTACGGTCGGCGGAAAAACTGCCTGTCTCAGCTTCCACTTCCAGTCCGAAGCTAATGGGTTCGGGTAGGGCGATCTCCCTTCTCCCCTGATGGGCTAAATTTAGCTTTTACGAAATCGCAAAGCGGGTGTGAGCCTCCCACCTCACCCACCTACCCGGCAGGCTGCCGGTCCCAAAACAAAAATGACGACATATGTCTCTTTCAGAACCGTCTCTCGAAAATAGGAATGATGAAATGTGTTTTTCTCTGCTCGTCCACTGGCAAATAAAATATAACTAATTTCTAGGACTAGTTCTGCCATATGCAACAATGTGAAACGCCAAAATGAAATCCCGGTCTGAAAAATATAGTCGACGTCTTTATAAAAAAGTCGAAAAAGCGGCTAGCTAAGGAAGAACGATAACTCGAATTTAATAACTTTCTAATGAATTTGATTCTGAACTTGTGATTACTGTTTTTTCCTGGCGAGTTTTCATTTCGACATTTCACACGTTCGATGAAATTATTCTTATAGTTTAAGTAAAAATAAGTTATTTACGATTAATACCCAAACTATGCCACGTTTGTTTTTGTGATTACTTAAAATGTATTCAAGAACTATTGTGTTTAATCTGGCCCTTAAATTCCGTCTACGGTGCGCTCTTTTCCAAAAGTTATCGTTTCCAAAATAGTATTCCTCATAAGATATAGTTAATTTATTGAATATTGGATAATCTGGCTCCCCAAAATGGGAGAAATTAGGATTCAGAGTCCCTCATTGTGGTATAATATATTTGGGGCAGACAGCTTCTAACGTAAGAACTGGACAAATATTGTTTATATTATTAATAAAATTCTCACGGCATATTTTTTTTTGGGGGGGGGAGCACATTCCATTGAAAGTACTTGTAAAACAAGCACAAAGATGATAAATTGCGGAGATTGGACAGTGGCTGGAAGTGAGGGACCTATTAGATTAGATACTCTGTTTTGGACATTGCCTAAGAGGGGCAGGCAGACAAGTGGATGGTGCACCAGCCCAGATGTGACAACAATAAATACTCCATGGATGGTGGCGTTGTAGATATACAGGATACTGTCAGGTGTGAGAAGTTTTCTAGCACGGTAGAGAGCTCACCTTCATTGCAGCAGCATTGGCAATGTCTTTTTTTTGTTCCAATTCATGTTACCTGTGTGAATGTTAGCCGAGGAGTGATTGAACGTTGGACTCTCAGGTAGAGTGTTATTTGCCATGGCGGTGGTAAAACTTCTCATGACATATTTGATGACTTCTGATGCAATCGTCTGAGAAGGAGAAAAAATATCCAGTAATAAATAATACGTTATATATAATTAATAATATATATAATTAATAATATATATAATTATACCATATAAAAAATCCAATACTAACAAGACAAGAAATAAATACCTATTAACTTGAATAGAAATATTAATTATTAATAATTAGTCACCAAACAAACAATTTGAACAACTTCTACAAAAGAATGGCTCAAATAATATCTCAAACAACCAACAAAAAGCATTTCAAAACATAATACAACTTCAGAGAAGGAACATTGTAAAAAAAGCTGTCTGATTTGGGTGAAAAAACCTTTGACCTGGGATGACCTATATATATGAGTTAGATACGCCCACTTCTTGTTTGCCTCGTTGGTCTAGTAGTCTCCAGTTGTTGTGGAACTCTCTTCTTGCTGACTTATAATCTTGCTCTTTTCAAGACTACGGCCAATAGGCATCTCCTGTTTTTGTAATATCATATTTCGTTCTTGTTAGCTCCTTGTCTGGAGCGATTTCCATAAAAACTACTGCTGCCGCCACATCTGGGGATGTGCAACTCAAAACACCCTTTCTACAGCCGTTTCTCACAGAATAGCCGTTGCTAGTCTTTCTCTACTCCATCATTATTTCCATACAAATGGACAACTCCTGTGTATGATGTTTTTCAAGTCGGAAGTAAATTCTGGGCACGGCACACCAGTTGCGTCTCAGATACTCTGTAGGAAACTTAGTGGACGAACAACACATTTGAACTGCCATCTCCACCTCTCATGCAGACAAATTCAGATGAGAATTATCAAAGACCTCCCAGGACTTGGCCAAAGCGCAGTCGCACTAGAGTTAAGCACCTCCAAGTGTAACCCCAGGTGCGCTTGATACAGTTACAGACTTGCCTGGAGAGAAAAGATATCATCATTCAACTATAAAACAACGTATATTATGAATGTTATTCAGTTCGGGAGAAAGAATTATAGAAAATGTGACGACAGAATTGCCTGGAAGTAAAAGCATTTTTTGTAAAACTAGAAACTGCTGTTCCCACCTAGGAATCGTTGAATTTTCTCATCCATTTCTTTTCTCACGGGGCCATCACAGTAGGGAAAATAAAATAAAATTTCCTTATTTTTTTATTTTGTCACTTGTTTTGAAAGTGATACACAAGTTACCGATGCGAACTGTGGACTTAAATAATTTTTTAAACCTTCATGTGGTCCATTCTGTGAGTAAGCTATTCTAAAATAGAATTGAAGCAGCAAGTCCTTGTATTGTGTTTATTTGTGTATTGGCCTGTACATGTGTGTGAGAGTGTTTGTGTGTATGTGCAAAAATCACTAATAATGTTTAAATTCCCTTCCAAAATAAATAGAAAAAATATCGGGTCAAATATTCTTTCCTTGACAAAAAGGTTAATAACAATTTAAATTGATTTTTCTATTTTCTATTTTATACCTCAGGAAACGAAGACGAGATCCTTTGACGCTACCACTCATTGGCAGAATATATTTTCATTATGGAGCGCTGAAAAAGAGCCGCTTCTTTTTTATAGGAGTTGGAGCAGGAGCAGCTCCTTTTTGAAAATGGGGAGCGGTGAGCTCCAATTTTGGGCGTTTGAGAAGGAACGATAGCAGCTATGAATTTTCATTTGTGATCCCCCATTGTAAATCGAATGAATCCAGTTTAATCCAACAGTAGAGAGATTTACCACCACCACCCTAGAGAATTTAGTATCCTGATGGTAAAACGCACAAACGGAATCATTCAAGCGGTGATTGTTTACCAAGGGTAAAAGATGAACATTTGTTAATGCTCTGCAAAAGCTGCTCTGTTCACACTCTCTGGGTGGGGAGGGGGGCAAAGTATGTATGACTTGTTTGAAAAAAAACATGTGTGGGGGTGCATGAGCGTTAAAGTGTGAATAGATTCTACTCTTTTTTAGGTAAAAAAAGGTCACAATGCATTTTTCATTTTAGATTGGGGGATCACTTTCGCAGTTTTTTTTTCACAGCATGCCACTGCTAGTCGAGTTTGTCGTGGGGGGTACTTACGTTGAGGGGGAGTGCAGTAAGTTGCAACGTTGGAAAGAAGCGTTTCGATGGAAAAAGACGGTCAATGGGAGGTAACTCGAGTCAAGTTCAAAATTAATCAATGTTCAACATCACAATCCCCAACTGTGGCTTTTTTTTATGAATTTAAAACATTTAAAAAATCGTTCATTCTTGCGTTTGGTTTTGGTGATCATTTTAACTTATTTTAACTTAACGTGAAGCCCATTTAAAAATCAAAACTATTTAAAAAAAAAAAAAGAATTTTTTTTTTCATGAGCAGAAAAAAAGGCGGTCAATGTTTCAAGAATTGGTATTACCTTGCCATCTAAACTATTTTTTTTTCTATTTTTTTTTTAAATTTCGCACGAAAAAAAAAAGAATACAATCTGATTTTTATATTAAGGGAAAAATTTAGAAGTGACTAAACTTGGGTTTACATTCGGCAGCCTCGTAACTCTCGCTTATGGTTCTGACAAAGGGGAAATAATTGCTGCTTTCTGGGTCGGAATTTTCTTCTTTGTTGGCCTCGTCTGGAGCGATTTTCATAAAATTCGTTTTGCCGGTCATAGGGGGCCCGAAAGACAGCGGACACGTAATCTGATGAATGAGGAAATACTGCGAACGACGAAATATAAGACAATTGAATGCCAAGCAGGAAATCAGATAACAAACTTCCTTTTGTTCCGAATATAGTTTTTTTTTTAATTTGGTGATTTTAAAAGATTTTCATTAACTTTTAAATTCAAATCTAATATTCATATTTTGTCAAATGTTGAATTGTGTATTTTTTTAATACCGTTGGGAAATTAGTCAAAAACAATTTCGATGGCCGTTCATCTAACCAACATGACATGGTGTACCCCAGGGATCCATCCTTGGACCTCTACTGTTCCTGATTTTCATAAATAACCTTCCTGATGTCATTGAGACTGAGATAGAAATATTTGCTGAGGACACCACACTGTACTCTCGTCATGTGAACAAAACCAACGCGCACATATCTGAGGCAATGGCTGAATCCTTAGAAAATGACCTCCAGGCTGTAGTGAGTTGGGGTAAAAAATGGATGGTAACTTTTAATGCTGCAAAGACAAAGCTACTTTCCTTCAATAACTACAAGAAACCTCTTCAACCACCGATTGTCATGGCAAATAACACATTCAAACTCTTCGGCCTAACTTTAACAGATAACATGAATTGGAATAAATACATTGAAGACATTGCCAGGGCTGCTGCAAGGAAGGCGTCCTAGTAAACTTCTCACACCTGACATTATTATCCTATAAAGCCACCATCTGCCCATGCATGGAGTATTGTTGCCACATCTGGGCTGGGGCACCATCCATCCAAGACGTTCCCCACGAACGAAACCGGTCAAAAAAATCTCTTGTTTTTGTTTTCTCCTACATTTTGACTTGTTTTCCGTCTGTCATCTTTTCACACATCCCCCCCATATATATATATATATATATATATATATATATATATATATATATATATATATATATATATATATATATATATATATATTGAAATAAGACTTTGCACCTGGAATCGTCGCTTTCAATTTGGTTAAGAATAGAACGACGTGTTTTTTTCTCCAAATAAACAAGCAAATTTATTTACCATAAAGATTGTACAAGCTTTCGACTTTTTAAATTCATTAAATTTTCATGAACGCAGTAATATATATATATATATATATATATATATATATACTGCGTTCATGAAAATTAAATTTGTGTGGCAGTATCTGTTCTAATGTTGCACTTAGTTTATTCTTTCCTCGGTCAATAAAGGAGAAGTACTTAGAGATTTTAGATTTTGTTCCAATCCAGAGTTGCCGTTTGGTGGGGGGGGGGGGGGCTACATTTTCTCCAGATTAAAACCCAACCTTGGGAAGGTAACTAAATAGGAACGACATAGTTCAGAATAGTTACCAATATATATATATATATATATATATATATATATATATATATATATATATATATATATATATATATATATATATACGCACATACACTCATATACATATGTTTGTTTTTATTGAAAAAATAATATTTTATGTGTTAGTTCATCATTTTAGCGAAGTGTTTTAGTTTGATTTCATTGTGTAAGCAATTGACATTTGAATTTTGCAATAACGAAAATTTAAAAATACGCTAAGTTACATTTCTGCAAAGTCAAATTAATCCTAAAATTATTAGATTTAAAGTAATGGTATGTTGAATTTAATCAACTGAAAGTAATCCCACCTGATCGAGTAGTGATGAGGGCAGTGACTTAATATCACGTGTGTAGCAGTTACCTCCTCCTTTCAAAACATAACTACACCGGTTTGCCGGTAGGTGTCACTTTTTCACCGACAGGTGGCACTGTAAAGCGACACCAGAGTTATCTGCCCTTCTGACTATAAAAACCGTTGCAAACGGAAAATCCGTCTCTCCTTCACAGACCAGCTTCAGCAAAACAACGCTGGCACCAGCGCTCCGTTTTCACTCGCCTTTTGGCCTCGACAGGACGACGCTTACACTAGCGTTCCGTTTCACCTTTTTCTTCTGGTCAATTGGCCTTGGCAGAACGACGCTAATACACGCTTTTCTCTTCAACTAGTCATCGGCATAACAACTACCAACACACGTGGGCAAACAACGGTAAGAGTTCTCAACTCGTTTTCTTTGTCTACGGCTTTCAAAGACTTTTCCTACGCCGGATTCATTTCTTCTTATTCTATTCAAGAACTGTTTTTCCATCGACACACATGCATACATCACACACTTCACCATTCCACGTACACACACGTTCAATAAACCTTATTTGAACTACTTCATATTGTTTATTAATTATTACTCTGCCTTTGCATGCAACATTGCTTGATTCAACTTTGCACGTTTATAGCCTGGGAACAACACCCTCTCGGTCCCCTAACACGTGATGAAATAACTACGCTCTGCTAACACGTGACATGTAAATAGTGCCGAAATTAGGCGCCAAATTGTATTCAAATGTTGTGTCTTCAGTTTGCAATAAATGTTCGTGCAAGTTGCAGTTTCTTCTTGTTTCTTCTCTTTTCTTACACGTCTTCGTGGCTCACTGCCTACCACTATCCCCCAAATTGCAACATTGTACTTATATTTATCGCACTGAACAAAAAAAAAACAATGACTACGAAAAGAAAAAAACAAAAGCAGAATTTCCAAGCATTTTTTCTTCTTCAGACTTATGAAGAAATTTTAAAATTAATAATTTCCAAATCTTCTTCAATAAATGTGCCATGAATATGCTTTTCGTTTTTTTGGAGATTTTCTTTCCCGATTTAGCTAGCGGGTCATTCGACGGCCAGTGATGATGTTTACCGCGTTCGTGAAAATTTTATTTGGGGGTGTGTTATCTACATTCGTAAAAAAAATATGAAAGGCCTAAACACCATAAAGTGCAGTATTAATTTTTTTTAATTGAAAATTGGTTCAGCACTGAGTTTAAAGAATTTGAAACATTTATTTTTTCAGTGGGGATACTCAGAAAGAAAAATCTGGCGTGGTTTAGCGGCGGTTTGCGGAAAATCCCTCAACCTTCATTCTATTTCGTAAGGTAACAAAATAATGAACAAAAAATGTTTTGGCGGGGAGATATGTGCTGAGTGTTTATAATGAAGACTATTCTGTATAAAATGACGGCGATTGTGTCAGCGAGAGTGCGGGGGTTTGCGGAAAATCCATCATCAACCTTCATTCTATTTCGTAAGGTAACAAAATAATAAACAACAAAAAAATGCATTAGGGGAGGGGATATATGCGAAGTGTTCATAACGAAGACTATTCTGTTCATAAATGACGGCGATTGTGTCACGTGAGCCTAAATGCTGGCGGAAGAGAGAGTGCAAGTTTTTTTTGGCGGTTTGCGGAAAATCCATCAACCTCCATTCTATTTCGTAAGGTAACAAAATAATAAACAAAAAAAAATGCATTGGGGCAGGGGATATATGCTAAGTGTTCATAACGAAGACTATTTTGTTCATAAATGACGGCGATTGTGTCACGTGAGCCAAAATGCTGGCAGCAGCGAAAGTGCGGGTTTTTATTGGCGGTTTGCGGAAAATCCATCAACCTTCATTCTATTTCGTAAGGTAACAAAATAATAAACAAAAAACATGTATATGCTAAGTGTTCATAACGAAGACTATTTTGTTTGTAAATGACGGCGATTGTGTCACGTGAGCCATAATGCTGCGCCCGCCGGGTCGCGGGGGGGGGAGGGGGGTAAAAGTGCTGCCGTAAAAAAATAACCCTCAAAACGATGCGGTCTCTATTCCGATTCCGAACGGTCGCCATTTGTTTTATTAGAGGGAAGAAAAAAACTTGTTTCAAATCAAAGAAAGGAAAAAAAAAAACAGAGAAAATGTGACTTGATATCTTCCCGTTCTTTTTGTGGTTTGCATTTCGCGGAGAGGGCGTGGCTTCCGACTCTCTTTTTCGCGCGCTTTTTTCACACACTCCATGTGCGTGAACACGCCGCTCTTTGTGTCTCCTTGTTTGTGTGCCGATGTACTCCCCCCACCCCCTTGTGCAGTTTAGTAAACAGCGGAGATAATCCACAAGAAGTAACGACCAATAGATTAAAACATTTTAATAAATTTATTTATTTAATAAAATATAGTTGGCGATTTAGTCGTTTCGCAGTCAAAATGGCGAACAATGAACCGTCTGCTTCATTTCTGATTGTTTTTCAGACCTCACAAATGTGTAAGTAAACCCAAATAAATTGTTTTGGACTGTAAAATAATTTAAGGTAAATTTGAAATTAGTCCAAAACAATTTATTTGGGTTTACTTTCATACCATGACCGACCGTGTTGGCCTAATGGTTCGTTAATACGCCGGGAGACCGGGGTTCGAGCCTCGAGTCATACAAAAAAAATGGTACCTGATGCCCTCAGCAAAGATAAGTGAAGTAATCTTAGGAAACGAGTGTCCCGCCCCCTTACATCTCGCTGTAGTATTTACTGAAAATAAAACTATGGTCGAATACTTTAAAAGTCCTAATTAGAAAAATGAAATTTAAAAAAAATCTGTATTTTTAAAAGCAAAATGAAAAAATACCCCCCCCCCCCCCCAAAAAAAAATGAATAAACGGTGAGGCCTCTATTTCGAACCTCTGCCGAATATCCGAATTCTTCTCGGCCTTCGGGGCTACGTGGTCGTTTGACGAGAGAGAGCTTTCCCCACATTAAAAAAAACGACCCTGTGTTTGAGTCAGCCCTCATGAGGAGGCAAGTAAATAGGGGCCTTGTTATTTAATACGATAGGGGCGCGTGAGAAAATCGATATGAGCACAAATGAACTAGAATACTTGACTTTTTCCTGATGTCATCGTCGGACATTTCAAAAGAAAACAAAAAAGCAACACCAAATATAATTTTAAAAATCACCGATGTCTGCAAACTTCATTAACGAGTTGCTGATTATTTATGCCTTGTTATTATGGTTTATCTGTGCTGATAAACTAAATACGTTGAATTTTGATGTGTTTAATAAACGTCAGTGTTATTAAAAAACAAATATATCTATCATATTGGTTTTTGTCCCGTGTGTGTGTGTTTGTGTGTATGTATGTATGTCAGCGAATTGACAAGTAGCAAGTCCTGTGCGGCGGCGTCGGAGTCGATGGGCGACAACTTTTTTTTGTAAACGGCTGACGAACACACAGACAAAACGCACGACATGACGTCGGGAAACTTACGTACCTCCGAACCGTCCCGATCGCGGAGACTCCGAAAGGGGTATTTTCAGCAATGCTCTGGAGGCTTTATCCTTAGTTTTATTGACGCTGCCCAATGGTTCAAGACGTACTCTCCCTCTATGGTTGACGTCATTAGACCCTCCACATCTAGGCAGTCACTATCCACTTCGTCTCACGGGTCGTCTATGTTCTCTACGTCATGTCATGAAGGGTTTTCTACCTGTTTTAGTGGATGACGTCACTGCTTTTAGTAGTATGATGGATCGATTCCTATTTCAGTCACGTAAATGAAGACGAAAACAATTAACTCCGTAGGAAGAAAGTAAATATGACAATTTATTCAACAACAAAACGACTATGCAAATATCAAGAAGTTTCATCGAATATCCTGCTGACTTATATTGGCGATGATGGAGAAACGCTCGTAAAGCCAAGTCAATTCATGATTGTCCCCGGTGTGACGCGTCATTAACAGACCAAGGCTGTTGAGGAAGTCCTGTGTGGTTGGGCCAATCGCTATCAAAAAGACTTACGTATTTTAATCTCTTGCAATCCTCGGCTGAAGCTTTTTTTTTTAAAAACTTAGTTAACCCCAAACAAGGCAAGTTGCCACTGTAGACGTTGGGAGCCGTGTTGAGGAAGTCTTGTGTGGTGGGGCCAATCGCTCCACAGTAATTAATTAAAACACAAAATTATCAAAAAGACTTACGTATTTTATAATCTCTTGCAATCCTCGGCTGAAGCTTTAAAAAAAAAAAACTTAGTTTAACCCCCAAGGCAAGTTGCCACTGTAGACGTAAGGGGCTACTGGGAATTATGATGAAAGTTTAGGGGGTCATCCTAAATTGGGAGCTGTGCAGCGAGATACTTGTTCACATTAGAAACAAGGAGCAGGGAGGTAGTTCCGAAAGCCGACAGCATGAGTGAAAGAACCTAAAAGGCTCTCCGGCATCTGGTGACCTCCACAGTGAATGGATGGGATTTATTTACGTCGAGGAGGCACCAGGGCAACAAGTTCATCAGAGCACATTCTATTATTGAAGTACTTGCACAAAGATGATACATTGCGGAGATTATGGATAGTGAGTGACCTATTAGATTAGATACTCAGTTTAGGACTGCTTAAGAGGGGCAGACCCAGATGTGAACCTATATGAGAAGAAGAAAAATATCCAGAAAAATATACGTATATATATACAATCATATAATTAATAATATAGTCATGTGTTTAACCGGTCCCCCCACTTTTTAGGAGAAGCCCCCCACCACTTTCATAACTATCCCGCCGGCCCTGTAATAATATATATAATTAATAATATATATAATTAATATATACCATATAAAAAATCCAGTAATAATACGTATAATATTTATATACAATTATATATAATTAATAATATATATATAATTAATAATACCATATAAAAAATCCAATATTAACAAAATAATAACATAGAAATATTAATTATTAATAATTAATTAGTCACCAAACAAACAATTTGAACAACCTCTTCAAAAGAATTGGCTTTTAAAAACATAAAATTTAAACAAAAAATAGTCAAATTCCACACTCTGAAAACAACTTCAGAGAAGAAACATTGTAAAAGCTGTCTGATTTGGGTGAAAAAAAACTTTGACCTGGGATTTAACAAACAAACGCACTTCTTTTGTTCCAGGTCTCCATCAATTCGCTGTTGTTGTTCTTGCTGACTGTTTTTTCCTCGTACTATATAATCTTGGTCTTTTCAAGACTACGGCCAACAGGCATCTCCTGCTTTTGTAATAATCATATTTCGTTCTTATTAGCTCCTTACATCAAGTGGCTTCATACCTTGTCTGGAGCAGATTTCCATAAGAAAATACTGTTGCTACACCTGCGGATGTGCAACTCAAAACAGAAGAGACGTTGCTAGTCTTTCTCTACTCCATCATTCCATACAAAGTTCTTAACTCAGCTTCAATCTCTCGCTCCATCTTCACAGCAAGAACTCATTTTCCTACCACCACCGCAAAGAACTTTCTTTTCTTCCGCATTAAACGGAATTTGCACGAACAGAGTTTCTTTCCAAGACAGTCAGTCCCATCCCACGTTGCTACAACAAGATTGATCTTGATAAGGGGTGGTTCACTAGAAAAAACTACGTTTTTCGTGAGAAAGGTTTATATATATATTTTAAAAGAATTATGTGACGACAGAATTGCCTGGAAGTAAAAAAGCACTGCTAATTTTTAACAAGATATATTGAGTCACTTGTACTATAATCGTTGAATTTTCTCATTCTCACGGGGCCATCAGTAGGGAAACTAAAATCGAATTTCCTTATTTTGGTATAATTAGTTTTATATCGAAAATGATATATTGTCACAACCTTGTTTGAAAGTGATGATGACAAGTTACCGATGCGAACTGTGGACGTAAATAATTTTTTAAACCTTCATGTGGTCCATTCTGTGAGCCGACACCTGAATATTCATGCAAGAGTTTTTGTAATTTTTGTATGGATGACTTTCTTGTCCTTGTATCTTAATGTGTGTGAGAGTGTTTCTGTGTGTATGTGCAGGGCTTTACGGAGCCCTCCAAAAAGGAGCGCACTCCAGGAGCACGCTCCTTTTTGCTTGAGCAAAGGAGAGGAGGGCTATTCAGCGGGAGTGGAGCGGGGGCAACCCCATTTGGGACGAAAGAGCGGTGGTTTTATCGCTCCGCGCCTCGCTCCAAAATTATTTGATTTTTTTTTTTAAACATTATTTTTTTTTATTCAGCAATGAAAAGGAAAAGAAAAGAAAGTCTCAGAGTTTACTCTGAGTATTTAAAACAATTATATCTCTGGTAAAAAGTATATGAGAGACAGGGAGAGGAAGAGGAAGGGAGAGAGAGGGAGAACGAGAGAGTTACGCTTGAAAACAACATTTTTATTTACATCGACAGATTTGAACTTTTTTGTATTTATTATGACAAGGATGATTAAATAATAAATAAGCCAATTTTTATTTTAATTCGTGTTTTTAAATAAAGAATTTAGGTTTATAGGGGCCGTTGGATTTTCTCGCCCATTTATAAAATCGATCAAATTGAACTTATGTGGTAAATAAATAATATACATTAAACAACCGTACGACGATTAATAGCTGTCCCTTCCAAAATAAATAGAAAAAATATCGGGTCAAAATTGTTTTACTTCAGGGATTTTTATATTTATATTTTTTATACATCAGGAAACGAACCTTTGACGCCCACCCCTATCCTTCTTCGACCACTCATTGATATTTTCATTCATGGAGCGCTGAAAAAGAGCCGCCCCTTTCTTATAGGAGTTGGAGCGAGGAGCTCCTTTTTAAAATGGGGAGCGTGAGAGGAGCCAGCTCCAATTTTGGGCGTTGGAGCAATGATCACCCACTTCCAGAGCAGCTAACGTTTTTAAGGATTATCAATATAAAGATTGTAAAGCTCGAAAAAGATGCATAACCGTGAAAATAAAACCAAGATGATACTGAGACGTAAGAGGCAGTTAGGGGGATCGAGTTGTGTACAATCGGAGCTCATTCCGTGGAAGTACTTGTAAAACAAGCAACGTTAATCCAAATAATTATATCCGAAAAGAACGCTCTAGTAAAAAAAATCCACTAAAAACAACAACATAAAACAATCAAATGCCAAAATTCTGCGTAAAAAGCGAAAAAAACTTTCGTTCTTGCGTTTCGATGGAAAAAAGACGATCAATGGGAGGTAACTCGGGTCAAGCTCAACTCACTAAAAGGCGACAGGAAAAAACTACCCCCCATTATGCACGGAAAGTCTAAATACCCGCCTGAGGTTCTCGCCAACAACCAGGATGAGAATAGTAGTCCGAATGATACCAATGTTATAAAAATGATCTAAGATTTTCTCACAATCCCCAAATAAATTTTTAAAAAACAATGAATGTAAAACATTTTTTAAACGTTTAAAAAATCGTTCATTCTTGCGTTTTCTTAGCAATTCTTTTTGACTGTCGTTTTGGTGATTTTTTTTATTATCAAAAACAACATTTTTTAATTTCCAATGTGTAACGAAAAAAAAAGAAGAATTTTATTTTTATTTTTTCATTAACTGGTGGCAAAGGGTAACATTTAGCAGTGTTTTCATAAATTCGTTTCGCTGTGTTAATCATTCTATCGGTTCACCCTCGTAAACACAAAAGACCCCATTAACCTTTTGCCGATTTAAGGGGGCCCGAAAGGCAGCGGACACGTAAATATCAACTATTTGATAAATGAGCGATCAAAGGGAAATAACTGCGAATGACGAACGTTAAAAAAATCGTTCATTAAGTAACTCTGTTCAACTATCGTTTTGGTTAAATGGTGATCATTTGACATTATATTTTTATCCCCCACTTTAAAATCTAAACTATTTTTTTATCAAAAATCAACATCACGAAAACAAAAGGGCTAAATTTAGTCATGTTTCTGTAATTAAGAAGAGTAGAAAGTGACTAACTTGGGTTTACTTTAGGCAGCCTCGTAACTCTCGCTTCCCTTATTTTGTCCTTTAGTCCTCATATTTCATAGGCAATGGTTCTGAAAAATGGGAAAGAATTGCTGTTTTCTGGGTCGGAAACACTTATCGTTGAAGAATTTTCTTGTCTGGAGCGATTTTCATGAAATTCGTTTCGCTGATGCAAATTCGACCCCATGAACCCGGTAGGGGGCCCGAAAGACAGCGGACACGTAAATATCAACCATCTGATAAATGAGCGATACTGCGAAAAAATCTCATGGAAATCAGATAAAACTCCCTTTTTTATTTGGTGGTTTTAAAAGATTTTCATTAAATGTTGAATTGTGTATTTTTTTTAATACCGTTGGGAAATTAGTCAAAAAAACAATTTGTTTGGCTTTACAAACTTATTTGTGCATTAAAAATAATATTTAATATTTGAAAGGAGTTTAAAGCAATTTTCATAATATGTTATCATTAATTTGATTAAGCCGAACACAAGTCAAGATGGTGTTCGATCTTTTTGGAGATGGTCGCTAATTTAAGGCTTGATAGTAAATAAAATGCTTACCCTACCACTGAGCCTAAGTCCGAAGGTGGGGCTTGTCAGTCGGACTTAGCGTTAGTAAGTCATTTTTAAAAACTATTATTTAAGGAATGAAACACCACTAACAGGTCGGCCATATTAGATTCTGACTGTATCCGACAAACGGATATCAACCAAATCTTATACTGAGATTAATAAAAAAAACTTTACAACAATTTCAGAAATTTAAAACTATACAAATCGGTAGTAATAAAAGAAATGCTCTGCTGAACAGGCTCCTGTCCTCTCTCTTGTTTCCTTGATAGTTGGAAAATTGCCTCTGTGGTACCAGTCTTCAAGAATTCTGGAGATATCTTTGAATCAATCTAGCGATAGTCATGCATCTAGTTAATGCTTAACTTCTTTCTGATCATCAATACGGATTTAGACAAGCACGATCTACTGCAGATATCCTAACGGTCATCTCTGAACGCATGTATCATGCACTGAACAAGGCAAGTGAAGCTAGGGTGGTAGCGCTTGATACGACAAGGTCTGGCATGAAGGGCTTCTCCTAAAACTGCATTCATATGGTTATTACTAGACAAATATTTAATATAATTAAATCCTTCCTAACCAAAAGAAAAATCCAGGTTGTCCTCGATGGCCGTTCATGTAAGCAACATGACAGGGATCCATCCTTGGACCTCTACTGTTCCTGATTTTCATAAATGACCTCCCTGATGTCATTGAGACTGAGATAGGAATATTTGCTGACGACACCACGCTGTACTCTCATCATGTGAGCAAATCTGAGGCAATGGCTGCTGAATCCTTAGAAAATGACCTCCAGGCTGTAGTGGATTGTGGTAAAAAATGGATGGTAACTTTTAATGCTGCAAAGACAAAGCTACTTTCCTTCAATAACTACAAGAAACCTCTTCAACCACCGATTGTCATGGCAAATAACATCCTTCCTGACGGTTCAACATTCAACGGCCTAACTTTCACAGATAACATGAATTGGAATAAATACATTGAAGACATTGCCAGGGCTGCTGCAAGGAAGGTGGGCTTCCTCTACTACACTAGTAAACTTCTCACACCTGCATGGGGCTGGGACACCATCCACCAGTCTCTCTCTCCCTTTCACAAGGTCTAAAAAAGAGTCGCCAACTTAATAGGTCCCTCACTATCCACCAAGCTCCAGCCCCTGTCCCATCGCCACAATGTTGCTTCCTTGTGCCTGTTTTACAAGTACTTCAATGGATTGTGCTCTGATGAACTTGCTGCTCTGGTGCCCCCACGAACCCGACAATCTGCTAAATCCCATCCATTCACTGTGGAGGTCCTCAGATGCCGAAGAGCTTTCTACTCCAAAAGCTTTTTTTTGCTGCTGTACTCTGGAACTCCCTCCCTGCTCCCTGTTTTCCTGACGGTACTGACATGCAAAAATTTAAAACTAATGTCGCTGCACAGCTCATAATTTAGGTTGACCCCTCCCCCCAAAAAAAGAAAACTATCACCTTTTTTCACAGTAGCCACTTACATCTACAGTGGCGGCCTGCCTTGTTTGGGGTGAACTGTTAAAACAACAAAAAAAGAAAATTGAATTTTAATCTGTTTGGTAAAAGTTATTGTTTGTATATTTTGTTTGTTTTCGATTTCTCGGCTGTTAGCTATACTGCATGTTTTCTAGTACGCTGATAGTTTTATTCTTTTTTTGAATTGCAAAAATTTACAAAAATAAATAAAATCTCTGCGTAATAAAAAAACAAACTACAAAACAATAATTATGAGAAGAAAAAATTAAATGAAAAGCAATATACAAAAAAACAATATACAAATAAAACATTTCAGGAACTCGTGTTTCATTTTGTCCGGTTGCGCCTTTCAGTTATTGTCAAAACTCGTTACCGTATTTTACCGAGCCAATATTGGAAGCCATGGGGGATGATCTGTACAAGAACCGTTGAAACAAGCGATGATTAACTTTCGCCTCAACGTCTTTCTAATATCGCTTGTCAAACCCCCACGTCGAAGATCCAACAACAAAATGCCTTCTACCTCGACAGAGGACATATCACTCCAGAAATCTCCACAACACACAGGTGTAAAGAGAAATCTGTCACGCAAAGATGAGCACTTTCGGATATTACGAGCCTCAGAGGTGCTTGCAACAGATCTGGGATCTGTAGTCAAAGAGACCAGATTGCCGATTGTGCAGGTGAAACTACTACTACTACTACTATCACCACCACTACAACTACAACTCACTACAACTACAACTCACTACAACTACTACAACTACAACTCACTACTACTACTACTGCGCCCATTGTTACCAGTTTGGCGCATGACCCTGATTGATGGGCGACATTGTGCATAACTGCTGTTTTGGTCAACATACAAAAATATGAAATTAATTGTGAAATTTTTCGATTTAAAATAATTTTCTTTCAATGAAATTTACTAAAAAAGATGAAACTTTGATGTAAGTCTTCCATTTCAGCTCTGGAGTGTGAATGATATTCTTAAGGGCAACTTTTTCCCAATCACAACAATTTCTAAAGTTTGTCACGAAGTCAGTTTTCAACCAAATCCAAATGCGTTTTTTTTTGCAATAGAATTGACTAATTCCAGACTCTTCTCTTGGCCTTCAAGCTGAGATCAAGTGTCTTTTCTGTTCTCGGTCAGAGGAGGAACAATCCTTCTTGACTGGGGCAATTTAAATGTTGGTCCCACCTAATGTAGCTGGATATCCCACATAAACGTTTCGTTCGTTCTTGCGTTTTCTTGGGAAATTATCGTTTCGGTTAAATGGTCAACCCACTTTAAAATCTAAACTATTTTTTATTAAAACAACATTTTTCTTCGATTTATTTCCAGCGTATTGACGTGTAATCGTACGAAAAAAAAGAATACAATCTCATTTTTATTTTTTCATTCACAGGTAACAAGGAGAGTAGAAAGTGACTAACTGTCCTTTTTTAGTCCTCATGGGCAATGTTTATGACAAAGGAGAAATAATTGCTGTTTACTGGTTCGGGATCCCATCTAACACTTCTCCTTATATATCAAGTGGCTGCCTTGTCTGGAGCGATTTCCATGAAATTTGTTTTGCTGTCTATCCCTTTGTTTGAATCTCGGCGATAATGCAAGTTCGCCCTCGTAAACACAAAAGACCCCATGAACCCCCTTTGCAAAGCCAGTAGGAAATCCGAATCTAGGTTTTAAATATTGTTGACTGAAAAAGATTGTCATGAATCTCATATTCATATTTTGTCAGATGTTTAATTAAATTATTGAATAAATTGGTAATTATTAATTGAAAACAATTTAGTTCGCTTTACCTACTAATTTGTGACCTAAAAAATTTGTGACGTAAAAAAACTTATATTCAATATTTGAAAGAAATTTAAAGCAATTAAAATTTTATTTTTTAAAGTGTTGAAACATCCAATATCTATTTTACAATGTTCACAAATTCCCCCTTCCCGTTATCAAGCCACAACCATGTTGCTTGCCTGGTAACTGATAAGAATAAACTACTTGACCAGCGTTTGTTGCCTTAAACTCCACTTAGGAGTCAGCAAGCCACCCTCTTCCTAAATTCCCATTCCGGACTGAAGCCGCTCACCGCATTTCATGTCCGGAACATCATAAAAAACCTTGACACTTCCAAAGCCTGATCTTTGCTGATCAGGCAATAGAGAGAGTAGGAAGTAAACCATGCGTTTACTTTCGGCAGCCTCGTATATTTGTGACAAAGGGGGAAGAATTGCTGTTTTCTGGGTTAGGTCTATCCATCTCGCACTTATCGTTGGTATCTAGAAAAGTTACGTTCTTAAGCAACGTAAAAACATCTCCAAAACAAAGGGAAATAACTCGATTTCACTTATGTTTTTAGTATCAGTGACTAGAAAAGTTACGCTGTTTTAGCAACGTAAAAACATCTCCAACACAAAGGGAAATAACTCGATTTCACTTATGTTTTTAGTATCAGTGACTAGAAAAGTTACGCTGTTAAGCAACGTAAAAAACATCTCCAAAACAAAGGGAAATAACTCTATTTTACTAATGTTTTTAGTATCAGTATCTAGAAAAGTTACGCTGTTAAGCACTGTAAAAACATCTCCAAAACAAAGGGAAATAACTCTATTTTACTAATGTTTTTAGTATCAGTATCTAGAAAAGTTACGCTGTTTTGCAACGTAAAAACATCTCCAAAACAAAGGGAAATAACTCGATTTTACTAATGTTTTTAGTATCAGTATCTCGAAAAGTTACGCTGTTTAAGCAACGTAAAAAAACATCTCCAAAACAAAGGGAAATGACTCGATTTTACTAATGTTTTGGGTATCAGTATCCCGAAAAGTTACGCTGTTTAAGCAACGTAAAAACATCTCCAAAACAAAGGGAAATAACTCGATTTTACTAATGTTTTTAGTATCAGTATCTAGAAAAGTTACGCTGTTTAAGCAACGTAAAAACATCTCTAAAACAAAGGGAAATAACTCGATTTTACTAATGTTTTAAGTATCAGTATCTAGAAAAGTTACGCTGTTTAAGCAACGTAAAAACATCCCCAAAACAAAGGGAAATAACTCGATTTTACTAATGTTTTTAGTATCAGTATCTAGAAAAGTTACGCTGTTTAAGCAACGTAAAAACATCTCTAAAACAAAGGGAAATAACTCGATTTTACTAATGTTTTTAGTATCAGTATCTAGAAAAGTTACGCTGTTTAAGCAACCTAAAAACATCTCCAAAACAAAGGGAAATAACTCGATTTTACTAATGTTTTAAGTATCAGTATCTAGAAAAGTTACGCTGTTTAAGCAACGTAAAAACATCTCTAAAACAAAGGGAAATAACTCGATTTTACTAATGTTTTTAGTATCAGTATCTAGAAAAGTTACGCTGTTTAAGCAACGTAAAAACATCTCCAAAACAAAGGGAAATAACTCGATTTTACTAATGTTTTTAGTATCAGTATCTAGAAAAGTTACGCTGTTTAAGCAACGTTAAACATTTCCACAACGAAGGAAAATAACTCGATTTTACTAATGTTTTTAGTATCAGTATCTAGAAAAGTTACGCTGTTTAAGCAACGTAAAAACATCTTCAAAACAAACGGAAATAACTCGATTTTACTAATGTTTTAAGTATCAGTATCTAGAAAAGTTACGCTGTTTAAGCAACGTAAAAACATCTCTAAAACAAAGGGAAATAACTCGATTTTACTAATGTTTTTAGTATCAGTATCTAGAAAAGTTACGCTGTTTAAGCAACGTAAAAACATCCCCAAAACAAAGGGAAATAACTCGATTTTACTAATGTTTTTAGTATCAGTATCTAGAAAAGTTACGCTGTTTAAGCAACGTAAAAACATCTCTAAAACAAAGGGAAATAACTCGATTTTACTAATGTTTTTAGTATCAGTATCTAGAAAAGTTACGCTGTTTAAGCAACCTAAAAACATCTCCAAAACAAAGGGAAATAACTCGATTTTACTAATGTTTTTAGTATCAGTATCTAGAAAAGTTACGCTGTTTAAGCAACGTAAAAACATCTCTAAAACAAAGGGAAATAACTCGATTTTACTAATGTTTTAAGTATCAGTATCTAGAAAAGTTACGCTGTTTAAGCAACGTAAAAACATCCCCAAAACAAAGGGAAATAACTCGATTTTACTAATGTTTTTAGTATCAGTATCTAGAAAAGTTACGCTGTTTAAGCAACGTAAAAACATCTCTAAAACAAAGGGAAATAACTCGATTTTACTAATGTTTTTAGTATCAGTATCTAGAAAAGTTACGCTGTTTAAGCAACCTAAAAACATCTCCAAAACAAAGGGAAATAACTCGATTTTACTAATGTTTTTAGTATCAGTATCTAGAAAAGTTACGCTGTTTAAGCAACGTAAAAACATCTCTAAAACAAAGGGAAATAACTCGATTTTACTAATGTTTTTAGTATCAGTATCTAGAAAAGTTACGCTGTTTAAGCAACGTAAAAACATCTCCAAAACAAAGGGAAATAACTCGATTTTACTAATGTTTTTAGTATCAGTATCTAGAAAAGTTACGCTGTTTAAGCAACGTAAAACATCTCCAAAACAAAGGGAAATAACTCGATTTTACTAATGTTTTTAGTATCAGTATCTAGAAAACGTACGCTGTTTAAGCAACGTAAAAACATTTCCACAACGAAGGAAAATAACTCGATTTTACTAATGTTTTTAGTATCAGTATCTAGAAAAGTTACGCTGTTTAAGCAACGTAAAAACATCTTCAAAACAAACGGAAATAACTCGATTTTACTAATGTTTTAAGTATCAGTATCTAGAAAAGTTACGCTGTTTAAGCAACGTAAAAACATCTCTAAAACAAAGGGAAATAACTCGATTTTACTAATGTTTTTAGTATCAGTATCTAGAAAAGTTACGCTGTTTAAGCAACGTAAAAAAACATCTCCAAAACAAAGGGAAATGACTCGATTTTACTAATGTTTTGGGTATCAGTATCCCGAAAAGTTACGCTGTTTAAGCAACGTAAAAACATCTCCAAAACAAAGGGAAATAACTCGATTTTACTAATGTTTTTAGTATCAGTATCTAGAAAAGTTACGCTGTTTAAGCAACCTAAAAACATCTCCAAAACAAAGGGAAATAACTCGATTTTACTAATGTTTTTAGTATCAGTATCTAGAAAAGTTACGCTGTTTAAGCAACGTAAAAACATCTCTAAAACAAAGGGAAATAACTCGATTTTACTAATGTTTTAAGTATCAGTATCTAGAAAAGTTACGCTGTTTAAGCAACGTAAAAACATCCCCAAAACAAAGGGAAATAACTCGATTTTACTAATGTTTTTAGTATCAGTATCTAGAAAAGTTACGCTGTTTAAGCAACGTAAAAACATCTCTAAAACAAAGGGAAATAACTCGATTTTACTAATGTTTTTAGTATCAGTATCTAGAAAAGTTACGCTGTTTAAGCAACCTAAAAACATCTCCAAAACAAAGGGAAATAACTCGATTTTACTAATGTTTTTAGTATCAGTATCTAGAAAAGTTACGCTGTTTAAGCAACGTAAAAACATCTCTAAAACAAAGGGAAATAACTCGATTTTACTAATGTTTTAAGTATCAGTATCTAGAAAAGTTACGCTGTTTAAGCAACGTAAAAACATCTCTAAAACAAAGGGAAATAACTCGATTTTACTAATGTTTTTAGTATCAGTATCTAGAAAAGTTACGCTGTTTAAGCAACGTAAAAACATCCCCAAAACAAAGGGAAATAACTCGATTTTACTAATGTTTTTAGTATCAGTATCTAGAAAAGTTACGCTGTTTAAGCAACGTAAAAACATCTCTAAAACAAAGGGAAATAACTCGATTTTACTAATGTTTTTAGTATCAGTATCTAGAAAAGTTACGCTGTTTAAGCAACCTAAAAACATCTCCAAAACAAAGGGAAATAACTCGATTTTACTAATGTTTTTAGTATCAGTATCTAGAAAAGTTACGCTGTTTAAGCAACGTAAAAACATCTCTAAAACAAAGGGAAATAACTCGATTTTACTAATGTTTTAAGTATCAGTATCTAGAAAAGTTACGCTGTTTAAGCAACGTAAAAACATCCCCAAAACAAAGGGAAATAACTCGATTTTACTAATGTTTTTAGTATCAGTATCTAGAAAAGTTACGCTGTTTAAGCAACGTAAAAACATCTCTAAAACAAAGGGAAATAACTCGATTTTACTAATGTTTTTAGTATCAGTATCTAGAAAAGTTACGCTGTTTAAGCAACCTAAAAACATCTCCAAAACAAAGGGAAATAACTCGATTTTACTAATGTTTTTAGTATCAGTATCTAGAAAAGTTACGCTGTTTAAGCAACGTAAAAACATCTCTAAAACAAAGGGAAATAACTCGATTTTACTAATGTTTTTAGTATCAGTATCTAGAAAAGTTACGCTGTTTAAGCAACGTAAAAACATCTCCAAAACAAAGGGAAATAACTCGATTTTACTAATGTTTTTAGTATCAGTATCTAGAAAAGTTACGCTGTTTAAGCAACGTAAAACATCTCCAAAACAAAGGGAAATAACTCGATTTTACTAATGTTTTTAGTATCAGTATCTAGAAAAGTTACGCTGTTTAAGCAACGTAAAAAACATCTCCAAAACAAAGGGAAATAACTCGATTTTACTAATGTTTTTAGTATCAGTATCTAGAAAACGTACGCTGTTTAAGCAACGTAAAAACATTTCCACAACGAAGGAAAATAACTCGATTTTACTAATGTTTTTAGTATCAGTATCTAGAAAAGTTACGCTGTTTAAGCAACGTAAAAACATTTCCACAACGAAGGAAAATAACTCGATTTTACTAATGTTTTAAGTATCAGTATCTAGAAAAGTTACGCTGTTTAAGCAACGTAAAAACATCTCTAAAACAAAGGGAAATAACTCGATTTTACTAATGTTTTTAGTATCAGTATCTAGAAAAGTTACGCTGTTTAAGCAACGTAAAAACATCCCCAAAACAAAGGGAAATAACTCGATTTTACTAATGTTTTTAGTATCAGTATCTAGAAAAGTTACGCTGTTTAAGCAACGTAAAAACATCTCTAAAACAAAGGGAAATAACTCGATTTTACTAATGTTTTTAGTATCAGTATCTAGAAAAGTTACGCTGTTTAAGCAACCTAAAAACATCTCCAAAACAAAGGGAAATAACTCGATTTTACTAATGTTTTAAGTATCAGTATCTAGAAAAGTAACGCTGTTTAAGCAACGTAAAAACATCTCCAAAACAAAGGGAAATAACTCGATTTTACCAATGTTTTTTTAGTATCAGTATCTAGAAAACGTACGCTGTTTTAGCAACGGACAAACATCTCCAAAACAAAGGGAAATAACTCGATTTTACTAATGTTTTAAGTATCAGTATCTAGAAAAGTTACGCTGTTTAAGCAACGTATAAAAATCTCAAAAACTAAGGGAAATGACTCGATTTTACTAATGTTTTAAGTATCAGTATCTAGAAAAGTAACGCTGTTTAAGCAACGTAAAAAAATCTCCAAAACAAAGGGAAATAACTCTGTTTTACTTATGTTTTTAGTATCAGTGTCTAGAAATCGGCGGCTTTTAAGCAACGTAAAAGCATCTCCAAAACAAGGGGAAATAACTCAATTTTACTAATGTTTGTAGTATCAGTATCTAGAAAAGTATCGCTGTTAAGCAACGTAAAAACATCTCCAAAACAAAGGGAAATAACTTAATTTAACTATTTTTTTTGTATCAGTATCTAGAGTAGTGCGGCTGTCCATCTCCAAAACAAAGGAAAATAACTCGATTTTACTAATGTTTTTAACACTATTTCACTAATGTTTGTAGTATCAGTATCTAGAGAAGAGCAGCTCTAAAGCAACGTAAAAACATCCCCAAAACAAAGGGAAATAACTCTAATTTTACTAATGTTTTTAGTATTAGTATCTAGAATGAGGCGGCTGTTTAAGCAACGTAAAAACATCTCCAAAACAAAGTGAAATTACTCAATTTTACTAATGTTTTTAATATCAGTATTTAGAATGAGGCGGCTCTAAAGCAACGTAAAACATCTCCAAAACAAAGGGAAATAACTCTATTTCACGAATGTTTTTAGTATCAGTATCTAGAGAAGTTAGGCTGTTAAGCAACGTGAATAAATCTCCATAACAAAGGGAAATAACTCTATTTCACAAATGTTTTTAGTATCAGTATCTAGAAAAGTTAGGCTGTTAAGCAACGTGAATAAATCTCCAAAACAAAGGGAAATAACTCGATTTTACTAATGTTTTTAGTATCAGTATCTAGAAAAGTTAGGCTGTTAAGCAACGTGAATAAATCTCCAAAACCAAGGGAAATAGCTCTATTTTACTAATGTTTTTAATATCAGTATCTAGAAAAAGGCGGCTCTAAAGTGTCACGAATGCCGCCGGTCCGGATCACCGAAAAAAACATACGTAAAAACATCTCCAAAACAAACCGAAATTACTCAATTTTACGAATGTTTTTAGTATCAGTATCTAGAAAAAGGCGGCTCTAAAGCAACGTAAAAACATCTCTAAAACAAACCGAAATAACTCAATTTTACGAATGTTTTTAGTATCAGTATCTAGAAAAAGGCGGCTCTAAAGCAACGTAAAAACATCTCCAAAACAAACCGAAATAACTCAATTTTACGAATGTTTTTAGTATCAGTATCCAAAGAAGTGCGGCTGTTTAGCAACGTAAAAACATCTCCAAAACAAAGGGAAATAACTCAATTTTACTAATTTTTTTAGTATCAGTATCTACATAAAAGCAGCTGTTAAGCAACGTAAAAACATCTCCAAAACAAAGGGAAATCACTAAATGTTACTAATGTTTTTAGTATCAGTGTCTAGAAATGTGACGCTGTAAAACAACGCAAAAACATCTCCAAAACAAAGGGAAATAACTCACTTTTACTAATGTGTTTGTATCAGTATCTAGATAAAACCGGCTGTTAAGCAACGTCCAAACATCTCCAAAACAAAGGGGAATTACTCGATTTAACTAATGTTTTTAATATCAGTATCTTGAAAAGTTACGCTGTTAAGCAAAGTAAAAACATCTCCAGAACAAAAGGAAAAAACTATTTTATTAGAAATTGATTTTCTAAGTGTAGAATGCCACAGTGCGAACATTTGAAACAACCATGGAGTGAACCGGAGATTTCTTAAGAAGAAATTGATTTTTATGGCTCAACAAGTGTTTGTTTACATCATACTTGAGATCGTCGGTTGGACGTTGAATGCTGCAATGCATAGATTGGAAACAAACATGGAATGGACCGGATATTTCTTAAGAAGAAATTGATTTTTTAAGTGTATGGCTCAACAAGTGTTTGCTTACATTAGACTTGAGATCGTCGCTTGGACGTTGAATGCCACAATGCGAAGGTTGGAAACTGTAGGGAACATGAACATGAAGGGGGATTACTTGCGAAACGTCCTCGTGTTTGTCTGTCCTGTGCGCTGGCGTCCATGAATGTTTATTACATACAGTTCACGCAAAGTCTCGCAAAGTCTCGTTGCACGCATGGAAATTAGGTGTGGCTCAGTATAATAAAAGCGGGTCTCGTACCGTCTGAGGGAGGTCGTGAAGTGCACGTAACGAATGGTGAGAGCTGCTTTGAAAGTTGACAGAGTGATTTGCGACCTTCGTTATTACTACAAGCTATCTCGGCAATGGACAAATTCGACTTGAGTTCGACGGCTCCCCCTCCGGACCCTCTGTAGTCGAGTAGTGGGAGAAAGCCGAGCGCGGCTGCAGACTTTGCAAGATAAAGGATCCTGCACTAGTCATCCCCTGAGGCTGACCAAAGGAGCATATTCGGTGTATCAGCAGCTCGGAGACGAACCAGGCCTGAAGGAAGTTAGACAGGCGCTATACGCAGCCTTTGCTGTGGACCCTTTCGTCGCCTGGAGGCAGTTCACCGAACGGCGGCTTGGGCTAGATGAGACTGTGGACGTCTACCTGGCCGATTTGAGGAGGCTAGCCGCGCCGTTTGGTGGAACAAGCGAGCGAATACTGGGATGCGCTTTTCTGACTGGACTCCCAGACGGCGCCAGCAGACTGCTGCGAGCATCGTCCAGACCCAGTGATATTGGGCTTGACGAGTTGTTAGCCAGAGCCCGAAACATTTTGAAAGAGGACACAGAGCCGGTTTCGGCAGCTGCGGAAGCGTCTTCACCACCAACAGAAGACGTGAGATGCTACAAATGTGGCGGGCCGAATCAATTTTCAAAAGACTGCCGAAGGCGAAGCGGTGCAAAAGACGCGCCCGATGGAGGAACGTTAAAACGCGTGCGTTGCTACCGGGGCAACAAGCTGGGTCACGTGGCAAGAGGTTGTCCAGGAAACGGGCAAGGGGAGTAAGCTATAGCGCCAGTCTTCTCCCTAGATCGTCGCCAAATAATACGCCACCCACAGTGAGCGTGCGCGTAAACGGGCGTGAGCGCTTCGCGCTCGTAGACACCGGGTGCACGCAGACCCTCGTGCGCAAGGCATGCTGTGACGCATGGGATAAGGAAAGGATCCCGGTATTGACGGTTGGCGGTGGCTCGATTGCCTCTTGTGGCGTTAGCATCATTCGCGCAGGTGTCGACGATGGACCTACTGTAACCGTACGAGCCTTGGTTGTGAACGGTGACCTGCTCGGTTACGACCTGCTCCTGGGAATGGACGTCATTAAGGAATTGGGTGATGTACGCATTGATGGTGAGGGTAGGGCACATTTCGCAAAAGCGGGCCTTGCTCTGAGTGCAGCTTGAAGCTGGAACAGCCTGATTTTTATGCGGAATTCGACCAGCGCACGAAGTCCTGGACAGCCTCCTGGAAGTGGTCGGAGGAGCAGCCACCAGAGAAATTAGGCAATAAGGTGCCAGATTACAAAATCCCCCCCCCCCCGAGCTCGTGCAGAATATGACAAGGAACTACAAACTTGGATTAGTAATGGATGGCTAGTTCCTTATTCAGAGAAGGAATTGGGTCCCCCAAAGTGCCTGATCCCGTTAATGGCGGTTATCCAACAGAATAAGCAGAAGGTGAGGCCGGTGCTCGACTATCGAGAATTGAATGAGCACGTGGACCCTTTTACAGCTCGCGCGGACGTATGCACTGAAAAGTTGAGGGAATGGCGGCAAGCGGGATCTAATGTATCTGTACTGGATCTTCACAAAGCATACCTTCAAGTGCGTGTACACAAGTCACTATGGCCCTATCAAACGGTGCTCATCAAGGGGAAAAGGTATTGCCTAACCCGCATGGGATTTGGACTTAATGTGGCGCCATCAATTATGCAAATGATTGTTGACGCCATTCTGACTAAGGATGAGCGCATTCAGCGGGCAACGTCTGCATAAATTGATGACGTGTACGTGGACGAGGAAATTGTATCGGCGGCGCGCGTGAGGGAGCATCTCTACAACTTTGGCCTTCTCAGCAAGGAACCGGAAAGGCTACGGGATGGCGCACGGGTACTTGGTTTGCAGGTCTGGGAGGAAGATGACGTTCTGTATTGGAAACGAGGAAATGAAACCCCGGACATGCCTTGTATTGTTACACGACGAAACGTATTTTCCTTGTGCGGAAAGTTAGTTGGACACCTTCCTGTGGGCGGCTGGCTTCGTGTTGCGGTGGCATTTATTAAGCGAAGAGCCTCCGACGTCACCACTGGATGGGATGACGTCCCTCTCAATACAATGCTCAAAGAGGTCCTCACCAGGGTGCACAAGGAAGACCCATCGCGGGGCAGATGGTGCGTCGACAGCCAGAACCTTAGTGTGTGGGTTGATGCAAGCTCTCTCGCCATTGGCGTATCGGTGGTCCATGATGGAACGGTGGCGGAAGACGCTTGCTGGTTACGCCCAGAAAAGGACTCCCAGCACATAAACCTGGCAAAACTTGATGCAGTTATCAAGGAGATAAACTTGGCTATCCTTTGGAAGACGACCACCCTGCGACTATTCACGGATTCTGCTTGCGTCCATAAGTGGATTTCAGATACTCTCACCGGAAGAGCCAGAGTACTAACCAAAGCCACGAGCGAGATGCTCATCCGACGGCGGCTCGACACGATCATGAAGCTGGTGAACGAATATGCGCTGTCAATAGAGGTGTCCCTGGTCAAATCCAGCCTGAACAAAGCAGATTGTTTGACGAGAGTACCTCAAAGATGGCTTGATGCCATAAGAAAGACTATTGAACCCATGCAGCTCGCCTGCGCCGCTTCCGTGAGCCCCGTTCGATCTAATCACATCAAAGAAGTCCACCAACAAACCGGGCACCCTGGGGTCAAGCGGACCCTATATTTCGCTAAGTTGGTTGAACCAGGAGTACAGAAGGATGACGTCAGGAAAGTGGTCAAAGATTGTGTAGCATGCCAATCCATTGATCCAGCACCCGTTCGCTGGGAGAAAGGAAAGCTGGGAGTGGAAAGCCATTAGAGCCGGCTGGCGATGGATATTACTCACCACCACGGCGAGGATTTCTTTACTCTCATTGATTGCGGTCCATCCAGGTTTGCGATATGGCGCATGCTGCGCCGGCAAGATGTAGCCATCATCGTCCGTCAGTTAAACAGTATTTTTCTTGAACGTGCCCCCCCCCCAACGGAGATATTAACCGACAATGGCGCTGCATTAACTAGTGAGCAGTTCAGAAAGTTTGCTGATGGCTGAGGAGTACACCTGAGGTTTCGATGCGCCCACGTACTGAGTGGAAATGGGGTCATCGAGCGGAATCACAGAACCGTCAAAACCATTGCGGCCAGGACGGGCTGCACGGTATTTGATGCAGTCTACCTGTATAACGTAACCCCAAAGGATAATGTTTCACCCTCTACAGAGCCGGCTGACACCTTGCATAGGTATCACGTCAGGGTGAAAGGCATAGAGACTAACCCGCTGCCCGAACTGGAAGTAACAAAAGAGAAACTGAAAAAAGGGGATGTCGCGGCAAGTGTACGACGAAATACGGAGTTGGACGCGTCACCGAGGTAATCAGCCCACAGGAAGTGCGAGTCGACGGTATGCCCCGTCACGTTAGAGACCTACGGTTGGCAACGCAACAATCACTGGACGACAAGAGCGAGTCAGAGTCAGAGAGCAGTGAGACATAGCTCTGGCTTGCAGCAGCCCCATCGGACAGTGACTCGGATATCAGCAGTATTCCAGCGGACGCGATGTTTCTCGACCCTCAGACCGCGGACGAGAGCACAAGCGAAGATGAGGCTTGCGTTGTCCCCCTCCGAAAAAGCAACCGGCGAAGGCGATCGATGCCTCCCTGCAATCTCTGTGATCATGAGATCTGGGGGAGTGTAGGGAACATGAACATGAAGGGGGCATACTTGCGAAACGTCCTCGTGTTTGTCTGTCCTGTGCGCTGCGGGTGAAAGAAAGGAATCCAACATGGCGTCCATGAATGTTTATTACATACAGTTCACGCAAAATCTCGCAAAGTCTCGTTGCACGCATAGAAATTAGGTGTGGCTCAGTATAATAAAAGCGGGTCTCGTACCGTCTGAGGGAGGTCGGTGTGAAGCAAGTGCACGTAACGAACGGTGAGAGCTGCTTTGAAAGTTGACAGAGTGATTTGCGACCTTCGTTATTACTACAGAAACAACCATGGAATGGAAAGAGAATTCTTCAGAAGAAATTGATTTTCTACGAGTATGGCTCAACATGTGTTTGTTTACATTAGACTTGAGCTCGTCGGTTGAACGTTGAATGCTACAATGCAAAGATTGGAAACAACCATGGAATGGACAGGAGATTTCTTAAGAAGAAATTGATTTTCTAAGAGTATGATTCAACAAGTATTTGTTTACATTAGACTTGAGATCGTCGGTTGAACGTTGAATGCCACAATGCGAAGTTTAGAAACAACCATGGAATGGACAGGAAATTTCTTAAGAAGAAATTGATTTTCTAAGAGTATGGCTCAACAAGTATTTGTTTACATTACACGGCTGGGAAGAAGTTTCGTTGCATTTTATCCACAGACGGGACAAAAAGTTATTCATGGGAGTTGCGAATGGCCTTTGATACACATATAGAGAGACAGGAAAGTCCTCTGTTGTTGTTTTTAGCCAGGCGTGTTCTTGATGTGAATGTGTTACAGGGGGGGATTGGAGATCAGTCGAGCACCCACCATGAACATATCGATAGCGTAGAAAAAGGCTAGGAACTCTGTTTTCTGAAAAAGGGCTACAAAGGGGATAATAGCTCAACACCCTTGCGAAGTCAGTTTTGTACCCTATCAAGGAGAGAAACAATTCTCCGAGCCGAACATGCCCAGATATGACATAAATACTCGATCTTAGTACGAATCTGGCTCTTATACTCAAATAGGATGACGTCAGAGGTGAGCTATTTTCTGGAACGATAGAATGATCCAACCATTTTATCAGCAACATTAACAACCCATTTGATGGAAGTCTTCCATTTTAGATCTGGGGTAAGAGTCAGTCTGAAGAGGTTATCAAGTATCGGGGTTTCATTAAGCAAAGCCCTTAATTACAAGTGGGGAGAAATGAGGATCTGAGCGTTGATGGTGAAAAGAGAGAAGCTTGGTTTTGAAGATGTTAAAAGTGACTACTACGTGCTCCAAATCGGAAGGAGTCAAAATGATCTTGGTCATCAGTGCTTTCTGAGGTGCTGTCATAGATAATGGTGTCTTCTGCGTAGATATCAACGAATGATTTCAGGATACGATTTGGGAGATCGTTGATCAGAACGAAGGTTGGGCCAAGAATTGATCCCTGGGGTACGCCGGCATTGATAATGTAGCTTTTGACTTTTGTTTGTTAACGAATACCTTAACAGACCAATCGTAGAGAAATCGTTTGATGGTTCTGATGACATTTCCAGATATTCCATAGCTAGCAAGTTTGTGAATAAAACCTTTGTGCCAACCGTATCGAAGACCTTTGATATATATCAAGAGTTATCGCTCTAGAAGCGAAGCCCCCATCTATAGATTCACTGATCCTGTGCGATATTAATGTCAGCAGATCAGCTGTAGATATAGCAGGACGAAATCCATATTGCTTGCCACTAAGTAGATTGTTTCTGTGTAGGTTGTTGACAACCTCTTGATTTATTACAGATTAAAGCAACTTACGACGCAGATGCTGATTGGTCTGTACTGAGATTCAGAGGACCGATCTCCCTTATTTTTAAATATTGGGCAGACAAGCGAAGTCTTCCAAGGTGATGGAAAGCATTTATCCTTTAAGCAACGATGGTACAACTTTGTAAGTATATGGGTTATTTCTGGTTGCAGCTTCTTGAGTTCTATGACTGGAATGTTGGCGGGACCAGTTGCCTTATTGGCATCAAGGTTCTTGATAAGTTTGGCAACATCCCGTACAGTCATTCGGATATCGCTTAGGGTTTTTTGGGTCATTAGGGGGAATTCTGGAGTAGGTAGTTCTGATTACATATGGTAGGATGTGCTGCAAAGTTTGTAACGAAAATTTTGGCTCTGCCAGATGCTGAGGGAAATTACCCCAGGTCCATTACTGATAGTTCGGATAGATGTCTTACATCTGTTTAAGACCTTTTTTGTTATTCTTCCAAATCCCTGGACGACAAGTCTTTGAGTAATTTTAAAGATTATACGTAGGAATTGCTAATTCCGTTTGAATTCTTATTGAGACAAGTGAGTGATCGAAGATACCCGGTAGAGACAGGACACTAGTTGTGCACTGTTCAGGGAAAATTGTCAAGACAAAAATGTCCATCATCATCGATTATGCGTATGGGTTTGTTAACAATTTGTGTAAGCTTATATTCAAGAGAAAAGTCACCGTTGAACCTTTCTTCATCATGTTTGTTCGAATGAACTTCCACTTAACATTGTGAACATTGAAGTCGACACAGACATGGATGCTAGCAGATGAACAGCCAGGATCTTGTCTAGTTTGTCAGAAATGTTCCCAATAACAGTAACCCCTTCGGCGACAGGACGGTAGAGATCAAAGGACGAGTGGAACACAGAAACATATTTTGGGAGTATCAGGGTCTTCTTTAGAGAAGTCCTTACCATATTGAAAACCATCCCTGATTTAGGCACAGACTCCGTGACCATGGCGATGTTGAGTGGCGGGTTTTGAGGTCATGTTTGAATAACCTATGATCATGAATTCATCTATACAAACTGACGGTCAGTTTGGCACAGAAAGAACAGGTACGGTTTGGTCTCCTGTAAATTGATTTCAACCTCTGGAAGGTTTGAACGTAGAACCCTTAATGTTGGAAAAGAAGACCTGGTAGAAGGGATCTACGTTAGAAATTAGGACTCTCTTTTTATACTTATGTTTTGCTTTTGAGGATTCATGATGATAATTGCAGTTTCGTAGAAGAGGTCAGTAGAGTTCAGAAAGGGTCAGAAGAGGGCAGAAGAGGTCAGAAGAGGTCAGGAAAGGGGTTTAAGAGAAGAACACACAGAGAGTAAAAGAAATATATTTTTTGTAAACTATTGACGAAAGAAAAGACGCAGCAGTTGCCACTAATATGGCCTCGGGAGTTCCAACCAGAAACTACTGCATGGTCTAAGAGTCCATTAAGTAAATGGCAATACAGCAGCCGAGGTATTATGCAGCTGCTGATGGACAGCCTCTTTGGAAGGTTCGGGTTCTTAAAGAATCAGTCAGATAACGTCAGTCCAGGTACAACGTTTACATCCGACTACAAAGTCATTTCAAAATTCTTTTCCTACTAAACAACTGCTGACCCAGAGTACAGCACATTTTATTCCCCCTTTGTCGGAGAAATCGCTCATGGAAATGACTTAGGGACGAAGTAGTGGCAGCGAGAGTTACAGGGCTGCCGAAAATGTATCCAATGTGCATTTTCTTCTTTCCATTAGTTTGGGCAAACAGTAAAGGTTAATGAAGGAGAAAAACTCTAAGTAGGTACTTAGTGTAAGTTTTCTTGATTTTTAAAAACATATATAAAGACAATACGCAACCTTCATGTCTTTAGCCTAGGAGTACCCAACGTCCTTCCAATACAAATGATTTACCCCATGAAACTCTTTTCATAAATTCTCCAAAAAAACTAAAATGTGGGGAATATTTATTAATTGATTTCTACTACCTATTGTGAACAGTTAACAAAAACTTGGAGGTATGTGAATTTTTCCGAGAGCTTCCACCCCGTTTTTATCGGCTTTACATGACACTAAATTGAACTAAATATATCCCACATGTTGATCCCTTACGCCAAGCAGATGCGTTTCGAAAAGTCATAATAATCGGTAAATTATTTTAGCAGTAACTCTTGTATATACAACTATATAAACAATATAAATATACCTAACTTTATATATTATATTTTTGTGTGTGTGTGGAAGCGGTATACTAGTGTTAGGATAGTACCACTGTCGCTAGTATTACGGAACAGTGGGATGCTTCTGTATTGTTAGCAGTGGGGGTGTTTCTGTGGAGTGTGTTACTTGTGGATTAAATATTGTTGTTCTTTGGCTTGCATTATATTATTAATTTTGAAGACATATATATTGTGTGTGTTTATTTTTAATATATATAAATGGTGTTATATGCATATATATGAGAACCATGTGTAAAAAACAAAGACGACACCCACACAGAAATATAGACGGTCACGTTTATAAACATGATTCATTTTGTTGCATTTTTTACTGATTTAAACGATGACGTAGGAAAACAAGATCCTGTTTGACGAGTTGTAAATTGAGTAAAACCTTTTCATTTGTGCGATTCAGTTCTGCTTTTTTGTGCTAAAAACTTACTGGCATGTATCACGATACACGTCACTGATTTGTTTATGAATAATTAAAGCGAACTTCAATAATAAAAGGAAAGGAACCTGTCTCTTATTCATTCACCCATGAGAGGAGATAATTCATGCATAGAGAAAATTGGTAAAACAACACAACCAATAATTATCTATTTCAAATGAAATACGCTAATGTATATGCTTAGAAACTGCTGGGGAATCTGATCATTCGTACCCTGAGACCTCCTGAGTTTTAATTTCTGACATCTTGCTCAAAATACCGAAAAAGCATGTTAAGACGTTTTTAATGGTGACAACACAAGTAAATATCCCTGTCTATGTGGGAACGTCGGTCCAAACTGAAATATTGACAACATTTTTACGATCTTTAATTTTAAAACTTATAAAACGCGTAATAAATATTGATTAAAGAAATTCGCAAGAAAATATACGTGTAAAAATAAATCGTTGGAATATCGTTAAGATTTAAAATTTTAAAACTTGTATGTATACACGTGTAATAAATATTGATTAAATAAATTAGCAAGTAAATGTACGCGTAAAAAATAGAATCGTTGGAATATCGTTAAGATTTTTATTTGTTAAACTTATATACACGTGTAATAAAAATATTGATTAAAAAAATTCGCAAGAAAAATGTACGTGTAAAAATAAATCGTTAATATTTAAAATGTGAAAACTTGTATACACGTGTAATAAATATTGATTAAAGAAATTAGCAAGTAAATGTACGTGTAAAACATAGAATCGGTTGAATATCGTTACAATTTTAAATTTGAAAACTCATATACACGTATAATAAACATTGAGTAAAAAAATTCGCAACAAAATATATGCGGAAAAATAGAATCGTTAAGATTTAAAATTTGAAAACTTATATACACGTGTAATAAATATTGATTAAAGAAATTCTCAAAAATAGAATCGATTTGAAAATGTACATTAAATTCACAGCATTGTTAGATTTTAATATATTTTTTTTTGTTTTTATCAAGTGGAAGATTTGTTTTTCATGGGTAGTACAGTTTCAAAATGTTACTTTCGGTGAATACTTATCGAACGATTATACACGATTATATTACTACAAGTATGATTTTCATTGAACTTAATCTGTGTGTCAATAATAATGATAAATTACTATGCAATACTTATGGAAATTTATTGAAATAATAGTGTTGTTAACAAACAGATATGATGACGTTTCCAACAAAAAAGACATGCGACATCTATAAAACTTTGTTATCTTCAAGATATTTCTGCTAAATAAAAAAATAGGCGTGGTTCAAATTAAGGCATCGTTAGGTCATAAGTTCAAAAGATTTTTTTATTGGAAAGCTTAACCTTAATTAAGAGTGATATTTTAGTTGTGTGAGGAAATGCAACTTTACTTAAACAAACAAAACAATAACTGACAAAGAAACAATTAACCAAATAATTATAATAAATAAATATAGCAAATAATACAATGATACGCGTTAATGTATTGTAGCAAAAGCTACGACGGGCCAAGGGGATATTCAGAAAGCAAATGTCCTTTATTGCGACTCCTTTTCTTTCTCCGTGTTGTTTTAATACTCTTTCCTTTGCTTTGACGAAAAGAACAGGGAACGTCCCGAAAAACACGTTGGCTGAAAATTCCGGCCAATCAGGGACCGTCACGTTAGTTTGACCACGCGAGATTTGACCCTTTATAAAAAAAAAGCAACGAGTCGCGACTTCTCTCATTTTCACCCTTTGGTTCCAGGCTATAACGCACGATATGGAAATGGGGAGGCGCAAGTCAAAAAGAAGGTAACATCTTCCATCTCCCATCACCATGAACAAAGAACTTTTACCCAGACACACAAACATTACAATAGCCAATAATATACATACATAACTTTACATCAACAACGCTCGCACATACACACGCATTCATACAAACACGAACTTTCCAGCGAATATTTCACTCGTGTAACAAACTGAACATTTTATTCGTGTAAGAAACTTAAGTTTTATTATCCAAAAATGAACTGATTTTCTTAAATGTTATTTTAATAAATACTATTATTGTCATTTATCTTTTCATTTCCTTCCCCGTTCCAATATAATAATAATGTTTTCTTCCTTTCCTTTTTTTGTTTATTTTTTTAATTTTGGTTTCCCACGTGGATGAATAATCTCATATTTTACATTCTGTGCGTAACGCAAATAGGTTACAAAACGCTAAGTAAACCCTCATTATTAACTCATAATAATATTTCCCTAAAAATGATTTGTGACCGGATAACAATATTTATCACTATAAGATAAGAATTAAAAACCTTGTATTAATCAAGGCCCATCTAATATAAATGCATCATACCACGTGGGATTCCTTAAATAAATATGGTACCCCGAGCGTTGGAAGTACATGTCGCCATATAGGCATCTCTTAACCTTTGTTCGGAACTCTTTGCCATAACTGGTGACTCCGACGTGATCGAAAACTCACTGGTGATTCTCCGACGTTAAACACGCTAACTGCTGAAATCAAATCCCATCTTACGATACAATATAAAAAAGAACAAACTTCTTCTCAACGCTAAACTGTATAAAACTAAAATAAAATAAAAACAAATAAATTTAAATATTAATCTAATTTAGCGAAAGAAACTTTGAACAAAGTAAAAACTAAAAACAAAAGCCAAACAAGAGTTCAAAAATATGTCTTATGCGTGCGTGGAAACAAAGAAAAACCCCAGATATACACACGAATATACAATCTAGTGGCACAGCAACACAAATTGTTGTACGAAAAAAAAAACAAAAAAAACTAATCAACAAAAACAATAATCCGAACAAAAAAGACGAGCCTACACACACACACACAAATCTGACATTGGGTCATCCATAATGTGACAGAAACAAGCAAGTAAACATCACTAAGCAAAACCGAAATATTCCGATCGATTCATACGAGCATAATCATTTGTTGTGGAATTCATATAAGGTTTAGTAGAGATATAATGGTATTTAAACAACCGGAGTCAAGCCACTTGGTCTGGAAAAGAAAAACATAGTGTATTGTCAGAAATAAAATAACGGTTGATTGAAACCACCTGCAAAGGTTACCGGAAGAAGGAAAACCCACATCACCGAATATATATCCCGGGGGTGTTGCTACATTGACAGCGAAGTCCCACAGGTGTTTGTGAGTGTCACAGATTGTTATAAAATATCAACACGAACCTGATGTCAATTGGCGATTTGTGCCCGAGAAAAACACCCCGTCAAGTTACTGTAACTGCGTCTTCGTTCTTCACTCGTTTATCGCCACCGACAATAAAGGTGTATCATTATATATTTATATATTCGTGTGTGACATATATTCGTGTGTGTGCTTAAAAGCACAGCAAAATACAACACATTATGAAACTCAAAGGGAAAAGAAGAAAAAGAACATCCGACTTTAAAACTGCAAATCTGAAATAAAATAAATAATGGAAAATAGTTATATTTTATTTTGGAGTAAAACAAAAAATCGATGGAATCAACAATATTTTTATTATGTGGAACAAATTGATTGTTTATCCCTGAGTTGGACTGAATAATTGTTAAACAAAACAACATTTTAAGGCGCCCAGCAGAAAGACATCTACGGAAAGACCCCAACGGAAATTAAACCGCATAAAAGTTCCACGACACTTCAATATCAACAATATGATGAAAATAATTCTTTATTAGGAGGATAATAGATATAAGAAAAGAGAGACACGGGGGAAGATACGTTTAGAAAAGCTAGACTGTATGTAGGAAGATATTTACGTGATGATAAACATGCGAGGTTATTGTCTTCCTTAAAACAAGAGGCCACAATAATGGAATATCAATGGATGGAAAGAAGTATAGATATTACCACCGCAACTGATGAGATCAGTTCCAGTCATATTAGAGGGAAAAGCTTTAATTCGATACAGTGTTCATTCGATACAGGTTATTGTCTTCCTTAAAACAAGAGGCCACAATAATGGAATATCAATGGAAGAAAAGGAGTATAGATATTACCACCGGAACTGATTAGATCAGTTCCAGCCATATTAGAGGGAAAAGCTTTAATTCGATACTGGGTTCATTCGATACAGGTTATTGTCTTCCTTAAAACAAAAGGCCACAATAATGGAATATCAATGGATGGAAAGGAGTATAGATATTACCACCGGAACTGATGAGATCAGTTCCAGCCATATTAGAGGGAAAAGATTTAATTCGATACTGGGTTCATTCGATATAGTTATTGTATTCCTTAATAAGAAGATGCCTCAATAATGGAATATCAATTGAAGGAAAGGAGTATAGATATTACCACCGCAACTGATGATATCAGTTCTAACCATAATAGAGGGAAAAGCTTTAATTCGATACAGTGTCTGAAGATGAAGCAAAAACAATACGAAAGTTATGAGAGAGTTGTAGTTAATGCAACCAGTCGGGTTAGGGTTAGGGTTAGGGTTGGCGTTAAGGTTAAAGTTTGGGAGTATGCATTGGTGGATTTCTTTTTAATTCTATTTACCCCCAAAAAGCACGCTGCCATAGAAACGTAAAACGTAGGGAAAAAGAGAGCAGGGGGGGGGATTCCAAAGTCCAACGGATCGAGACATCAAACTATTAGAATAGAAAGCATTCGGAAATCTGGAGACCTCTATAATAAAGGGGTGGGATTGTGATGCTTGTCAGATTGGTCGGAGTTAATTACGTTACGTGGAATATTCTATTGAAGTAGTTGTAAGACAAGCACAGATATGCAACATTGCGGCGATGGGACATGGGTTGAAGCTTAGTAGACAGTGTGGGAACTATTAGGTTAGAGACTCATTTATTGGCCCTATCTAAGAAGGAAAGACAAGTGGTTGATGAACAAGCCCAGATCACAAAAACAACACTCACTACGAGATGAACCCCCGTTCCTTACGGGTAGAGCACACTAACGAGGATGTAAGCGAACAAAGTGAGTAATTTGTAACCTGCGAGTATTTCAGGAAGATATAGTTAATATGACAGACGAATTGACGAAACTGAACAGGTTTGTACAATAGTTTTTCAATTGATTTTTCTATTATTAACTGATTGGCGTTGCATCAACCTTGTCAGTTCTTAATAACTCTGCTCGTGCATGTAAGAGCACAATTAGACATGCTATTCTTGTGACATTTAACCCCCTCGAGTATAGGCACAAGGTCATCTGAGAGAATTATTATTGGACATGCGTACAGAATTACCCTATCATTTAAGATTACCAGTCGACCCGACTGAATAATTATGGAAGTATTATAGTGCACAGGGCAAGAATTGACGTTATCTAACGCTCTGGGTGACCCTAACGTGTAGAACGGTCACAATAACGATACTCTCTCTGAGACGAGACCCCTTCTATACGTGCAGAGCACCTTAACGAGAGTGGAAGATGGCAAAGTGAGTGTGTGTGCTTTATCCATGGTGTGTCTCTCTGTTTGCAACTTTACATATTAACGACTTGTTGGACAGTCTACACTAAAAGTTGAACATTTTAAATTTTGTCAGTGAAAATTCGATTGATTTAGTCTACCAGGTCTGGAAAGCTGTCTGGAACAAAATATAGAAGATCTGGAACAAAGTTGGAGATATAGAACCGGATCTAAACGTTTAGAACGAAATGTAGAAACTGTAGAACACGATTTGGAAGGCTTAGAAACCTATCTGGAAAATCGCAAACCTGTTCTAGAAGCGGGTCTGGGATGTCTGTAACTAGATCTTTGATATCTAGGACTGGGTCTAGAGGGTGTTGATTGCTCGGGATCGAGTTTGGAAGGCATAGAACCTGGTCTTGCATGTTTATAAATGCATCTGAGCATATTTCAATATATTTTTTAATTATTAGAAATAGAAGATTTGTATTTGCTATGCAATGGAAATAACCCTGTTGTCTAACGAAGAATTGCTTCAATTAGATTGACTTTTGATTTTCCTTTATTTTCGCTTTAGGAATATTATCTAGCGTCACCGTGTTTTTTCTCTTTCGCTTATTTACAAATATATCACGTGTTATTGGAATTTATAACACGCTCGTTGATTGGTTAGTTGTATTCGCTCTTGACCATTTAATGGTAGTATTAGCACCAAAATTGTTCTTTTAATGATCTGATCTGAATGTTTCCGTGTAACTCCTCTCTCGGTCTCTACCTCAAAATTGACATTACCCAACTGCCTTGTAATGATGCCCTCCAGCCACCGTTGACAAGGGCCAAAATTCCTCACAAGGACTGGATCATTCACCCCATTATTTCGGAACGGTGTCATGAGCTTAGTACCCTTCTCCATTTTGTAGTTGTACACCCTGCTCTTAAACTTGTTTGGCTGTAACAGATGAAAGGCTGTTCTTAATTGTCGCTTGAATAGCAATTCAGCAGGAGGAACCCCAGTTACTGTGGGTGGAGCTGTCCTGTAGTTAAAAAGGAATCTGTTGACTTTTGTTTCAAGAGATGTTTTTGTGTCTTTGTCCATCCTCTTCATTGTTTCCTTGAATGTATGCACACTGCGTTTCGCCTCCCCGTTGGACGAGGGATGTTAAGGAGCCGTGAATATGTGTTTACCTCCATTTGCCTCTAAAAATCCTCCTAAATTCATCATCGGAAAAACAAGGGCCTTTGTCACTCACAACCAGCAGAGGCAACCCATGAGTCGCAAAGATTCTCCTGAACTTCTCCATGGTAGCTGCAGCAGTGGATGTCTTCATTATGCAAACCTCCATCCATTTGGAGTAGGCATCAACCACTATTAAAAACATGTGTCCAAAAACTGGACCTGCATAGTCTATGTAAATCCTTTCCCAACAATGAATCTGAGTTCTGTTGGGCTGTTTCTGATTTAGCACACAACTTTCACACCTCTTGACGGTCCACTCAATATCTCCATCCAGTGTTAACCACCATACATAGCTTCTAGATAATGCTTTCATCCTCACAATAACTACATGAGTCTGGTGTAGTTGCTGCAGAACTTTTCCTCTCAAATTAGGAGGAATAATAATCCTGCTTCCCCACAGTAACACACCACCTTACCAGGTCAGTTCCTCCCGTTTATCAAAATAGGGCTTTAAATGTTTACTCCAACTGACCCCATTCCAGCCATTCATGGTGAATTTGTATACCCGACTCAAGATCGGATCTTTCCTAGTCTCTGCTCTCACAGTTTCAACCTTCACTGGAGCTTTTAAGCAAGGTCCATCATAAATATTTCATTAGTGGATTTAGATATATCTTTTTCATGAACCTCCAGTGGAAGACGACTCAAACAGTCCGCATTACTATTGAGGGCTCCAGTTCGGTATTCTAGTTTTTATTATAGGCAGTCAAGAATAGAGCCCAACGTTGTACTCGGGCAGATGCCATAGCATGAATTGGCTTGTTCTCTGCAAATAGACCCAACAACGGTTTGTGATCGGTGAACATCGTGAAGAGGTTTCCAAAAAGATATTGATGTAACCTCTTCACTGCAAAAACCAAGGCTAGCCCTTCCTTTATAATGTGCGCATAATTCCGTTCAGCATCTGAGAGCGTTCGGGAAATGTAACATACTGGCTTTTCACTGCCATCTTCCATCCTATGAGCCAACACAGCTCCCAAGCCATAAAGAGAAGCATCCACTTGCACAAATGAGTCAGTAGGGGTGGTGTACACAGCATTTTCTTTGTCTCTTCAAAAGCTTTTTGTTGGAAGGCTTCCCACTTCCAAACTGTGCCTTTCCGCATTAAACTGTGCAGTGGCTCAAGTTGTGTGGACAAATTTGGTTAATAGAGCTCCATTTAAGTTAAGAGACTATGCTGATTGATCCATCTAACAATGGAGGAATATAATGTATCAAGTTATCGCCCTTGGATGAAGTTTTTCATCCAATATTTACCCAGTAGTGTTTGTACCTCTTCTTTCACAACCAGTAGTGATAACAGTTCACCTGTCCTTCATGTAATACCTCTACAACTCTTGTCCCCTGAGGTTGTACTATCTTACCATATAAGTCGTCAGTTTTACTGCGCTTTTTAAAATCCTGAATCCTACCGAGCTCTTTACTTTTTTTAGACTAATGACCGTACAAGATGCTCCTGTATCTATCTCCATGACAATTTTTTTTTGTTTAACAACAGCTCCACCTTTACCGGTGGTGTTCGTAGGTTGGAAATATTGTATGAATTCAATTCTTCTTGCCGAACCTCCCTCTCATCCAGATTTAACCCTTCCATAGTGAATCCTGTTTCAACTGTCTGTTCTTCATCCACCACATTCATTGCATCGCTCTCTTTAGTTATTTTTAAGAATGTATCTTGTTGCTGCCTTCACATTCTGCGGATGTGTCCTGTCTCATGACATCTGTAACATTCACTATTTTTAAAGGTACATTTATCTGCCGTGTGTACAACAGACAGAGACGATGATTGCTCACTGATAAGAACGGCGAGTAATTACGTGCACATGTTGTAACAGATCGCCCTAACGTCCCTAGGATAAGAGATCCTGCCCCATGGATGCCGCGACAAGGATAAACGCCCCAAATCAACGTTGCTACACCAAGATATACCCCCCAAGACAACGTGCCACGTTGATGCAAAGTAAGTTTGTTACATTGATAAAAGAGTGACTCCCCAGGTCACGATAGGATCACACTGGTGCCGGTCCCAAGATTAACCCCTTTGGCCAAACGGTCGGTTCACATGGATGCCGCGACCAAGATATACAACGCCCCCGGCAAGATTAACCCCACTAACCCCACTGGCCAAACGACTCCATCACAATTGATGCAGCGTGACCAAGAATAAGACCCAGCGTTACCACTACTAAAAAAAAAACACGGACACAACTAAAAATACAACAAACAAACGATCGCAATCACAGTTGAAAAAAAAATATCCAAAGAAAAACGCACGGACACAATAAAAAAAATAAATAAATAAAAAACAGTCACTTCTGACCGGAACGACCATCCCAGCATCAGCAGAAGAAAAAAAGACAACACACCGTGAAACCACAAAAGCAAAAGGTAGGTGACCATTTTCTTCTGCTCTCATTTACTCTGAATTTGTTGGTAAATAATTTATAAAAATTATTTGTGTATAGAGCTTTTTTGTTTAACGTCTGCTATAAAAAAAAAGAAATAGACAAAATGGCTAGCACTAATCCAACTCCCTTAAATAGAGTGATCACAGGTGGATCGAAGATCCCAATATTTACTGGAAGATCGTCTGACTTAAGGCCATGGCTAGCTGCTCTGAAAAAGAAAGAGCGGGTCTATAATCTAACAGACCCAGAGCTATTAAACCTGGCATATGACTTTTCAGACGGTCTACCTTCGGAATGGATCGGAGAATATCTCGACGACCATCCGAATACAACCAGTAAATACCTGCTCGAGGAGGTAGCGTCACAGTATGGCGAGGTTATAAATACCGCCGATGCCGCCAGGGCCCTAATAAGAATAAGGCAAAATCGAGGTGAAGCACTCGCTAACTTGGCTAATAGGATGAACCGACTTGCTAAGTTAGCATACAGGGATGCAGATATGAGGGAAAGTTCAGCTGTGCAAGTGCACCTAGCTGAATTTTTCATAGATGCATTAATTAACCCCTTCATTAAGGAGGATGTGGCCAGATCCAATCCGACAACACTATCGGAAGCTTTATCTGCTGCGAGACAAAGTGAAAAGCTCTACGAGCGAATCCGAAGTGGCTACGGAAAGGAACAAACTTATCTAAATGATAGCTTATTCAAAGGCGTTCACTGGCAGCAGGGACCTAGGGGGACCTCTAATAGATTTAGGGTACCCAAGACTACAGCGGGGACGGGTCAGACAAAACTTATGGTTGCTACAGTTGTAGAAAAGCAACAGACGCTGTAAGGAGTAAGTTTTGTGGGTACGCTTCGGCGAAATCTACGAGACCGCGGCGAGGGCATTTAAGCCATAACAGGCTAGAACAGGACTGCCCATGGACATCTGAGAGAGAAGTAAATAACTTCAACCCAAGAAACAGAAAGACCAGGGTACCCTCGCAAACCACACATCACCACCGGCATGAGCCGACGCCGGTTACCAGAACATGTAACCATGTTAAGTCCTCGAAAAAAGAAGGACCCCGGCGAAATATGAACCCAAAAGGGCATGGATGCCAGGGAGGTGATAAAACCGGTTAAAAACAGGCCCACCGAAGACATGATGAATTAAGAAAAGAAACTAGAAGACATAAAGGAGCCCAGGGAAACAAACTCCGCCAACAAGGCTCCGGAATGGGTTTTATGGTGAAGATAAGGGACTGGCCGATAAAGGCACTGATTGACACTGGATCAGAGGTCTCGCTCCTCAAAACATCAGTTTTTGAGGAATTACAATCGGAAAAACGAGAACTGAAGAATTCGAATGTAACCGTTACACTCGCAAACGGAAAAAGATGGTTCTCAAAAATATGGCTAACTTACCAGTTAAAGTGAGGAAGGTAAAGGCTTCGTCAAGGTTATACATCACTCCGAACTTGGATCGAGAGTTGATATTGGGCGCAGATTGGTTGAATAGAAACCGAGCCCAAATAACTTTCACCCTAACCGATTGAAGGTTAAAGGAGTAAATATACCACTTGGTATTAATACCTCACTGAAAAAAGTGGAGTTGCCACCATGCATCGCCACTGTTAGATCTGTTGAGAAAAAGCAGACTAAAAAGAAGTCACCTCGTCGTAAGACACCAGTCCAAAAAGGAAACCCCATGGTAGAGACAATTAACGTGTCTCCACACCTACCCACAGCACATATGCATGTGGCTCGTAGGGACCTCAGAAATACTGTCACCTTTAACACTTCCCAAACACGGATCGACTATCTGAGAAAACCTCAATTGAAAAGATTTCCCAAATTACCCACCCCCAATAAACTAAAAATAGCAGACGGCAAAACTAAAAGGCTTCTTGAAACGACCAAGGAATTCGTTTTAGAGTTGTCTGGGGGCAAAGGGGAAAAGGTCATCTGGGGGCAGAGGGGAAAAGGTCATCAACCATAAAAAAATAAAAACCTAACTGAAATTAATAATACTGATGTTTTTATCAAAGAAAAAACTGTTGAAAAATCTACGACTTTTAATGAAAGTAGTCAAGTAAAATGACTATATATAAAATGTCTATTAAAAGAAAATATTAAGGGGTAACATGTTTTTCTAAAAAGAAAAAAAAGAGAGAAAGAAAAACCCTGAGATGAGCTTATATTTTAGGAGAGAAGACGAGAGTAAAAATGTTATAAAGACAGAAATGTATATTCATGGAGAGACAGATAATAAAATCTGAAATTAATACGGTCGTTTTTTTGACTATGAGTAAAAAGACATATATTTGTACGCAGTGAGCATTGTGCCAGAAATCACCAGTGACCTTTGCTGGTTGCACAGCCAAAGGTCAAAATAAGAGAGGGGCGTGTGTCGCACAATGCGTAATATTCGTAAGCCTTGTGCCAGGCTTGCGCTGAGGTTTCGGGAAAGCTTGACGGTTCAACAAAGAGGTTGTAACTAAAGTTGAATTGTTTATATTTCATACATCAAAGTCAGATGGGAAGAGAATCATACTTGATCCTGACGAAGGAAATATAAAGGTCAAAACAATTAATGACAGGTGCAGTTGAAGGGGTCAGGCAGTCATCATTTGAGAAATCGGTTATGAAACTCAAATATAAACATTTGATTGTATAAACTGATTGTGTCTGTATTCCCTCTTTCTCTCTCTCTATCTCTGTCTCTCTCATTCTCTCTCACTTCCCCTCATTCTCTTTCTCTCTCTCGTTAAGAGATTTGGCAAACGCAGATGGGGTTTTGAATTCGAACCTAGAAGACGCATTTTGTTACGGTTCCCGAAAAGTTATCAAAATGTCTTCAGTAAAATAAATATATATTTTTATAAGAAAACGGATAAATGTTTTTCTTTCCTTATTAGAAATAAGGTTCTTTTGCAGCACGATGGTCCCTCCACGCTAGCCGGTTCCAGACGAAAAAACGACAGAGACGATGATTGCTCACTGATAAGAACGGCGAGTAATTACGTGCACATGTTTTCCCTAGGATAAAAGATCCTGCCCCATGGATGCCGCAACAAGGATAAACGCCCCAAAGCAACGTTGCCACACCAAGATATACCCCCCAAGACAACGTGCCACGTTGATGCAAAGTAAGTTTGTTACATTGATAAAAGAGTGACTCCCCAGGTCACAATAGGATCACACTGGTGCCGGTCCCAAGATTAACCCCTTTGGCCAAACGGTCGGTACTACAACATCTGTAACACTCCCGTTTCAAGGGTAATTTGTGTATTGGGTTTTCATAATCGGAAAATGTTTCCTGCATTCATTTAGAATATTTCCGGACTGATTCAATTGGCACTACTATTTCAATAGTTGATTCAACGTTAGAACCCTTTTCGCTCAGTAGAAGACTAAGCGGTCCCGTATGTATTCACCAACGCTCTCTTTAAAATTGTAGTGTTCGGACATTTTCCTTAATGCAGCCACATGGTCACTTATAGACTCTTCCTCCCTTTGTGCCTCGTGTTGAACAAGAATCTTTCATGTATCACATTAGGTGCTGGTTTAACATGTGTCTGCATCAGCTCAACTAGTTCATCAAACGTTTTCTTTTCTGGACGATTACCTGCTAAACCTCTTAACACAGTATAGTGTTTTGCACCAATAACCGATAATAAAATCGCCTTTTTCTTCCCTTCACTCTTAATATCATTGGCTATGAAAAAACTCCACGCGTAGTTATTCTAGGACTCCTCGACATCGTTCCATCCCATAAAGTGCCCATCAACGCCATTGTTTCTTATGCTTCTAGGAACTCCCAACACATCCAATGAGTGTGTTTACTTTTTTAAACTTCCGGCTAATTGTTGGTGTTAATCTTCCAAATCCCTTCCTCGCATTGTTTTCTACTACCTCGTCGCCAATTGTTAAGTCTGTACCGTTCACTGAGTGTCAAGACACAAGCAAGTCCAAACCTGTTAAATTCCTTCTTTATATATTCACAACAACAACAACAATCACAACAAAGGCGCCCTCTGGCCGGATGAAAAATTTCACCCAAGGGGCGTAACTTGATACATAACATGTAGAATGGATTGACCAACATGTAACCCAACCATTGCTCTCTTAGGGGTAACGTGGGTCAATCTATATGAAACCCATAACAAATACGTAGAAGACATTGCCAAGGCTGCCGTGCTAGAAATCTTCTCACACCTGACAGTATCCTATATCTGTACAAAGTCACCATCCACCCATGCATGGAGTATTGTTTTCACATTTCGGCTGCTGCACCATCCACTAGTCTTTCCCTCTTAGACAATGTCCAAAAAAAAGTCTCTAATCTAAATAGGTTCCTCACTTTCCACCAATCTCCAACCCCTGTCCAATCGCTGCAATGTTGCATCCTTGAGCTTGTTTTACAAGTACTTCAATTGAATGTGTTCCGATGAACTTGGTGCTCTGGTGCCCCCTCGACGTAAATACACTCGACCAACCCGACAATCAGCTAAATCCCATCCTTTCACTTTGGAGGTCTCCGGAGAGCCTTCTATTACAATAGCTTTTTTCTCGAGCTTCCGGCCTTTGGAACTCCCTTCCTGCAATCTGTTTCCCCGACTGAACGGACATGCAGAAATTTAAATCGAATCTGAACAAGCATTTCGCTGCAAACTCCCAATTTAGGATGACCCCCCCAAAAAAAACTATCACCCTAATTCTCTGTAGCCTTTACGTCTATAGTGGCAACTTGTCTTATTTGGGGTGAACTATGTTGAAAAAGGCAGTCCTTGGCAGACAACCCACTTTCCCTGATACCCACCATCAATGGGCTGAGGTTTACTCATCACGATCAAGTCCTTAAACGACAGTTTGCAGACAGCGATTCTTCCTTTTCTAGTTTCCACACTTTGATTGGCATCGGCCTGACTGCATTTGCGACGATATGAGCCAGAATCGACGGACCATCTCGTGTCAGCTTTTACCAAAATGTTTTTTAATCATAAGTTCTCGCAAAGTCATGTATCCGCAAACACTCTCCTTTCTGTGAAAACGATTTCAGCTGTGTATCATTATTTATTATATGACTAAATAAAATTGTTTACTTTTATGCACGGTTGTCGTTCCTTCTCTCCAGAAGCTATCGCTCTATTTTGAATTTCAGCTCTTATTAAAGAGGAATATTCCCACAATTCCACGTGCAAGAATAGAACTTTATTTCGATGACAAAATTCCATACATTGTCTGTGGAGATGTTATATTTACGATATTTATTCGAATCAAAATGATAAAAGGTCACACTCGTATATTTTTTCACAAACAAATCAAAGTGAATATTTTGATTTAATCAGAAGCTTATGGAGATTCCTTTATGATTATTGTTTATCTTTTTAAATCAACAATTCAAATACTTAGTTCAGTCTTTATTTTTAAATTTAAGAGAAATGCAGACGTAATTATTTATTTATTTCATTAAAAAACTGAAATAAAAATGACGGTGTAAAATCCATAAACATATCGTTCTGGAGCGTTCTTATTTCATAGTGTGATACATATATACATTCATTAATTTTGAAAGAGGGACATAAATTTATTATTGAAAGTAGGAAGAAAGGAAAAATACTGTTCCGTTCATGATAAAAACGTCACCCAACAATTTTTACTTTCATCTTTAGGCATAAACGAAGAAAAGACTTCCCTTCATATTTATACAAACATATATTTTTTATTTATATATTATATATATATATTAATTCAGTAGAATACCACATTTATGAAATCATTTGTATATTTTAATCATGCTCCAACACTTTCAACACACAGCAATAATATCCATATGTACGCGCGTTTCAGAAATCCAATTTATTACTACTTTTCGACAGGATTCAAAATTAACAATGTAATCACTTTCTGCGTCTGCACAAATTCTTTACCAACTTCAATATGAACAACTTGTGATAGAAATATGTCAATAACTTGTCTTGAACGATGAAAATGATGCAACTTATTCACCTACACGTACCAAGCTAAAAACGTGAAAATGTCAAAATACAGGATGAGATCAAGTTTGAAGAGTTCTGATTATCTTCAAAATATTGTATAATCAATCTGTTTCAAAAAATAACGAAGATTATTTTTTCAAGAAAGTTCAAGGGGAAATAATTCTTATAGTTTCGTACTTTTTATAAAGTGAGGTTCTATCTAATTAAGAGTGTTATCAAAACTATTAGCAAAAAATATGTTTTGCCGTTTTATTTTTTAAAAGGAACATCTTGATCTGTCTTGAGAAAATGAGATTCGTTTTGGTGGGGCAGGATGTATTATAAAATGTTTTGAAGCTGATTAAGGGGCTTAAGGATCAATTCCATCTTGAGATTACATAATATACACGTATTGGAATTAATGTCAGCAAGTATAACTCCTGAATTTATATAAGTTCAGTAATTTGAACTTATATATATATATACATGTATATAATGAAAATTATGGAAATAATATTCCAGTGTGGTGGAAAATAAAAAGGATACACCACAATTATTTATATATTCATCCATTTCTCTTGAATGGTATTCCTTCCCGCTACATCATTACCCTACAGCTCCCTTCCTTTCCAGCAGACAAAAATAACCATTTTAACTGTCACCTCCAAAAAATACACTCACTCGACAACGGCCCTGAACTATCGGTTTTTAAATCCCTATTTGTAACCCTTAAAAAACACTAATCTGCCTGGAAGCTTGAAAGTTTGGCAATGTACACTTTGCTATACATCGAACTTTGACCGATAACCTTCATCCTGGATCCTTTGAATTGGATACTTTTACCCTCGCCTTCTCACATTTCTGACGGACTTCTACGCACACAGGATACACAAACTCAGCTGACCACTGTCGAACAACCAGCTTCTTAACGACAACATTTGAACTCCTAAATACCTTGACTATTCCATGAAAATGCCAGTATATTGCAATCATATGCCCTTAATAGGTTTAAGATGAACATTCATATACACTAAACACTAAATTTACAAAAGCAAAGAAATTCCCAAATTTTTACACTTTTATTGTCATTAAGGGTATGCGAGCACAACAGGGCTATGTATTTTACTGGTAGGAATTTTTCTTATAAAAAATATAAACATTGTTACTATTTTAGCACTGTTAATATAAGCATTGCCAATAAACATTTTACCTGGTATTTTACTTACCTTTATAGTATCCTTATCAATCACGCCCGAGTGGAACCATTATTCATACGACACAAGCAGCATTTTTATGTATTAAGGAAAATGAAGGTATTCTTGTTGTATATAAGTCAATTTTTAGTTTCACACTTTAATTTATTAGAATTAACAACTTTCACCATTTATTTTTATATATAAACGATTTTTATTGTATTTCTTCAACAATACAATACATTTTTTTACAATTCAAACAAGAATTTTAAATCTTATGAATTAAAAAATGTGAACTGTAAACCTTGGTATTTTTCATTTCTCTGAAATTTTCGTTTTCTCTGAACTAAAAACAGTACTCTACGGCTCTAATATCACAAATATAGGCAACAGAATGGCACTTTATTTCGGTTCTTACTTGGTGACTTTGCCTAATGGTTCAACACGTAGCCTACAGCCAAAGTCTAACTTCTTACTAGGCCCAGTCGATATTAGGTAGCTTCCCAAAGAACATCAGATCGATCAGAACGTTTGTCAATAAAAGAAGACGATGAGTTCCAGCCGAATTCCCTTCGGAAAAGCCTGAGAGATTTTGTATAAACGATTAATTCTTATTCGATGTTTTGCGCTGAAGAAAAATTCCTACCAGTAAAATACATAGCCCTGTTGTGCTCGCATACCCTTAATGACAATAAAAGTGTAAAAATTTGGGAATTTCTTTGCTTTTGTAAATTTAGTGTTTAGTGTATATGAATGTTCATCTTAACCCTATTAAGGGCATATGATTGCAGTATACTGGCATTTTCATGGAATGTCACTACTTTTCATAACTGATATAGTTGGTAGTTTGACTAATCAGTGTTTCTTCCAATATTCACAGGTAAATATTTTTTTAAATTATGATGAGTGTATATTTATTCATGATACAATTCAAACTAGAACACATTTTTTCACAGTTAATATATATACTTATATTAACTGTGAGTTAATCAACGTTGTTTTCTTTAATGCCTTCGTATTCCTATGCTAAAATGTAACATAGTTATGGGATTGAGTTATGTTTAAAAAAATGTTAGGTGTCGTTTAGAATTATGGTTTATTCTAGTAAAATCAGTACTTTTCTGAGCAAGAAACAAAAAAAGGAATTGACAAGAAGTTGATGAATTACCTGTATAAAACTGTTCCATGTGGCGCCCTGTAGGAATGGTAAATCAAAATAGGAGACCTCCCTCCCTGGAAACCGCCATATCTATATATTAATACGTTAATGTGTACGTACGTGTGTCATGCTCCTAAAGAAATTCAAAATAAACAACAAAGAAGTTGGAAGGAGAGACTTGGAATCGAAACCGTAACATCTGGCTGAAAAGTCGTGACTTTACCACTGAGCTAACTAAATGAAGTCGTTAAGTAGATCAAAATTAACTTAATTAAACCATTAACTGACCCCGCTCACTATGTCGCTTCAGCGTGGAAGGAGGAGGAGACGACGTTTATGCACCTTTTCTTCGGTTAAACATTTGAACGACGAAATAGAGAGAGAGAGAAATGTGAACTATTTTCATTTTATAATGCAACATTATCAAAAATAAAGGTAACTTCTATAAATGTCTGTGCTTCAAATACTTCTACATATATAAAAAAATCCAATATCTGTTTTTGAAATATATTTAGAATATTTACGAATAAAACTAATGAAACTAATCAAACTCCTTACGAGCTGTGCCAACGCAAACGCTGGCGGACGATAACTTTAAACATTAACACCATTTATTTCTTTTCTTTTAGGTTCGAGAGACAGCCAGTATTATTTTTTGGGTTTTTTTTTAACTAACATTAAGCACTGTTTGTTTTTTGTTTTTTTCAGTGAAACACAGAGAGCGCGTACGAAAGAAAGAGAGTGTGTATGTTCGTAAGAGAGTGATAGAGAGCAAATATATAGAGAGACTAAACGTAATTGAAAAGTGAAAATTCAAGAAAAACAAATAAATAAATCGCAAAAAGTTTTTAAAAATATGTAACAAAAACGAAAGGGACGAAAGTAACAAGTACAGTTTCGTTTTCTTTTGGTAAGCCTGCCAGTTTTTACGGTATATCAACCCATTTTAGTAGAGTGTCCATCGTACACACGTTATTTGAATGCAAATTATTATTTTAAAAAAGTATTTCACTCTTATCTGGGGGGTTGCTCATGATAAAGCAAGCGTAACTTACTAACAAATAGAGGGTGCTTTGTTACATTGGGACCCGCGCTAACTTTGACCCCGTCGTTACGGTTAGGTTCAGTGGAGTATGCGTAAGACAGTGAAAGAGTGTATGCATTGTGTCTGTGGGTGCGTTGGCTCAATATAATGGTCATTTTTAAGGTTTTTTGAAATTTTCTGGAAAACTAAGGTATATGGTAAACTGACATTTAAATGCCATCAACTAGACCCTACAACCTCTATATCTGCCAAAAATAAGCTGAATCTATCAAATAGTTGATGAGATACAGGGTGGCACATACGTACGTACGAACACACGGATAATACAAAATCATGCCTGACCTTTCTGGATCTCTGGGTTGCCTTGACTAATGCTGCTGAAATTTTACACACTTATAGAACCTATAAAAATAATTGTGCAAAGTTTTAACTAATTTGGTTTATTGGTTTTTGAGTTATGATTGATCAAAAAATGAGATTTCCAGCATAGGCCATTTTTGAGGTCTATTAAAGGATAGAGCGCTATCGCGCCTCCCTTAATTCGCATATTCCGCTTAATTTCAAATGATACTTCGGCCTACATTATAAATAACAATAATGCTTAATTTACTACTTCATTTCTGTTAATTATTACAACTAATATTTCATATAACATAGTACAATTAATATAATCTAATAGACACTTTACATAGGAAGTGCCTGGATTTGCGTGTGTGCGCTATTAGTTGAACAAAAAAGAAAAAAAATAGATAGGGAGATACATAGTGAGAGAGGGGGAGAGAGAGTGACGGGGGAATCGTTTCGTACATAGTTGGTTGCGTTTCGTTACAGAGCAAAATTAAACCTTTGCTTTTAAGTCTTTAAACTGCCGACTTTTATACTTTTCTTCACAGAACTGAAAGAAAATCTTCTTCAACTATTTCATATCGGATAGGACTGAAGTTAGATATTAATGACCCAAATGATATCATCTACTATATAACTAGCGGGGCTACCCGGCGTTGCTCAGGGTCATAAAAACATATAATTGAAGAAAAATCGCGTGTGTAACATCTTTATATTCATACTTCTATTTCTCTCCCTCTCTCTATAGCCGTCTCTTTATATTTCTACCTTTTAGTTCCCTAGTCACCCCATTTCACCGCTACTTTCTCATTTTGCCTTTTACAAAAGGTGTTTCTTCCCCACCATTCCTCCTACGTTGCCTAGGGAAATAGTATGATCTATTTCTATAAAAATTACCACCTCTGTCTGCGACTTCTATATAGGTACTTATCTCCGCCCCGGTGTTCATACTATATACGTATCTATCGCCACCCTGGTGCGAATGCTAAATACGTACCTATTGCCGCCCCAGTGTGCATACTACATAAGTACCTATCGCTGCCCCAGTGCGAATACTAAATATATACATATCGCCGCCCCAGTGAGAATGCTAAATACGTACCTATCGCCGCTCCGGTGTGAATGCTTAATACGTACCTTTCGCCACCCCGGTGTGCATGCTATATACGTACCTATCGCCACCCCGGAACGCATGCTAAATACATACCTATCACTGCCCCGGTGCGCATGCTATATGCGTACTTATTGCCGCCCGTGTGCACATGCTGTATACGTACCTATCGCCACCCCTGAATGCTAAATACGTGCCTATTGCTGCACTGGTGTGCATACTATATAGGTACCTATGGCTGCCCCAGCGCGAATACTAAATATGTACATATTGCTGGCTTGGTGCGAATGCTAAATACGTACCTATTCCCGCCCCGGTGCAAATGCTAAATACGTACCTATCGCCGCCCCGGTGCGAATGCTAAATACGTACCTATCGCCGCCCCGGTGCGCGTGCTATATACGTACCTGTCGCACCCCCGGTGTGAATGCTAAATACGTACCTATCCACTCCCCGGTGCGCGGGCTATATACGTACCAATCGCAACCCTAGAACGCGTGCTATATACGTACTTATTGCCACCCCTGTGCACATGCTATATATGTACCTATCGTCACCCCTATGCACTTCTATATACGTACCTATTCCCACCCCCTTGCACATACTATATATATACCTATCGCCGCCCCGGTGCGTATATTATATTCATACCTATCGTGGCTCCGGTGCGCATACTACATACTTACCTATCTCTGCAAGGGTGCACATACTATATATGTACCTATCTCTAGCCCAGTTCGCATCCATAAGAACTCATATTAATGTGCACCTGTCGTGTCAGAAAAACAAAATAGTGTTCATTCATGTAGTGCGCTATCATAAATGGAAATATTTTTAGGTTAAAAAAAGAAAAAAAAAAATTTTTTGGCCCCCCTAATTTGTTTTTTTGTATCCTCCTCCATACATAGAAATATTTTTAATAAAAAATTTTTTTAAATAAAAATTTTTTTCAACAACCCCAATTTTTTTTTACTCTCCACACATAGAAATATTTTTAATTAAAAAGAAAAACAAAAATGTTGACCCCCCAAAAAAATTTGTTACCTTCCCCCATACATAGAAATATTTTGAGTTTAAAAAAGAAAAAGATTTTTTACCCCTCACCCACCCCAAATTGTTTTTCCATCCTCTCCCATACATATAAATATTTTTAATTAAAAAAAAAAAAAATTACCCCCCCTCAAATTTTTTTTATCCTCCCCTATACATAGGAATATTTTTAATGCAAAATAAAAAATAAAAATGTTTGACCCCCCCCCTCCATAAAAATAAATTTACCCTCCCCCATAGATAGAAATATTTTTAATTTAAAAAAGAAAAAAAATGTACCCCCCACCCCCCATAAAATGTGTTTCATCCTCCCCCATACATATAAATATTAGAAGCATCCCTGGTCCCTATACTGCAAAAGCACCCATGGTCCCTATTCTGAAGAAGCCTCTGTGTACTATATTGAAGAAGTACCCCCGGTGCTGGGTCTTATATACTGTAGAAGCACCCCTGGTCCCTATACTGCAGAAGCACCCATTATCCCTATTCTGCAGAAGCCTCCGGGTCCTATATTGTAGAAACACCCCTGGTGCTGGGTCCTATACTGTAGAAGCACCCCTGTCCCCTATATTGCATAAACACCCATGGCCCCTATTCTGCACAAGCCTCCGGGGTCTATATTGTAGAAGCACCAGAAGCACCCCCCTTACTGATCACCCCCCTTTTCATCTGCACAGTAGCTCTATCTAGGACATTGATCACTTTTCTCCCGGACAACGCCGAGTACTTCGAAAATCAAGG
>CAUVYP010001238.1:404700-472200 GCA_963556195.1 Sepiola atlantica
ATATATATATTTAACAAAATGGTGCCAGAAGACTAAAGGAACTTATACTAAAATAAAAAGACGAAAACTAAATAGAAAATATATTGAGATTTATATTATCTAATGATACATCGCTTATCTTTAATTTAATATTAATATATATATATATATATATATATATATATATATATATATATATATATAATAGAGAATGGTAGTTTGCTTGAAGCATTGCTGGGAATAGTAGTAGTATGTTTTTAAACGGCTTTGGGCAATGCAAACTCACGGGTAGGATGTAAGCTGGAAGGAACAACAATAATAAATCGAATTCGAAATGGGACTTACTTTTTATGTTTTCTTTAAATTTTACATAGCAGCAAGTGTGGTGTCAGCTGTTTGTGTTTGTTGTCCGGATGATTATTACAAATATTTTATTTAATATTTTGGGAAAAGAAACTTCCCTTTGTCAAAAATAATAAACACCAGAAGAAAATAATAACTCTGCCTGTTATTAAATCGGGTCTTTAATGTGAATTAATTCGCATTAAATTAATTCGCATTAAATAACCGATTTAATAATGGAAGAGGTAGAATATGATTGCCAAAAACGAAGGAACGCTAAACAAGAAACATGAAGAACTAAAACAGAATAAAATATAAAATCAGGGAATACTAAGACAACACAGATAGAAATGGAAGGGGATATATATGATTGACAATAAAGTACAATAGCATGAATAACTAAAACAAAATATAAAATGAAGAAATACTAAGGCAATACAGAAAAAAATGGAAGAGGGAAAATATGACTGCCAAAAGATAAAAAAAAGGCTAAACAAAAAATATGACGAACTAAAACAAATATGATATAAAATGAGACGATACTAAAACAATACATATAAAAATGAAAGAGAGAGAATGTTATTGACAAAAGAGAAGAAAAGCTAAACAAGATGCATGAAGAATTAAAACAAAATATAATATAAAATGAGGGAATACTAAGACAATACAGATATAATGGAGGTGGGGGATAAGATTGACTAAGGGGAAGAAAGGTAAAACAAGAAACATGAAGAACTAAAACAAAATATATTATAAAATGAGGGAATACTAAGACAATACAGATATTTAAAAAATGCAACAGATGATTGTAAAAGAATAACTGAGAAATACAAGAAAACTCTTCTAAAACAAATTAGAAAGTAGAAACCTAATAAAAGAAACAAATATCTGGACGGACTGGAGAGAATTTCAGACAAGAAAACTAAGACACTAATGAGCATGCACAATGCATCTGAATGTTGATACTGACCGACTTGACGTCGAAAGATCAGAAGAGGGAAGAGGAATGTCATAGTTTAACTAGACAAAAAAGCAATTGCTAGTAAAAAGACTGGCAGGTAACGCTGGGTAGGGTCAGCATAGTTTTAGATATCGAAATGTTTGTCACTGGAGTAAATATGGTGTTTCTTATTATCATAATGATTGCTATATCATTTGTTCATATGAGCGCGACATTTTTTTATATTTTTTTTATTTAAGTCAAACAAATTAAGATTTAAACTTTGTGGTTTCAGCTGAAAAATTTTTTGGCGTTAATTTTAAATTTAGTTCGATTTTCGCATTTTTACGAGAGGTTTTGTCTATGAATCAGTCAGGCTTCAGTTTGAAATGCCGGAAGCGCCCTTTATTGGAAACATCAAGATGTCTCCAAGTAAGATTTTAAAATTTATTTGATTTACTAATAAGTAACCATTTATCAAGACTAAAACCACTCGAAGATAAATGTTAATGAGATGCATAATTTGTCGGTTGAATTATGAAGAATATCATGAGACGATTGAAAATACCGAATAGAATGAATAACATTTGAAGACTTATGACAGTTTATGACAAGTCTTTATTGATATTAGATTCGAAGAAGGCCATGTTGTAGCCCCTAGGGAAGTAGTCTTGTGTAACATGTTTCACAGATGAGAAATTCTTGAAAAAAAACTGTTCATGGAAACCCCGTTTGGTTTTAGTTACACAGAAGAAAAACCCTTGCCAAACATTGGTCCCCATATGATATGCAAGAGAATTAATTAATTTTATTTTCTTATGAACAAATATGGACATGTTTTGTTGGTGTTGCTTTACTGAAAACAACAAAGAAAAAAACTCGAGTTTGATGGTTGATTTGTGTGCTTCAAGCGTGTAACCTATTTTCTCTTCTTCCCTTCTCTGGTTTCACGTTTTAAATAAACACAAAGTGCTCACATATCAAGCAGAGAGAAACAAAAGAAAGAACAAACATTGCGTGTTTGTTCTTCAGGTGTCATTCAATCTGAAACCTGAGTGTTTAACGATGACAATGCCAATTTTAAAGTTGGGTGTGACTAACCAAAGAAAATCGCATATTTTAAGTAACTTTAATATTCTGAACATTTGTGCAAATCGAACACCCACATCAAAGGCAATGGCTGACTCATTAGAAAATTACCCCTAGTCTGTAGTATGGGTTAGGGTTAGTCTGGTCTGTAGTAGAGTAGGGTAAAAAATAGATGGTTACATTCAATGCTACCAAGACAAATCTTCTTTTCTGTAAGAATTATCAGAAACCTTTCCAACTACCGATTGCCGTGGCTGATAGCACCCTTCTCGAGGGTTCAACGCTACAACTCCTTAATATAACTTTCAATGATAACATGAATTGGAATATATAGACAATAATGCCAAAGCAGGTGGGATCCCTCTACCTGGCTAGAAAAATTCTTACACCTGCCAGTATCCTATATTTCTATAAAGTCGCCGTTGTAAAATCTGTGCTGGTGCACCAACCACGTGTCTCTCCTGCTTGAACAGCATGCAAAGAAGAGTATGTAACCTAATAGGTCTCGCAATCTATACCAAGTCCCAGTCATGTACCATCATCGTAATGTTGCATCCTTTTTCTTGTCTTACAAGTACTTCCACGGAATGTGCCCCGACAAACTTACGACACTTGAATCCTCAAATGTAAATACCCCCGACTAAATCGACCAGCAGCAAAATTCCACCCCTTCAGTGTAGAGGTTTCTCGTTGCCGGAAATATTTCTACACTAATACTCTTTCCTCGGCCAGCTTGCCTGCGAAATTCCTTTCGTGCTACCTTATTCCAAACCTACTGTACCAACTTTCAGAATCATAAATGTTATGTGAACAAACATCTTGCTGAACAACGCCATGTGACATGTTTATAAATGTTATTCATGTTAGCTTTTCCAAATTCCCTCCATGTGCCACGTCATGTATTTGCCTTGCTGCTCTTTTCGGTTGATGGTGTTCGGTCCAACTCTTTTAGAAAAGCTTTATTTTCTCATAAATCGCTATCTTTTACCATAACCTATCTACAGTCATTCCCTCCCATCTCTCAACATCTATTCAAAAGCACTTCAAATCGTCTTTGAGAAAATATTTAAATCGTCTACGCAGATTATGCTGTATGCGAGTATTCCCAGTGAGTTCCCCATAAATCACCTGCGGTGGCAGTCTATCATCGGTAAGACGAACAAGGTCAACGTAGTCTGTGTTTACTTATACGAGACTAAATGTGGTACAGACAAAAAACTAAAAACAACACCAGCCTGTTCAATGTGTCTATCGAATGCAGTATACTCGAAATTTCACTAACCATATATATAAACAGATCCACTGTTGCCTGTAGTAATAACGAAGGTCGCAAATCACTCTGTCAACTTTCAAAGTAGTTCGTAGTCAGGAAACAAGACCAAGAACTGGGTATCTTTATAGGCTCCCTGCGATGGTACCTCTGCGCCGAATAGACAAAGGACGAGCGCAAATACTGAGCGATAAGCAGAGCTTATCTACTTCTTAGGCTGTTTAAGTTTGCAAACCGGATATTTTATTCGTGTATCCAGCTTCAGGGAGGTTGTTGACTAGGACTAAGGAGGCCTCCCTCCTCCAGTGGTTCGGTGCCATGGCGTATGAAGTCAGTAGCACAGGGTTTATATTAGAGTGTTCCTTCTCTTTTATGGGTAATCCCGGGCCCAGATACTAAGGATGTATTTCTGCGCCCTCACTTGGATAGATAAGAATTATAAGTTTCTACTTAGAATAAGGTTTGCTGTCTCTTCCCCTCAAAATAAAACAAATTGAAGATAGGTTTACCTTAGATAATAGGTAGAAAGAGGGTAAGTTTAAAGCATGGTAAGAATACCAATCTGTTTTTGATTTCTCTATGCATTTATATTAAAGACACAAACTTTCATTTGTTGAGAGATTTGATGAGAGAAAAGAATGGTTGAAAAATACAAGGGCTTACTTTTATAACAACTTTATCTCCCCAAACGTCGTAACGTAAAAAATAAGGAAACATATTAAGTAAGTAAATAAAAAGCCAAAAAAGTAAAACGAGAACTTAGCTACGAATTGATGTGGCTTGTCTCATTCACCCGTTCTGACCTCTCGGTCAGATTTGACCTGCAAACTTTGTCAGTTCTTCCATAAGATTGTCTTTATTTATAGAAAAGGAATCAATACTGGTGGATTCCCATTCAGATGAGTCGGTCTTCTTTTTCTTCTCAAAGACATATCGAGAGACTTCGTTCTTTTTTAACAACTTTATTTCGCAAAGTCTCGTATTAACTTGAAGTATTTTAAGATGCACGAGAAAGTAGAAAGATTACTTTTAAACAGAAATTAATTAGATACGAAGAAAAAATAAAGAAAACTATTTGGCAAGTATCAAAGCAACATTTATATCAAGTCATACAATGCATCATAAAATTATAAATGCTGATTCTCCTAAGAACAATCAATCTCTTTTCAAATCAGAAATATCAGTGAAAAAGATGTTTAAAATCAGGGGAACGAATTACAATAGAAAGAAAATAACTCTTAAATGAAGAAGTTAAAATAAACGTAAAATCATCCGTGTTAGAACAATTTAATTATTTTTATTCGTACTATCTATCCGGGTTAGAAGAAACCTCTAATTTTTATGGGTAGTATGTTTCACAGCTCCCAATTTTTATTGCCCCAAAACTTGGGTACTATGCTATAAACAGTACTATCTTGTGGTATTTTTCTAGAATTAAAATCAAGTAATAGATTATTATAAAGATTGAAATAAGTATTCTAGACATAAGTTGTGGTAACATTATATGGGGAATTAATTTTACCTGTCATATATATATATATATATATATATATATATATATATATATATATATATATATATATACATATATATATATACATATATATATATATATACATATATATATATATATATATGTATATATATATGTGTGTGTGTGTGTGTGCGTGTGTGTGTGTATGTAAATATATATTTTTAAATTACCGGGAAAAACCCGGATTCACCAGACTGGAACGACAAAGAATGACTCATGTAATTTTATTCACACAAACAAAGAGATAAAGAGAAAAAGACATAAACAGACATGCTATCACGTTGAAATTAAACAAAAGTTACTTTTGAAATCTAAAACAAGATTACTTTTATTAAAAACGCCCTTGTTCAAAGAAAATAAATATTTATTCAATATTTTTTCTACACAAATATTAAATAGTCGTGATTTTTTATTCAACTATTAATGAAATGTTATTTCTAAAAAGTATTAAACATTTATACTAAAATATGTTGAAAAATAAGGTGAAAATATGTATGATCGCATCAGATAAACACATATTTAAGATGTACTCACTGGTAATCTTCGTTTTGAAGAGGACACATGCTCAAAGACAGAGAGGTGTTCTTTTTTATTATCTCTCTCTCTCTTCCCCTGTATCTCTCTCTCTCTGTCTCTGTCTCTCTCTCTCTCTCTCTCTCTCTCTCTCTCTATATATATATATATATATGTATATATAGGGAGAGAGATAGGGAGAGAGATAGGGAGAGAGATAGTGTTGGGATTAAAATAATCTTGAAATAAAGTTCAATTCTCCCACGTGAGAATGGGGTAACCATGTGCATAAATATGTATAGGACGGAAGTCTGAAGAAGGAACACAAAACACAAGGGTGTAATTTCATATCATTTAGTAAGAAAGAGAAAGTCGGATTGAGTATTTACAGTTTCAAACAGTTCATTAGGCATTGGTAAATATTAGAGAGGATGGAAAAGAGGATGGTAGAGAGATGGGTTTGCGGTTTGGGGTTTGGGGTTTGGAGTTTGGGGTTTGGATGCGAAAACGTGGTTCGCTAGAACTTATCTGTTTTAGAGTTCTGGTAACGGCGGGAGATCATTCTCGGTGATGCCGTCGTGGGCTGTATCACTAAGAAGACCGCCCGATGTGTTGTTGACTGGAGTGGAATCGTTGAAAAGGAGCCTGCATAGAGTTCGGGTATCGGCGGGAGGTCATTCTCTGTGATGCCGTCGTGGGCTGTATCACTAAGAAGACAAGCCGATGTGTTCTTTACTCGAGCAGATTCGTGGAAAAGAGGGCGGGAAGCCGTATACAAGGGTTTTTAAGGGCTGGCTCACGTGACACCTATACTAAAAAGGGGTTGCAATGCCTGACAGCCAATCCGGGAGTGCCTTAAGGGACATGGCAACAGCCAATCAGTGAGGGGGGGCTTTAACAAATTCTAACAATAGGTGTATAGACACGATAAAGAGTTAGGGGGAGACAGAGAGAGAGGGAAATGGGTTAGGGTTACTTAATTCTTTTTCTATTACAAAAGGCAAAAATATTCTTTGATTTCATATAATTTTATTTTAAATAATCGAAACTGCACAATCGATATTTCCAGTCTAATACTTTCCCATCGAATAATTTAGACATTTGTTAAGTCGACTCTTAAAATAAATTCATAAAAAATCGTGTATATATATATATATATGTATATATATATATATATATATATATGTATATATATATATATATATATGTATATATATGTATATATATATATATATGTATATATATATATATATATGTATATATATATATATATATATATATATGTATATATATATATATATATATATATGTATATATATATATATATGTATATATATATATATATATATGTATATATATATATATATATATATATGTATATATATATATTTATATATATGTATATATATATATATATATATATATATATATATATATATATTACTAGTAAACATATGCTCCCTCCGGTAGCATATTGCTCGGTAGGATGATATGATGAACGAACTAAATACACTGATCCCATCATTAAGAGGGAATAACAAACATTTACTACACTAATCCTAAAAAGAAAAGTTAATGTTTAGTAGGATTGTATTATGACAACAAAAACGATACTACAATACCCTTTCAAAACTAAAGGAGGTTGTACCTGGGCAGATCTTCGGATAAAAGCAGAATATAATGTATAGTATCATGGCCACACAATAGATATTTCAATATCACTTGCCGCACCCCCAAGAATTTAATCCTGAGTATATGGTCTCATGACAAAAGAATAGATACTACACAACCACCAGCCCCACAACAACTGTAATGTAGTCCCTGAGAAGATAGGCTCATGACAAAAAACACAACCATCATCCGCACCCAAAGAATGTAGTCCCTGAGAATATGGTCTGAATACGAACGAACATATACTATACAATTCACCCCCAAAAGGTATTGCCTAGGAAGATGATCTCATGACAAGAGAACGGATGCTACAAAAACGACCAACTCCCCAAAGAATGTATTCCCTGGAAAAATGGTTTCCTGACAAAAGAACAGATACTCACAATCCCCCCAAAAGAATGTATTCGCTGGAAAGAGGGTCTCATGACAAAAGAACCGATACTACACAACCACCAGCACTCCAAAGAATGTGTTCTTCAAGAAGATTCTCTTATGACAAAAGAACAGATACTACAAACGCCCTTCCCCCCAAAGAATGTAGTCTCTAGGAAGATGGTCTCATGACAAAAGAAATAGACACTACACAACCACCAGCCCACCTCCAAAGAATGTATTCCCTGGCAAGATGGTCTCATTACAAAAGAACAAATATTAAACAACCCCCCTAAAGAATGTATTCCTTTGAAAGATGTTCATGACAACAAAAACAGATACTACACAACCACCAGCCCCACAATGAATGTATTCTCTTGGATGATGGTCTCATGACAAAAGAACAGATACAACACAACCACCAGCCTCCCAAGGAATGTATTCCCTAAAAAATCGGTCTAATGACAAAAGAACAAGTACTAAACAACCCACCAAAAGGATGCAGTCTTTAGGAAGATGGTCTCATGACAAAAGAACAGATAATACACCCCCTAAAGAATGTATTCCCTAGAAATATGGTCTCATGACAAAAAAGACACTACAAGTCAACCACCCCCCAAATCATGTAGTCATTAGGAAGATGGTCTCATGACAAAAGAACAGATACAACACAACCACCAATTCCCTAAAAAATCGGTCTAATGACAAAAGAACAAGTACTAAACAGCCCCCCCAAAGGATGCAGTCTTTAGGAAGATGGTCTTATAACAAAAGAACAGATAATACACCCCCTAAAGAATGTATTCCCTAGAAATATGGTCTCATGACAAAAAAGACAGTACAAGGCAACCACCCCCAAATCATGTAGTCATTAGGAAGATGGTCTCATGACAAAAGAACAGATACTACATCACTCCCCAAGAATGTAGTCCTGTGTAGATGGTCTCATGACAAAAGAACAGAACTACACAACCAGCAGCCCCGATAATGGATCTAATGTATGAACTCCAAAAAAAATTTGACGAGAAAGAAAGACCAATAAGTTTCAGAGTCGATTTCTCCTCAAGAGCAGAGCCATCCATGAGAATCTCAGGAAGAAAAGGGGCACGCCTACGATTGAAAGACACGATCTGAGTCTTAACGGGATTAAATGAAACAAGCAATTTCATACCCTAATCCACAACTGAACCCAGGTCAACTACTAGATCAGCTGCATATTTCGACTGATCCGAAAAGGGACGAACATGCTAATATCAATTCAAGGAAGATGGTGTCTGTCATCTTTTCCTTTTCCCCAATAAAATATTAAAATATTGCGATAAATGAAATAATCTTAATTTTACTCATAATATTCATCAAAGAGATCGGTCTTGTTTCCAAATGGTTTATTTCATTTTCCTCATCTTTCATTTTCTGCGAACCAGCTTTTCCGGTCGCCATCTTAAATGTCGACTTCATCACATATTTAATTAATATAATCGTTTCTTTCTTGAAAACATTTGAAAGCAAATTGTGCAAAAAAGTAAGTATTACTTGAATTTATTTGTTTTATGGTTTCTTTTTTAATACAGGGACGCATCTAAACCATTATGTTTCCCTTTTGATTTGATATGAATGCCGAAACAACCCGTCATCTTGGTTTTTAAAACATCACACAAAAATTCCACAAATTACTGGACTTTAATGAAATTGTGAGTATTCATAGAAAAATAAACTGTAAAGATATTTTGCTGTAAACTAGATTTTTTTATTTATTTAATAATAATTTGGTTTTCTTTTGCGAGATTTTATAATCATTCCCATGAAGATAGGAATGAGCACAGCCGGGTCGGACCCCGGCAGTGTTTTGCGAAAATACTGCCTATGAATTTTAGACCTGTCAAATAACATAGAACGCTCGTTATCTGACTGAGAATATTAGACGCGGCCACTGGTAACATTGGTTGGGGGTGTCTATTTCTTCCTATAAAAGCTGCAAGGAATGTGCGTTTCTTTTAGGGAACTGGGATTACGACAAACGCGTGCGTTTCACAAAGCAAAATATGGGGCTAAATGAGGTAAGGAGGTGGTGGTTGTTTTTAGAACCGCCCCCTCCCAATATATCCGAGCACTAATTAGTTGTATGTATGCAAATTAACTCGCCAGAGCCTACCATTATAACGGTTTCCGTGCTAAGACAATCAATTACTCTTTTCCAACACCTTTTTCTCAGATAAACCAAACAGTACATACAAATATAAATATAATGTTGAACAAATGTTTGCACCGATATCTGCTACTTTCTTTTGTTTTAAAAAATAAGCAGTTTCTGTTTCCTCATAATTCAGTATTTTTTCAATTTAATGAAGAATAAATAATTTAGATATAAAGTGTAATTCTTATAATTATTTGTTTTAAAATTAATTTAATATTTTGGTCTTAGTTGAATTTGTAAAAGCTCACAACTAAATTTAACAAATTATGAAAGTATATTTTATATTTAATTTTGTATGATTATTAATACACGTTTTTATCGTTTTTTTTGTAAAAAGTAAAGAAAATAATTCTTACCAATAAATGTTATTTGAAACAAAAATACATTTCTTTTTTTCCTTTTTTGCATTTTTTCAGAGAAACCCTGCTCTACACCTTTTCTGGAGCTACATAATATTCCGATGCATTTTGCCTAATTTGTGGATGCTGAATCTAGATCTGAAATAATGTTCTCTCGGTCTGAAGCAGCCATCATGCAGGTCCACAGGGAAAACGAGTGAGAGTTGTGCTGTGTATTGTCTATTGAGTGCGGGGAACGGGTTTGAGTGTTAACTGAGTCGAATATCTCTTGTTATTTGTGAATGTAAATGACGTACAAGAATATAAAGTTTAAATATTTATAATTCATCATTCCCCCCTCTAATGTAGTCATCTCCCATTTTAACAAACGAATATTGTGGATTTTCGCGTTTTTTCCGATTCTCTCTTTCGGATTAGATAATATTCCGATGTGTAATTAATTCTGATAATGGTATTTGATCTTAGAACATTTCAAGTCTTATTTTCTTTTTCTAGTGAATTTTGTGACTTTTTAGACGTAGATATGACATTTATTATTTTGGAAGGCAGCTACAAAAATTCCGTTTGGAAAATATTGTTCTGAAAGATGTCATGGTTTAAAATGTTATAATTCAGTGTATGACTTAAAATAAACATTGCTTGAAACAGCTGTGAACAAGTATGAACATTTTGTGTATTCTCTTAATCTGAAACTTGATTTTAAAAGTGCTTTGAATCAAAATCTCTCTATGTATCTAAATGAGAAAGGTCTGTGCATTCATCACTGCTACATGACCGTCAAGACGGCTTACTGTTATTGAGATCAATGCTACAATATTTTGAAATACTTTATATATACAGTACAGAAAAAAGACCAAAAGACATCTACTTCAATGATTAATTTGCATAAATATTTTGAAGCGTTTATAATAAATAAATGTTTGATGTTATTCATTTGTAAGTATATTGTCCTATTCTCCCATATATATATATATATATATATATATATATATATATATATATATATATATATATGTAATACTTTTGTCGATAGTAATTAATTAAAGTCATTTAATAAACACGAACACTTACTAAAACCTTTTTAAAAATATTTGTTATTCAATGTTCAAGGAAGGTAATTTAAATTTAACTAACATTGCTAGCTAGAAAGAAAGATATACCGACGAGGCAAAAGCAAGAACAATTCACAACGAACAAACGTGGACATGCGTTTCGCTTTTGTGTTTCAATGTTCCATTGCGGTAATTTTTAGGGGGTTTACTTGATTTTCAACAAGTTCCATCTGTTTCTAAATTTCAAGTTTCAGAAGGAGACATTGCCCCACACACGGGTCGTCACTCAGACGAACTAATTACTTCTTTCTTTTCATTTCTTTACGGTTTTATTTAAAAGGTAAATATATCTGTATCCAAATTACAAAAACGTTAATACTTATCAATTGGTATTAATAAATGTTACGTTTTATCTGTTTATATGAATGAATGCGAAAATTGTTATCTTGGGTTTAAAAGAAACTTGAAATTAAATGTTTACGATTTAAATGTCTTAATTCAAGTAACGAACTTTGCGAATCGATAGCGAGCTGGCAAATATATATAATATTATTACCCCAAAACACGTGTTTCGTCATCTCTATGACTTATTTAAGTGGCTAGACTGAGCGAGATTCGAAACCAAAATTCCAGTGACTGATATCGATATTAATCTTACAAAACTACCGACAAAACCGCATTCTCAAGTGACGACCAATCCTTAATAGAACAAAAGAAATGCTTGTTCTCATTTTATTTTGTAATTGTATTTATTTTGTTTACTTCTCAATTACTGCATCAACTATCCAGGTTGAAAGTCACTGGAGTGTGAAGGTTACTCACAAGGACAATGAGAAAGAGGAAAAAAGCAACATATATGTGTGTGTTTGTCTTTTCCTCTGTGTGTCTATCTGTCTGTCTCTCTTATTCTCTCTCTCTCTTTATTTGTCTCTCTTTCTCATATATATATATATATATATATATATATATATATATATATATATATATATATATATATATGTATATATATATATATATTAGTATTTCATTTATCCACATAACATTTTATAAGGATATATAATTTTTTATGTATCAATTCTAAGTATTTACTTCAACAGTGCTGAAGATTCCCCCCGGGGATGAAACGCGGGAGCCTCTGTGTAGCTTAATTGCCATAAATATATTTTCATAGCTTACTATATATATATATATATATATATATATATATATATATATATATATATATATATATGTAAATATCAACTTATCAATCATAATTTTTCCTCTGATGATAAGATTTTAATCTTTGAAAAGCCTGGTTTAAGGAATGAAAGAGAAGAAAAATAAATGTTTTTTATTAAGTAAACTGCTCCTTGTTTTGAACAACTGAAGATATCGATTTGCTTCCATTTGCAGGTCTAATCAATTTTCATTGACTTACCATACTATATATATATATATATATATATATATATATATATATATATATATATATATGTATATATTTCTAGTCAGGTATTTTTATACGTTTATATATTTGTATGTACAGGATTTATTCCTAGACTGAAGTAAAACTGATCAATATGATTTTTGAACCAAGCTGCTAGGTGTAAAATGTCCAAATGTGGTCTATATTTACTTTAATACAGTTGTGAAAATTCAGATAACTCCGATTTTTAAAATTTGTTACAATAAGTATTAGTTATCAATTATTAAATATATTCCACATAAATCAATTTTTAAGCATTTAAAAATGATTTAGGATGGATAATATAGTCACAAACTCCCATTCGAAAATTGAAATATATAAGATTTACATTGAATATGACAATATTTTTCTAATTGAAATACTTGTTTCATCCTAATTAAGCAATTGAATGTTCATATCGTGATATGTCTATACCATGTGTATTTCTCTTTCTCTACCTTGTTTATATTTCATCGATGAACGTCGATACAAACTTATGTCAAAAATAAAACATACAAGTGATAAATATTTTCACCAACCGAAATAGTTTTGATTAAAATCTTTTTTAATTTCCTTCTCATCCGTAATTCTTCATTTTCATACTTTTCTTCATATTTTACTTATAAATGCATCAAGAAATTCGCTACTTACCGAATCTCGGCTCCAGTCGTTGGTTTGGAAGTATGTAGCTTGTCTGAGGTGATGATGTCCGGGGAATTGATTAAAGATTTTACGTTCTGTAAAAATGCATTATTGGCAGCAAAACCGCGTTGATCGGGCGAACAACTTCTGGTTATTATTTCACTATATTTCCAGAATATATTGGCAACGTCGGTTTCTCCTGTTGGTCTTGTCACATCTATGGTCACGTGATACTCGACATCCCATATATAGCTTTTATGGAATGCCAAGACTAAATTGAGCACATAACAGACTTTTAAAAAATGTTTTCTTTCATAAACAAAATTATTGGAATTTAAAGAAATTAAATTTTTTGGGTAAAGAAGGGGAAATTGATGCTTTATTTTCCAAATAAAAAATGAATTGTTCTATTATAAAACTTAATCAAATAATTTCTTTTTATCGGTATGTTAGAAATAAGATGTTTTGGTTAAGTGAGTATATATATATATATATATATATATATATATATATATATATATATATATATATATATATATATATATATATGCAAGCGTCATTAAAGACCACGGAGTTTTCCCTCTTCACTAACTTTCTTGTGAATTTCTCAACGCGGCGAGCGATTCGTCGGATTTCGGGTGTTAATTAGTTGAGTATGGCACCTAACATTGTATCGTGGGACATTCCTCTAGCGCTTTCGGTCTCTCTACCGTCTTCAGGAGGCTGTGCCTTATTGTTACTAAGAGCCGTATTTATAGTTTTAGTATGTGTTATATATCTATTAATTTACATATCTACCTATATATAAAGTTCCGAATACGTTCGTCGAACACTCTCGATTAGTCTTCTATCTGTGCCCGCTTCTAGGTACATATAGATCTTAATTTCCATTAATTACGTGACAGTTTCCGTTGGCCGAGTGGATATGGCGACTGCTTGCAGATTCTTGGTTGACTCTGTGAACCGGGTTCGCGCCTCCCGATCGTCTGAAATTGTTACTTTCCTGCACTGATGAGAGCAATAAGCTTGAAACGCTAGCGTCTGTAGGTATTAATAATTTAATATTTATTTATGAATATATATATATATGAAATATTTATTCAAAACCTATCTGTTACATAATTTAGAGCGGTACATTGTTTCATTGACATAGATTGACTTTTGACTATTTAGAAAATGCCGTTAGAGTCCATTCAAATCATCAGTGACTCACAAAATTAAAACGGATCGAAGATTGAGCGAATGCATCAGAAAAGGTTATTCTTCGATTTGTTTTCATTTCGTGAGTCGCTAATGAGTTCAAGAAACTCTAACAGCCTTTTCCAAACGGTAAAAGGTCAAGCCCTGCCAATGAAACTATAGTAGACTTTGAAATATGTAGCATATCGTTTTTAATAAATAGTTGTGTTTTAGCTCTCGCATTTTTGCGATTGAGCACTTTATTGATTTCTTTTCAACATACCCTGACACACACCCACTCAAGCCGGGGTTTAAACTCAACCGTCGAGCTGACAGTTGGCGCCTCTACCCCTGTGCTATCATACGACACCGGCTGAATGTAAGTGATATCTACAATGTAATTATTGTCAAGTGACGGGAGCGTGACATAGTTTTACCCAATGAGCTATGCCTTAAAGCTAATGGCAGGTTGCGATATCCTTACAATAAGCTCTACCTAAAAAGGGAGTTTTATATAGTGATCCACATACCGACTGCTTCGCTGTATCACAGCTCTTCAATGCGGCTCGACCAACTAGTGTGTGCGTGTGTGTTTATTAACCTTCTCTCAAGGAAGTTTGAGACAAGGTTAGATGTGGATGTGAAAAGCCAGCGTACTAGGGTTTTTTAAGAGAAATCGCTCCAGACAATGCACGAAACCACTTGATGTAAGGAGCTAAAAATACTACTTCACGGTCAAAAACTGGCTAACGATAAGTGTTATATGGATAGATTCCGACCCAGAAAACAGCAATGTATCCCGTTTGTCAGAAATATCGCTCATGGAATCTGAGGACTAAAGGATAAAATAAGAGAAGCGAGAGTTACGAGGCTGTCGAAAGTAAACACATGGTCCACTCTCTACTCTCCTAGATTAGCGTGCTCTAACCCACAAAAATGCCTGAGCAGCTCAGTCGGTATTCCTCGGTAGCGGCGCCTCAGGCTAATAGTAATAAACTAACCCCTTCTAAAAGAGAAAATAAAATCTTGATTTGAGACTGATCAGAACCATACCTCAGTCCAACAGAGCAGGGCCGGAAGAAATCACAACGGCCCACAGTCTGTCGGACTGATCGTCGAGCACGTATTCTAGACTGATATGCATGAACATTACTCAGGTTCTTCAAGGTAAGTATATTATTTCAAAGAACACTATACATTATTTTGATTTTCCATCGATAATAATTATAATTATAATAAAAATAAACAAAAAATAAATAAAGATATATATAAATAGTCAAAAGTCAATCTATGTCAATGAAACAATGTACCGCTCTAAATTATGTAACAGATAGGTTTTGAATAAATATTTCATATATATATATATATATATATATATATATATATATATATATATATATATATATATATATATATATTAATTTCCTGCACTGAAAGTTGCGTAAGCATGAAACATCGATGTCTGTAGGTAATAAATAATTAATATTTATTTACAAATATTATTAAAAGCCCCCTTTTACTAAGGCCGGGCACTCTGAGAGAAGTTAATAACAAGCAGTGCTACTAGCTTCATTGTGAGATCCAACACAGTTTGTTATTGTAGATCACTATTCGCTGCTCGTTGTAAATACCCACCGACCTGGCATTTATGAAGTTAAATTCCTCCTAAATTCCAAGCTAATTAATGTTGACTGCGAATCAGTTGCGATTTGTGATCGGATTTCGCGCTCGCCGGAAATTAACTTCCTGCACTGAAGATTGCGTAAGCATGAAACATCGATGTCTGTAGTAAATAATTAATATGTATTTATAAACATTTTATATATATATATATATAATTATTTAATAATAACTATGGAATTATTATCAACATACGTATACGTGTGATCCTGGCGGAATCTTCAGTGTCGAGATAACTGTTCAAACTGGGCGCACGATTCGAACCCGAGAACATGAGTCACCTTTTGAATTCAAATTTATATATATTCTAAGTTATTTATATATATATATATATATATATATAATGAGAGAGAGAGAGCGAGAGAGAGAGAGAGAGAGATGTGTGTGTGTGTACGTGTGTGTGTGTTATACGAAAAGCAATATTTATTCTTTGGAATACATTTTCTTTATAGAAAAAAATATATATACCAAACTCTTTTCCTAGCGCGAACACATTGAGGTGATTCTGACAATTATTTTTTTTACTTTTGTTCTATCTGAAATAACGCAAATTGTCACAGAGACGTAACGGGTTACTGGGTGAAAAGTTTGTGTTATACGAAAAGCAATATTTCTTTTTGGAAGCAATTGTTAGTAAGACGTAACGGGCTACTGGCTGGAGAGTAGGGCAGCAAAGTATTTGTTCACACAACATTTAAATTTCTGCATGTTAGTACGGTTAGGTAAAATTGACAGGAATTCGAAAGTGCAGAAATCCGAGGAAAGAAGCTATTAGAGTAGGACATTTTCCGGCATCTGGGGACCTTTAGGGATTAGATTTTGCTGCTTGTCAGTTGGGTTGGGGGTAGTTACGTTGGGGGATACAAGTGCAGTAAGTACATCGGATCACATTCCGTGGAAGTACTTGTCAAACAAGCAGAGTGATTTTTAAATATATATATATAATACTTTTGTCGATAGTAATTAATTAAAGTCATTTAATAAAAAGAAAAATTACTAAAACTTTTTTAAATATTTGTTATTCAATATTCAATGTAATTTAAATTTAACTAACATTGCTAGCTAGAAAGAAAGATATACCGACGAGGCATAAGCAAGAACAATCTACGTAAGTACATCGGATCACATTCCGTGGAAGTACTTGTCAAACAAGCAGAGTGATAAAACACTGCAGCAATTCGACAAGGGCTTGTGAGAAAGTGCGGGACATATAATGTTAGAAATTCTTTGTGGAACCACTTGCCAGAAAAAGAGGGCCGTGGTTGGTGCTCCAGCCAAGATCCGGCAACAATTCTCTCTGCACGAATAAATGGTTTATATAGGATTCACACAGTTCCAACAATCATAAGAAATATTTGCAACTACAGATTTTCATGGCAAATAGCAGCCCTCTCGAGAGTCCAACGTTTAAAGTTGTCTACGTGACATTCTAAAACAACAGTGGAATAAGTACAGGACGGAACAGCATTAAATATGACCATCAATTGTTTGCCACATTCAACTACACATTGCACCTGATTCTAAGGATTCAGCAATTGCCTTCGATATATATGTATTCAGAAAATACGCCCATCTCAACCGCCATTGTATCGGGGAGTTCGGTTTTGAAGATTACGAATAATATCGGTCCAAGTATCATGGTATAATATGGACTGCCACACCTAGTCAAGACTCCGCACAATGTGAGGTAATGATTCACCAAGGTGCACAAAGACGATCGGAACTGAGATAAGTAGTCATCTGGGAATGGCTGAGGAGGCGAGCGCAGAAGTAGTCACTTTCTATTGAGGAGGTGAAGACTAAGACAAAAGACCATACACAGGATTTCTTGTAAAAGTTTATATATTCAGAAGTAGTCAGAGTAGTTTGAGGCAGTTTTAAGTTTTTTGCGATTTGAAGAGGTGAGCAGATCGGACCAGACAAGAGTGAGGCAAGGGACATTGCAGATTGGCGCAGGGCCGAGATGTGATGAATTTGACCGAACAATAATGAGGATTTTTAATTCAGTTCTTTTCGACAGAGTTCTTGAAAACAAGTTATACAGAGGCAATTTTCCAGAAGCAACGTCATGCAAGGCATTAGATATAAAGTTTGGAGAGGACAGGGACCAGCGACGTAAAGCATTTTTTTATTTCTATGGTAGCAATAGGGTCTGGTTCACATGCTATAGGTGTGTTAAGGTTTTCTTATAATAGCCAGCACTTAGGAGGGCTTGATGATCAGATCATCCAGTGAGCTTTCCATAGTGATAAACAAGGGAGAAGTGGTTTCGAAATTCAAAGTGACGTTTTGGGCAAACGACAGAGAAAGCAATTTAATATTGTCCGTTGCTGTAGGAGCGACTTCCTGGTGTTTGGATACTAGGGGAATTGTTGATTACCCATTGTTTACCACACGATTATAGATGATAGAGTAAGGAGTTCTTAGTTTATGTGATACTATGTGATTTCTAACCATATCCGTATACCTATCAGCTGTTGGTTTTTGGTTTTTTGATGCTACAAATTTTGCCTATTTTAAGCTGATTCATGGCGGTGAAACGGCGAAATGCTCAGTGCCTAGGCACAATAGCAATTGCACAGGTCAGAGGGAACCATTGGGGATATACAGCTTGCTATGGAATTTCTGCGTGTATACGAACGGTTCTATGCCTGCGTTTTTCACTGGTTCTGTGTTTGGCCATCTATCGCGGTCCTCATTTCTGTTGTGAATATATCCAGGCGATATTCGAAATGCCTTGGTCAAAACGGAATTACACAAGCATTATACACGCTTCAAGTACAGTTTTGAGTTGCTGTTAATTTGACCTTCATCATCCACCTTCTAGCGTTTAAAACTTCAAGAGTGTATAGATTGTATATGATTCAAGAAAATGTTTAATAGTACAATCGGGATTCACTCGTCTTGCTAGGGCATGTCGGGACCAGCCACTTTTGTCGGGGCAGACCTCTTCGACGTACCGTCTATCCCAAATAAGTCCACAGTGAAGTGTTGAAGATTACCTGATCATTTAGGCAACTAGGGCACAGACTTCTCAGATACCATGATCTCACCCTTAAACATCACGGATCGCCACCGTCGGTCAACATATGATCTCGTCAATGTTTTTTGTTTTTTTGCGGGGGGGGGGGGTCTTACCCTCTGTAAAGGTGCAGACGGCATACTCTACAACCGTAGCTGACATTGGAGACGAAAGAAATCGCACATTTGAAGAAAGTATATTTGGATAGCCAGGCTATCATGGTTGTTTAGAAATGTTGTAACCTTAGTGAACAGAAGAGAAGTTGGTACTAGTGTAATTGCTCGATTTATGAGTGAATTGAGTAAATTCAGAGAACGTGTCATTACTAACCAGCATAGCGTTATCCCTGTCAACCAAAGGAAGGGTATATCAGGAATGTTTACGCAGTGTGATGATGTATGTAAGTGAAATCTGGCCAGTGAGGGTTGCATGGCTAGAAATCATATTAAAATAACACGATGCATCTGTAATATTAGATTTCAAAGCCGATTTAGATCTGATAACTTCAAAGGAAGATTAAATCTGTACAGTATATGGAGATTTGTGTACAACACAAAACTTGGTTGGTTTGGTTACATTGAAAGGATGGATGAGAGTTCTTCCGTCAGTCAATGTAGAATAGTATAAGTAGCAGAGTGAGTTGACACGGGAAGGCCAACGAAATGGACTCACCAATAGATTCATCTCTTACTAAGTAACTGTCCATCACTCTCACCCTCTCCTATCAAATATTGATTAACGCATTCGCTAATAGTTTTAATGTCCCTGTGAGCATTTAGAGAAAGGATGACTCTGTCTTCAGTGCTGCTATATGCCATAAGCACGTATGTATATTAGATAGACAATTTTACTTCACTTATATATTATTGATAAGAATAATATAGAAATAAAGAAACTTATCAGTTTTTTTAATGCAAAAAATGTCTTAATAGATATATCACAGTTTATAAATTTTTGAATAAAATGAGAGTAGAACAAATAGCGGTTATGGTTTTGAACTAACGGGTCATGGGTACGTCTTGTATTATAATAAATTATTTTTTCCTTAAAATGTTTTCGCATACATTTTAATCACACATATAACATGTTCCTTAGATTAGGAATAGGATTATGATTACATAAATCCATTTGAATTGTTCTAATTAGTCGTAATTAGTAATGAAATCCCCAAGCAATTCTTCCCTTTGTAAATATATGGCCATAACCCTAACTTCTGATCACTGTATGTTGTATGAACCCAGCTCTTATTTTATACGGTGTATATAACTTTCGCTTCCACCCACGTTTCTCTCTCTTTCCCTCAATGTAATGCCTGTCTAAGGTAACCATATAACTGTGACATATGAGAAGCAGTAGAGAGAGAAAGAGATAGAAATGGAGATATAGCAAGCAACACTAGATTAATTTGCAATTTTAGCTTCTTATTTGCTCTATGTAACTGGTTTTGCAAACTTACATCGAGCTCAATCGGTGAGCCAACCGGTCCTATTTGTTCCAGTATATTTATATATTTATTCATCCACACACTTACACATATATTAGTTGGGATGTCTGGTTAGAGAGCGAGAAAGACGGTTAAAGAGAGAGGGAGAAATAAGGATATTTATTTTTTCTATTAAACTGGCTTTGGTAACTCACTTCGAGCTCAATCGGTGACCCAACCAGTTCCAGTATATTTATATATTTATTCATCCACACACTTACATATATTAGTTGGGGTGTTGTGGTTTAGTCGCTAGTTGAGTTATTACCCCTTTGCAAATTGGCTGTTTGGAGTCCCTAACCGCTAGATGGCTCTGGTGGAGAGTCAATTTGCATGGAGGTGGATTGTTCAGGATGAAGTTAAACACTGTGGGGAGTGTCAGTCCATTGCCCCTGCGCCATCCAGGCATGAAAAGGAGAGCTGCATGTAACAGACAATTGGAGGCGACTGGCCATTGATATAACGCATTATAGCTATGAACTGTATTTAACTATGATTGACTGTGGACCTGGGAGAGTGGCAATATGGCGGGAAATTAGAACAGAAACAGCAGAAGAGAGTTGTTTAGGAGGTGTTTATGGAGAGGGAGTCAGAGTCAGTCCTAATTGACAACGAGATGTCCTTCCGCTCAGAGGTCTTTAGAGAACTATGTGATAAGTGGGGTGTTAGGCAATATTTTAGATCAGCGTACCGCCCAAGCGACAATGGAATCATAGAGGGACACCATCGAACAATAAAAGCTGTGGCAGCAAGAAGCCAAATTTCGCCCCAAGAAGCAGTCTTTTGGTATAACATGGCACCGAAGGCTGGCCAAGACGAAACTTCAGTGCCACATCGATCTGTCTTCACGTATGAATGGCGAAATCCACTGGCAATGACGGAGAGAGTGGAACAGGGGCAAGCGAAAATCACTGTGGGTGAAACCGTCCAACGTCAGATGTACAACCCGCTGGGGAAGAGGAACAGTAACTGTTGTACTATCTGAAAACAACGTGTCAGTTAACGGAGTGTCTCGTCACATATTAGATATACGGGGAGTTTCCTGAGGTTATTGAAGTCCCCCAAGAAGAACCCGTACGAAGGTCGCAACGTGAACGAAGATGGCCGACGTGGATGGCGGATTATGAAACCAATTATTGATCTTGAAGATCAAGGGGGCATGTGGTTTAGTTGCCAGTGGAGTTATCCCCTTTGCAAATTGGCTGTTTGGAGTCTCTAACCGCTAGATGGCTCTGGTGGGGAGTCACTTTGCATAGGGGTGGATTGAACAGTATAAAAACTGTACTCTTTTGATTGAAGAGTTGTTGTTGCTCAGTGAGAAAAGTGAAGTGGAGAGAGAAAGAGGTGCAGTTGGCAGATGGCAGTTGGTGGAGAATATATACATTTCATTTTTCAAGAACTTTCCTTTTACGGATAGAGCAGACTAATGACCGAACAAGATGCTCCTGTATCTATCTCCATGACAACTTATTTTGTTTAACAACAGATTTACATTTACCGGTGGTGTTTGTAGGTTGGAAATATTGTATTAATTTAATTCTTCTTGCCGAACCTCCCTCTCATCCAGATTTAACCTTTCCATAGTGAATCCTTTATCAACTGTCTGGTCTTCATCCACTACATTTATTGCATCACTCATTGTAGTTATTTAAAAATAAAAATACCTTGTTGCTGCCTGCACTTTCTGCGTATATGTCCTGTCTTATGGCATCATCGTTAACATTCACTATGTTTAAATGTACATTTATCTGCCGTGTGTACGGTACTACCACATCTATAACACTCCCGTTTCAAAGGTAATTTGTGTATTGTATTTTCATGTTTCCTGCATTGATTTAGAATATTTCCGGGCTGATTCGATTGACGCTGCTATTTCAATAGTTGATTCAACGTTAGAACCCTTTTCGCTCAGTAGGAGACTAAGCGGTGTCGTATGTATTCACCAACCCTCTCTTCAAAATTGCAGTGTTCGGACATTTTCCTTAATGCGGCCACATAGTCACTTATAGACTCTTCCTCCCTTTTGTCCCTAGTGTTGCACAAGAATCTTTCATGAATCACATTAGGTGCTGGTTTAACATGTCTCTGCTCAACTAGTTCATGAAACGTTTTCTTTTCCGGACGATTATCTGCTAAACCTCTTAACACAGTATAGTGTTTTGCACCAATAACCGATAATAAAATCGCTTTTTCCCCTTCACTCTTAATATCATTGGCTATGAAAAAAACTCCACAAACCTAATCTAACCCTATTTTACGTACATAAGCACTCTAACCACCCTAAATCCATCATTAACTCAATATTACCTTCAATTAGAAATGGAATTTCAAGACTTTCAGCTAATAAACCTATCTTCGAACAAAATTCTAGTTTTTATAATAACGCACCCCTTAACTCGGGATACACTGATAAAATTAAATATGAAAATAATCCCCCTCTCCAGGAGAATAAACCTTTAAATGTTATTACCTACTAAATGGCTACACAAGATAGACAACGAACTAGCACCACGATACACAAGAAACCTAAGAAATATGTAAATAGACACACTAAAACTATTAATATGCTAACCCTCAAGAACACAGTGAAAATAAAAATTTAAAAAACTAGAAGAAAGGATAATATTTGGTTTAACCCACCCTATAATTGCAATGTAAAAACTAATATAGCTAAGGAATTTTTCAAAATTTTAGATAACTCGTTCAAGCACCCACATAAATACAGCACTATTTTAAATAAGAACTCTATTAACATTTCATACTCCACAATGCCCAATATAGCACAAACCATCATCACATCTAACAACAAAAAAATTAAATCTGCCCAACAAACAGCACCTACCATACACCCCACTAATAACTGCAACTGCCAAAAATCTAGAGAATGCCCATTATACGGTGATTGCATACAAAGTAACGTTATATATTCCTGTACCGTTAAACAATACACCATTACACAAATTAATACCAATATGCAAAATAATGCCAACATACAATCTCCCCCTTTTCCCCTCAACCATCCCCATCAGCAACCCCCTCCACTAAATAACACCCTCCACACTGACAAACAACTACCACTAACTAATAATGGATCCGATCTCATTCCCCAAGACACCCTATTTTCCCCAACCAATAACCCTAACTTAAACTTCGACCTGAATCCGAGCATACAAACCGTAAGCATCCCCAATAATATAAACAACACAAATACAACAACAACCCCCACAAAATTCATACCTATATTGGTGCCAGTGCTTTCCCCATAAAGACTCGAATCTCTAACCATATCTACTCTTTTAAACACAATAATAATATTACCACTAGCACCTCTCTTTCCAACCTAATAAAAAGCTTTAACATCAAAAAGATCCCCTACTCCCTTAGTTGGTCTCTATTAAAAAAGTCAAACTCATATACTCCTGGTTCTACCTTCTGCCAACTATGTACCTTGGAAACTTATATGATAGCTACTGCACACAAGAACTTAAATGTCATTAACTCCAAAAATGAACTTATTCTAAATTGCAGACACAAACGAAAATTTAAATACATTAATTTCATAACTCCCTCTGACACTCCTCCTCCCAACCAATAACTGCCCCCGTTTTTTAGCATCTGACAAATCTCTAAACTATATCCCAGGGTAAACTTCTAACTTCTATTCTTAACGCCCCTAATCTCACAAATTAACCTTCCCAATAATGTTTTCTCCCCATTACACCTAACAACTATATCTACCCGTTACACATTTAGTAGATTGAACTAACATTACTCCTCCTACTTCCCACCGATCATTAACATATCTAATATCTAGACATTTATACCTCATCTGCAATATAGCTCCTATTATCCTTTTACTTCAGCTCCACTCCTAACCTCTTATATTTATCACATTTTTTCTCCTGTCCGTAAACCCACCCACAAACTCCTTCATGGCCTCTTATTCTCACCCCTTATTATCTCCCACACTTCCACTATACCGTCCTTATATTGGCCTCTTCCTAATTGCAACATATTCCCCTGTAACTTCTTTTTGTTAACCTTTTAACTACGACCTTTGAATTCCCCTCCAATTGGGTCCATTTATATCCCCCTGTAATTCTTATCAGATCTCTAACACACTAGCTTCAAAACGCAAGTCTGCTTAATTTTTCTATCCAACCTTGGCCCATAACACTTATATTATTCCAACTGTTACTAGCATTTCTGTCCTACCTCCTTAATAGCCTCCATAATCCCCTTTGTGAAATCTTTTTAACTAATTGATTGATTCAAGCTAGTTACATAACTACTTATTTTGGCCTATTTTGAATAATCCTAATCCCTCTAACTACTCGCGAGCCATTTTGTATCGGTCTATTCTTCTTTTTGCTCACCTTATCTTACCTTTGACCAATCTCACCCCCATCCCCTCAAATCATATTTTCATACTACTTGGAAACCCCTTGCAAGCTTCCCTTATATATCTAATTTAATTTTAAATTGTAATTGTTAATTGTTACCCTGTTACGACTCACTCACCATTTAAACCATAGATTATAACAATGACACTGCACTCAAGTTTTTGATTGAACCAACCCAATTCCACCCCTTATTACTTGTAAACAAATTGTTTCAAACAATCTATCCCTTACACTGTTCCCCTCTCCTAAATTTCAATTTAACCGAGTAGAACAGACTTGATCTTTAATTTCACTAACTCTCTTCCCTTCAATTTATTTCCCCCTCTTGTCTCCTTGGTCATTTAATACCCCTCCTAATTATTCATCTAACCCTTAATTTGGTTCTTTTAATTAACTATTCCCTAGCTCCTTTTAAATTTAATTTTTCATTTTTAATTTTTAATTTTTAATTTTAATCATTCACTCTCTCACATTCCTCTATTTATTTTACCATGCTTTTAACTAATTCTACTTTAACCCTTTTTAAACCCCCAGTAACTAAAACTGGTATTTACAATTTAATTTGCTCTTAGCTGCCTGAAATGTTAGAAGCTCACTCATTTGATTTCTATTTTTAGAATCAACAATTTCTATACCCACTTCCCACTTCAGTTTAATCCCACCCCCTAAACCTACATCCTACCGACCGACCGCCCACACCCTTAACCTACCTGTCACTTTAACTGCACCCCCATACCAACCCTTCCTCCTTTTCCTTTCCCTTCTTTTTTATTTCCCCCAAATTCACAAAGCGGCTTTTTAAACAATCCCGTACCTCATACCCCCCCCAACCCAAATCTTTAACAATTTTGCCTTTTTGTCTCATTCGGATTTAAACCTTGAATGAGATTCATTTGTTTTATTTGGCCCTGGAAGTACATAAAAAATGGCCTGTTTTCCTCTTCTCAACCTCCTTTAAGTGCGTCTGGACTTACCTATATTTTGAGCACTTTCTCCAATCTGCTCCCTCGCAAAGAGTTTTTCTTCACTTTCTACAATTCACCGGACTTCTTTTCAACGGAAATTTACCACCCGGACAATTTGCATATCTTTTTCACGGAACTTTTCTTTTCATTCAATACGTTTTTTTAACAAAAATTATTTTAATAATTTTTAATAATAATTTTCATATTTTTCAAATATTTGAACTTTGTTTTTTTCGAAAGCCAACTTATCCATCTGTATTTCTCCTCTGATGATAAGATTTCGATCTTTGAAAAGCCTTGGCTTAAGGAAAGAATAATGAACACTAGTTTATTACTGAATACACCTTGCATTGAACAATTGAAATTTCAAATAAATTTGGACAATCGTCACATATTTATCACTATTTTTTCTTCTCTCTCTCTCTCTCTCTCTCTCTCTCTCTCTCTCTCTCTCTCTCTATATATATATATATATATATATATATATATATATATATATATATATTTAATATTTAAATGTTGAATTAAATATATATTAAATTTGTTATATACCGAACTCTAACAGATAAAAATCAACCTGAACCCTACGAAACGGATAATTCCAGCACCAAACTAATGCACAGACAGGATAAAATGGATGTTACGAATTGCTGTCGGACCACCAGATTCTTGCAAAGATATTTGGATTCCTAAACAATTTGAGTATTATTCTTTTTCAAACATTCATTTCCAAAATAACAGCTGTTTTTATTTTTGTTTTGACGTGTTTTTGGATATCATCCACCCTGACTTAACGCTCTCATCTCAACATAAGACTCTTTACCTTTTGCCCCTTATTTTGTTTTTATTTTGTTTTAATTTATGTAAAATTCTCAAAGTTAAATGTTGCCGATAATATTTACAACTACATTATCGGCTTTTCCATATCCTCTGATGAGAAGAGTTCATCTTTGAAAGTCCATGGATTAAGGATATGATTGCTCTTAACTTTTGATGTTCTAATATATTTTTTATCTTTACAATTTTTTTATTCTCATCTTTCACCTCTAATATATATATATATATATATATATATATATATATATATATATATATATATATATATATATATATATATAGAGAGAGAGAGAGAGAGAGAGAGGAGAGACAGAGAGAGAGTGTGTCAGGTTGTATATGAAAAGAAATCAAATAAAGTGCTCGATCATATAAGAGAGCTAATATAATTTATTTAGATACTGTATATTACATACTTCAGCAATGTACCGCGGTTTCATCCAAAAGGGCAGATTTAGACATCTTTAGTAAATCTTCGTGCCCAGTGGAATCATCGGCAAGCTGAAATGATTGTAGGCACGCCTGACAGGGAATGGCGTCAACAATGACAGAAAAAACGGTGCATCTCTGAGGGCGTCCCCGAAAAAAATCCGGTGTGGGATAGTGATTAACTAGGGATCAAGGGGGGCCTTCATTTTATTCCCTATGAGGTTTTATTTATTATTTATTTATCTGTTAGCAAGTTTTATTTATATATTCATTTAATTATCTGTTCTTTTGTAATGGTAAAAACAAAAACAAAAAAACGAAAAAACGAAAAAAAGAAAAAAAGAAAAAAAGAAAAAAACATAGTTATAAACGGAATGATGGGTACTATCTGTTATTTCCGTTTGAGTGGTATAAATTTAGTCTCTTTATTAATGGTGTGTTAATAATATTAATATTATATTTGTGTTTATATTTAGTGTAAATTCATTAAATTCCTTATCTTGTTATTTCACTCGTCCATGAGCACCGGCAAATAAACTATACACATCTGCACATGCGTGCATGTACACACATCTTCCCTCACATGTACGGGGGGTTATTAATTTAATATTTTTTTTTTTTTGTGTTTTCAATTTAATCTTTTATTTATTTTATTAATTTTATTAATATTATTTCATTTTATTTTATTGTATTTTATTTTAATGAATATTATTTTATTTTATTTTATTTTATTATTTTATTTTATTTTATTTTATATTTTATATTTATTAATAATCTGCTCCTATACATACACACGCGCACTCGCATACATGCTTGTACACACATCTGGACGTATACGTACGCCTGTACATTCATCTTCATTAATACAGGGGTGGGCGGGTGTTTGAGAATCTATTATATGGATTGTATGAAGCGGGGTGGGTGGGTGGGGGGTTCGGGGTTAAGGAAACTTAAGGATACATAACTTTATTCCCAAAAACGACAACAAAAAGCACACTAGTTTCACAGGCCCAAACGGTAAACTATGCAGCCAACCCTTTCGTATTTTTTCAGGTATAATAATAACATTACAAAAGAACAGATAATTAAATGAATAAATAAATAAAACTTGCTAACAGATAAATAAATAATAAATAAAACCTCATAGGGAATAAAATGAAGGCTCCTCTTGATCCCTAGTTAATCACTATCCCACACCGGATTTTTTCGGGGACGCCCTCAGAGATGCACCGTTTTTTCTGTCATTGTTGACGCCATTCCCTGTCAGGCGTGCCTACAATCATTTCAGCTTGCCGATGATTCCACTGGGCACGAAGATTTACTAAAGATGTCTAAATCTGCCCTTTTGGATGAAACCGCGGTACATTGCTGAAGTATGTAATATACAGTATCTAAATGAATTATATATATATATATATATATATATATATATATATATATATATATATATATATATATATATATATATATATATATATATATATATATACTAGCAGAATACCCGTTCCAGGACGGGTATAAGCAATAAATATAGCATTAATTTTACATTTTAATGCTCTTTTTTCTCTTTGGAAGGTATGGTAATAATTCGCAGGCCCCCCATAATTTTAAAGTTTACAAAATATAAATTATGTGCCTGCGTTTCTCACCCTGTTGCCTAAAATACATATTTCATAATTCATACTAAAACTTCTATAGTTTAGGATTATGCCAAACACATACATATTATTGACGCTAACGTGCGCACCTTTTCAAAAAAAAGATGTATGACGTAATATGAAACAAAATTTGATGTATAGCAATTCTTTTCTCTATAAACCTTTAGCATCTAACTTATTTGAAAGAGCTAAAAATACCGATCAATCGATGCTTTAATTGTGAAAGCATCGACTTAAGAATCGCTTACATTCGGCGTATTTAACCAGGCGGTGGGACTTCACATGTTTTTCTGAAACTCATGGTATCGTTAGTATGTATCGCTGTAATTGATATATATATATATATATATATATATATATATATATATATATATGTATATATATATATATATATATATATATATCAATTACAACAATATATAATTTATATATATATAACGCAATACACACACACATGATGAATAGTAAACTAATATACACACGTTTATATACATAAATAAACAAGAAATGTACGCGCGTAACATATACTAGCATAATAAATAACTATTAACACACACTAATATACAATATGTGTGCATATATGTTATACACATATACGCACGTAAAATATACACACACGTAACACACGTATATATATGTATATATATCTCAATTACAACGATATATATATATATATATATATATATATATATATATATATATATATATATATATATATATATATATATATATATAACAAAATGGTGCCAGAAGACTAAAGGAACTTATACTAAAATAAAAAGACGAAAACTAAATAGAAAATATATTGAGATTTATATTATCGAATGATACATCGCTTATCTTTAATTTAATATTAATATATATATATATATATATATATATATATATATATATATATATATATATATATATATATAATAGAGAATCGTAGTTTGCTTGAAGCATTGCTGGGAATAGTAGTAGTATGTTTTTAAAAGGCTTTGGGCAATGCAAAGTCACGGGTAGGATGTAAGCTGGAAGGAACAACAATAATAAATCAGATTCGAAATGGGACTTACTATTTATTTTATCTTAAAATCTTACATAGCATCAAGTGTGGTGTTAGCTGTTTGTGTGTTGTCCGGATGATTATTACAAATAATTTATTTCGGGAAAAGAAACTTCCCTTCGTCAAGAATAATAAACATCAGAAGAAAATTCCGTCTGTGCAGAGAATCTACCAAAATGGATGCCAGAAGACAGGAGACAGCGTAGGAGCAAACCAGTCCCGCAAAGAATAGAAATTAATAAGTTTTAAAGTTATGATATGTATATAAATGCGGTATTAGATTTTGGATCGTTGTCGTCTTGTCGAAGTCAGGGCAAAAAGCCCCGGGAAGATGTATGTTGCATCCCCAGAGAGAAATCTGGGGTGCTGGTCCGAGCAACGTGTGTGTGGTTGGCAGAACCCAAGAAAAAGAGAGAAGAGTGCGGCGTATTGCACTCAAGTGTTTATATAGTTGTGCTAGCACTCTGAGATTCACCTAACGGAAGGCGTTTGATTTGTCAGGCCAAGGATTAAGTCAATTGTTTGAACAAATAGGCGGGCAGCTAAGAAGTCATTGATATTTAAACAATATGGCGGCTGTGCGCCGGCTTGTAGTAAACTGCCACACTCTAAAGTAGACGCATTGTGAACCATTCTGTCGTTTCTCTCTTTCACAAGTTGCCCATTGCTTTCCTTTCAGCAGTCACCAAAATACCACATTTACTGTATGGCCTACTCTACTAAAAATAGTAATAAATTAACAAAGAATGTATTCATACGATTTAAATGACAATATTCCGCAAGAAGTTCAATGTATTTTGAAAGAGTACATATTTTCTTAAATATATAAGGGCAGGCGGGCGATAAAAAGATAAAGTAATATATATATATATATATATATATATATATATATATATATATATATATATATATATATGAAAGTAGAACATGAAATGTGTATATATATATATATATATATATATATATATATATATATATATATATATGTGTGTGTGAGAGTGTATGTGTGTGTGTGTGTCGGTGTGTGTGTGTCGGAACATATAAAAACCTATCCTCACTTGAAAAAGTGAAACCTCAATAAATAGATTGAGCAATTGAAAAGGAGCGGCTATTTGGATAATTGACTGTAGCCAAAGTAGCAATTTTTGTAAAACGATTTGTCCATGACCTTTTTTATTGTGGCGCCATCTATATGTCACACCCGATGTCACAAGGATGCCACATTGCGGCGATGGGACAGAGGCTGAAGCTTGGTTGACAGTGAGGGACCTATTAGGTTGGCGATTTTTTTTTGGACCTTGTCAAGGAGGGAGAGACTAGTAGATGATGCACCAGCCCAGATGTGACAACATTACTCCATGCATGGGCGAATGGTGGCTTTGTAGAGATACAGGATAATGTCAGGTGTGAGGAGTTTACTAGCACGGTAGAGGGAGCCAACCTTCTTTGCGGCAGCCTTGGCAATGTCATCAATGTATTTGTTCCAATTCATGTTACCTTTGAAGGTTAGGCCGAGGAGTTTTTTACTGTAAAGATAATCTAGCTCTTAAATGTTGACCACTATGGTTGGGACAAACTGAACATTCGCACCAGTCGTGAAGATTCTTTTCCTCCTATGACCAAGGATAGAATATATATTACACTCTGAATGATGTATTTGCTAAATGAATAGTGATACAATTTTAACAAATTAGGCAAAAGGCTGTTAAAATATGGGGAGTATAGAGGGGTAATCCTCCGTCTAACCTACTCTTATTAAAAACAGGACACGTCCATTTCTAATACATCAAGCAACTTTATTGTACGTCTTCATGAATATGTGAATAAAAGGAGAAATGAAAGCGAAGGTGTTAGTGAATGGATTCGTCCATTAATAAGCAGGAAGAAGAAAAGTTAGAAATAAATGTCCTGATAGTAGGGAAGAACAAAGAGTTCTTGTGATATAGAATGTTTTACACAGGCAACGGTGTCAGGACGCGCCCATGTGTGTATCTATGTATAAAGGCTCTGCACATGTACACAGGGGTGAAAGTTAGTTCATGTGTGAAGAGTTACGTGTGTATGTTATAAAGTCAACGAGTATGAGGTAGTAGCCATTTTGGATCGTTGTCGTCTTGTCGAAGTTGAACTCGGGGTCAAATGCCCAAGAAGATGTCTGTTGCATACTCAGAGGGAAATCTGGGGAGCTGGTCCGAGCAACGTGTGTGTGGTTGGCAGTGCCAAAAGAATATAGAAGAGAGCGGCGTATTGCGCTCAAGTGTTTATATAGTTATGCTAGCACTCCGAGAATCGCCTAGAGAAGGCGTTTGATTTGTCAAGCCAAGGAGGAAGTAGATTATTTGAACAAATACGCGAGCAGCTAAGAAGTCATTGATATTTAAACAGCATGGGGGCTGTGCGCCGGCTTGTATCAAACTGCCACACTCATAAGTGGCTTCATTGTGAACCATTCTGTCTTTTCTCTCTTTCACAGGTTGCCTATCGCTTTCCTTTCAGCAGTCACCAAAATACCACATTTACTGCATGGACTACTCTACTTAAAATAGTAATAAATTAACAAAGAATTTATTCATACGATTTAAATGACAATATTCCGTAAAAAGTTCAATTCATTTTAAAAGAGTACATATATTCTTAAAAGCAAGTAATTAATTATCATAAGGGCAGGAGGTCGATAATAAATGAAATTATTATATATATCCATATGAAAGTAGAGTATGAAATGTATATATATATATATATATATATATATGGGGGTGTATGTGTGTGTGTGTGTGCCCCGGAACATAAAAAACCTATCCTCACTTTAAAAAGAGCAAACCTCAATAAATAGATTGAGGTATTTAAAAGGAGCGGCTATTTGGATAATTGACTTTGCCAAATTAGCAATTTTTGTTAAACGATTTGTCTTTGACCTTTTTTATTGTGGCGCCATCTATATGTCATGCCCGGAACTCTTTGAATGATGTCTAATTAGATAAGAATATTTTTTTATCACCAGGGCAAATCGAATGCCACACATGCAAGGCTTTATCCGTAAAGTATTATCCCTAGTCTGTAGTAGCCAAAATGAATTGTCACATCTAAACAGAAAAAGCGCCTTTCCGTCAGCAACTATAAGAAACCTTTCTTACTACCGATTGGCATGGCCGATAGCAGCCTTCTCGAGCGAGTAGAACGTTCAAAATATCAGAATAACATTTTCAGCAAACAGAAATTAGTATAAGTACACTGAAGATATTGGCAAGTCTTCTGCGAAGAAGGTAGGCTCTCTTTACCAGGCTAGAAAACTTTACATCTGCCAGTATCCTGTATCTCTATAAAGCCACGATTCGCCCGTGCATGGAGTACTGTAGCTACATCTGCACTTTTGCACCAGCCATTTGCCTTTTTCTCTTCGAAAGTGTACACAAATAATTCCTAGCTTAATAGGTTCGGTACTGTTTGCCAATCATCGCCGTAGCATGGTATCGCCGTAAGGTGGCATCGCTGTAGTGTGGCATTCATCCTTTGTGCTTCTTTTATAGGTACTTCCACGGAATGTGCTCCGATGAACTTACTGCACGTATACCTCCTCAACGAAAATAGCCCCGACCCTCACGACGAGCAGTAAAATCCCACTCCTTCACTGTAGAGGTCCTTTTTGAGTCGCTGTTATCTATTATTAGTATTAGTCTTTTCACAAATACTATTGTTGTTAAGCAGCCGAACCCATTCTCTCTGTAGATTCCAATCTCGTTTATCCCAAAACAAAGGACAGGAATTAATCAACCACAAAAAAAAAAGTAACGGCATTTTTTGATGATCACACCATTTTTGTTAGATTCGATGTAAACTTCCTAAAAAACATCCTCAGAAAATGAATTAAAAGATCTTTTTAACTTTTAGAGTGGGGATCACTTTCCCATTCAAATTTAACGTAAACTGAACACTCACATCCTGCTCATTTATACATGAGCCCCTTCAACATAAAAATTGTGATTTTTTTCACTGCATAAGAAAAAGAAAAAGTTCGCCCTCCATGAATTATATTTAAAACAGAAAACAAAACTAAATTCGAGAAGTAAAAAAAACTACACTATTTTTTTTATTGGACGGTTATGTCAAAAATAGTTTCCGCGGTTAATTCTTTTGTGAAAAAGCCCCCTCTCTCTCACTACGATGGGTGTGATAGTAAAAGGTTGGCACACGTGTAGATTAGTTGACGGATACGTTTCTTCGAAAAGGCGATATGACATGTTGAGCCTATTGGAGTAAAAACCGGGTGGCACATTTTATGTCCGCTACGAATTACACCACGACTTAAATTAACCAATCAAAAAATGTTTTCGTATTATTATAAAATTTATAGTTTTGCACCAATCAGGAGTGCCTCTTTTTGGAGAGATGGATTTCCCCACATTCAAAATTGACCGTGTGTGTAAATGTACCCTTCATTTCAATATTTGCTGATTTTACAATATTTTTTCTTTTCGGTTTATTTTATTTTTTTATTTTATAGGTGTACAAGCAAATTTGTTCTTGTCATTTATTTTTTGGTTTTTAAATAATTCCAATATATATATATATATATAATATATATATATATATATATATATATATATATATATATATGATTACTCTTATTTACACAGACATGTATAAAATCTGCGACATTGGCATGTCGATGTTATCGGTCAATAGCTATTATAAACTGAGATATCATCAGAAAGAGTTAGAATCCGATCGTAACCTTAAATCATGAATTATATATATATATATATATATATATATATATATATATATATATATATATATATATATATATATATATATATATAAAATGAAATAATAAAATAAGGTGCGAATCAAATTTTATTAGAATTCATAAGACGTTGAGATACTTTTCCTGAATTTTGAATTCTAATAAAATTTGATTTACCTTATTTTATCATTTCATTTTATATTATGCTATTAATGCTCTATCCAGTATATTGAGCTTCAGTCTTTATCCGTATGTTTCACTAATTAAAAGATATTAGTTGCCTCTTATATCTTTTGTTGGATTAACTTCATATATATATATATATATATATATATATATATATATATATATATATATATATATATATATATATATATATATATATATATATATACTGTTTTATTTAAACATGTTTTCTCAGTATAAACAGATTTCTCCTCGAGAGAAGAGGTATAGACGGGCAGTGGCGGGCATAAAATGTGCTGTCGGTTAAAATCAATTTAGTATTACGTATGCTATTTGAAGAAAAACACTTTTGAAATGAGTAAATATGTGAGTGTTATAGGCTTACTTCCTAGATGACGGTATGTTTCATTGTATCGGGTTTAATGGAAACAATTAAGGTATGTTAGTGACTTATATAAAAATAATATGAATTAAAATATGTCTAAATAAAAGTATTTGTCTAAAAACATAAGTCTTGTGTTTTCGCAACACAAGTTTATTTAAGAAAACACTGAACACATTTTAAAGTCTCAAATAAAGTTTCATATTTCTTTCACATTTCAATATCCCAGAAATCTAAGTATCAACTTTTGCGAAACAAATAATTGTACAAATATTTTTTTATATAAGTAACTCCAAATGTAATATATGACAACTGTGTTATTTCCTAGTTTAGTCACCAAAATATACACTTCGTATTTTCTGTATCTGGCCAATGAAAGAGAAGTTCTTACAGAATGAGTCATCTTTTAAATTTGTGTTCCAATCCAGAGTGCCTTTTCTGCTTTTGAGTGAACTGGATTTTACCGATATATTACAGTGTCTAACTTAACCCTCGTGGGGAGGCAAGTAAATAGGAACAACTGGACTGTGACCTTTTTTCCTTAATAAAACATGCATAATCTTTGTTCTGATATTATACGTTATCTGTTCGGTGTTCGGTTAGGGAAAGAGAAATCCTTCTAGTCTGAAGCAATTTGCAAAGAGGAAGTTTTTAAGAAAAGTTATTAAATCAGTTTTGCACAATTCTGGATGAAGACATGAATAGTGAAAGAATTGTCGTGCTGTTTACTAAACGGTCCGGCTATTTAACATCCAATCCAATATTTCTTTATTTGATATTGTAAATAAAATAATTGTATTATCCACTATATACTTTTAGAATGTAATATATGAGTACAGTGTTCTTTTCTAGATAAAGAAATATTTGTATAACCTATTAAAAAACCTTTAACTCCAAATGTAATATATGAGCATAGAGTTCTTAGACAAAGAAATATTTGTATAACCCACTAAAACTCCAAATGTAATATATGGCGACAGTGTTATTTCTTAGTCAAATAAATATTTGAGGCTTTTCATTCTCGATATGCCTGGATGTCCTACATGGAATTTCTTGAGCATTCTTTTCTATAATGTCATAGGAATTACAACCATGTTGCTATATAACAGGACGTTGTCGCAAATTGAATAAATTCCATCATCTAGTTGGTTATTGTTGATTTTTTCTTTCGTGCTTATGATAAATTCGTCCACCTCTGCCTTACTCTTAATCTCATCAAGCGTTACTGGAAGTTCTCTTATTGTCTCACATAACGTATTTTTTACTGCAGCTTTCGTTTGAATGGCTGCTATCACCATATCCTCCAATGGCTCTATCTGCTTAGGTATCAACCTTGATAACCCGCCCGCATGACCAAATTTCTTAGATGGTACATACTCCATTTGAAAATTGTAGTTCAGAAGAATGGTACCCCATCTTTGGAGTCTATTCGCAGTGTGTTGTGGTAGTCCCTTTTTCGATCCGAAACTCGTTAATAAGGGTTGTGGTCTGTTTGTAACAGAAATTGTCTACCGTGCAGGAAACGATGACTTTTCTTTACCGCGAATATAATGTTTAGAGCCTCTTTCTCAATTTGAGAGTATTTCTTTTCGGCTGGTAGAAGTGTCCGGGATGCATGGGCTATGTGTTTTAGTTTTCCATCATTCATTTTGTGCAATATTCATGCTCCTATGCCATAGTTACTGGCATCGCTTGAAACTACAATATCACGCTTGGGATTATAATGTGCCAGAAACAAGTCAGACGTTAAGATATCTTGAATTTTCTGAAACGCTTCTTCGCACTCTTTCGTCCATACCCATGTTTGGTCCTTCCTTAACAGTTCATTTAAGGGTGATCTTAGTTTATGCATGTTTGGTACGAACACATTGTAGTAATTCGCCAATCCTATAAAACTTTGTAGAGACGCAATATTTTCTGGAGCAGGCATGTTCCTCATCGCCATTGCCCTATCTGGGTCTGGCCTTCTTCCTTGCTCATCGATGATTTGCCCTAGGTATTTTATTTTTTCCATTAAAAAAGTAAATTTCTCATCTTTGAGTTTAAACCCATAATTTTCTTGAATACTTGGTTTACATGAGTCTTGTGTTGTTCTTTGCTAACGCTGTTCATTAACACATCGTCCAAGTACCATACTGCGAAATCTATCCCATTTAACATCATGTCCATAATTTGTTGAAAAATCGCAGGGGCGACCTTGACCCCCAAAAGGAAGTCGGTTAAATTTGCATAATCCCTTATGGGTATTGACGCATAACCATTTTGAACACTTCTCATCGACAGGGATTTGAAGATAAGCGTCGCTGAAGTCGACTTTAGAAAAAATATTTCCTCCACTCAGTTTCGCAAATATTTCTTCAGGGCTTGGAAGAGGGTAATGGTGATCTTTTAATGTCTTGTTCAAGCCTGTGGAAAAGTCGGCACAAACCCGAATCTCTTTGTTCTTTTTTTTTAACATAAACTGTAGGTGAAGGCCACTCACTGTGATCAATTTTTGAAATGACAGCCACGTTCTCGAGTCTATCTAATCTACCGTCTATTTGCTCTATAGCGGCGTATGGAACATTTCTTTTCTTTCTGAACACAGGCAGTTCATTTGTTTTGACTTCAAACTTTGCTACCGCTTTCGTACACCTTCCAAGACCGTCTGAAAATACATCTGGAAAATTCGCTTTTAATTCCCTCTTGAGTTTTTATGACTCCACATTCGAATCCTCAACCATTTGGCAAAAGGAGCTTAAAGGCAGATCCCATAGTCTAAACTTTTCAATCAGATCAGTTCCAAAAAGGTTATTCGATTTTCGCATAACAAACATTTTGGCTTTTACGGTCTTATTCTGGAAAGAAATATTCGTCAATAATTCCCCTTCGAAGGTTATTTTTTCACCACTGACGCTTTCTCGCCGTTTTTTTGTGATTTGATCATAGTGGGTCTCTTAAGCTTCTTCCATGTCTGTACATTAATGATGGAAATGTCAGACCCACTATCAAGCTATAGTCTTACCTTTTTTAAGCATTTTGACCTGTACATATTTCCGGATATTTTGTTCTTCAGGTTAAATTTTTGTCAGTTTAATGGCTGTCTTTCTACCAGATTTTTTCCTACAGCGTGATGCCTTATGTCTTCTCTGGTGGCAGTTGTCACATTTTTTGAATATGTAGGGACACTCATTGTACCAATGGTTATCTCCACACCTCCAACACGGTCCAGGTGGATCTTTTCCATCTTTTTTCTCTGGTTATTCATTGAAGTCAATTTTTTCTTCTGATGGATCTTTCTAATTTGCGACACTCCGTTTCCGTCTATGTCACGACTGTCCTGTTTCAACGCAACAAAACGTTCACAGTCTTCCGCTAAGTTTTGCATTGTTAGAAATGGCCTATTTTCGAGTTTATTTAAAACACGACGTCTGATGTTGGAGGTTTTATTTAAGATCATACCTTGCATGAATATTAAACATTTAAACTATCCGATGATAATTCCTCTAATTTAAAATCGTCGCAAAGTTTATTTACTATACTTGCATACGCAATGTAGTCGTCTTCCTCTCTTCTAGTGACATTCATACACTTATATCTCCTGTGGAAAAGAGAAGTTTTTTAGAAAACAGTTCTGTTAGTAAAGTAACTGCCTCCTGGAAGTTCAACTCACTGGTCTTTTTTGGAAGGATGAAATTCACGAACTTTGTATACTCGGCAGCTCCTAATTTTCTTAGCAAAAACCTAACTTTTGTTAGAGTCTGTCCATGTACTGGCGTCCGATACAAAAAATATCCTCATATCTTCTATAGAAGTGAGCAATAGTGACATCGTCTTCTGGATTATAATTGAACATTTCGATAGCGCTCCACACAGCCGTCTGGGAGAATGCATTATGATTCTTGTTTGCTTTCGTTAACTGTGTTGCCTCCAGAAATGTTTTCTGATCTTCCTGTATTTTTATCAAGAGTTATTCGAAGTCTTTCTTGGAATCTTTCTTCTCGTGTGGTCGCCAGCTGTTTTTGTTCAGAACGCATTTTTCTTTGGGCTGTTTGCTGTTCCAACAACTCTTTTTTAAATTTCTCCTCAATTTCAACTTGTTTTCTTTTAAGTTCCATTTGTTGTTCAACTTGCTGTCTTTGTAACGTAACATTTTGTTCCGTTTGGAATTTAACTAATTGAAAAAGAGAATCTTTGAATTCACCGTCCATCATTCACGAATTCAAATTATGCACCACACAATTTACACTTGTAAAGAAAAAACAGTTTTCCCCACAACGTGCTTTGTATAATTAGTAAGAAATATATTATTTCTTAGCAAAACAAAATCAATCTCAGTTCTTTTGTTTGAGAAAACAAAACTAAGAAAAAAAATCCTTTTTTTTATATGTGTACGTAGTTTTACAAAACCAAGTCCGTTGCTATAAGCCTAATAAGACTAGTTTTATGGGAAATCTTTTCAACCCCTTTGCATTTTGCAAAAATGACTTGCTTGTCTAACAGTTCTTTGTTAGAAGCACAAATGACTTACGCGAATATATATTTTTCAATGTACGTCCTTTTTCGTCCTCAACAATTCTGTGGTAGACCGTTTTAATGAATAGTCAATCTGGATCTTGCTCAAATATCAGATGTTGTCCTAATAATAACGACAAACTTACACAATATCTGTAATAGTTGACGCGGATAACATTTATCTTAACGAGTCAGTGAAATTGAAGAGAAAAAAAATAAAGGTGTCAGTGTATTCAATTATTTCAATAATTGAAAATGTCTTTCGCGTTTTCTAGTTTTCGATTTTGGTAGCAAGTTTGGAGTTTTTTTTTTTCGTCGCTTAACTACTCTTGTAGTGGTTCATTTGCTGTTAATCCTTGCGAATCCAAATATCTGTTTGAAAAGACGAATATGTTTTTCCGTGAATATCTTGCAGAATCCTTGTATATAAATCACTTTGGGTGATTTTCTGCAGTGATATCGTTTCGATTTCTCGTCGCCAATCTGGTGTGAAGTAGTCCAACAGTAAAAAAGAAGAAGTCGAGGTTTGGTTAAGATAACAAGTGTATTAACATAAAAGGTACAAGGTAAGGAAACTGACTGGCACTTGGTTAGACAGTTACAAGACTGTCCAATATTTCTTTGTATAAATAAATATACAAAATGTGGCACAAGGCCAAAAAGGGGGAAGGGGAAAGGATCTGTCATCTCTAACTTAAAAAACTCAACTTAGCTAGTTTCAATCATGACCATCATTTACCAAAATACCGCATTCATACTATACATCCATCGCTACTCACCATAAGAATTCATACCAAGAATTCCTACTTAAAACACACATGAGAAATATGCAACGGGGGGTGGGATAAAAATTATATACAAAACATTGTGATATATACAATGAAAATGAAAGAAAAATGTTAGTAAAAAGCCCCCAAGTATTGAAATGTGGCAGAGGTGCCGATTTGCCGGTCGAAATCGAAAATTCGAAAAAGAAAGGGGTTGACGCAGGCCCCAACGTTTTATTTCTGTACACCTTCGAAAATATCGAAGGGTGACCTGCATCTCCGACAAATCAAGCGCTCTGTCACCTAATTGGGGAGGGGAGGAGAGTTTAACATAGGGCAGGAAATGAAAAGGGGAGTGGGTTGAGGACGAAATAAAAGGGGGATGTAATGGAATCAATCATACACTAGCTAAATTGTTGAACTTAAGAATCAACAGAAAATTAAACAGAAAATAACTTAAAATAAGTCTCAATCTAACTTAAAATTAAAACAGTGTTCGTTTCCGTAACCCAATATCCTCTGCCTAAGGCACGTCCAGATACCACTCTAACCTAGCGCCAACCACTCTACACAGTCGCGCTCCAGTCACCCACCTTTCACCAAAATCTGCCGAAGAGAGTTTCACCCTCTCGGCCCTAATGCGAGCCTTCATGTAATATTTGAAAATCGCAATAAGGCCGAGAGGAGTGAAGGTCTCACCGTTTTTGCTTATCAGTTGTCGGAGCCCAGTTGCTGCATACATTAATGGATTCCAGGTCAAACGACGATAATTAAGAATACGAACCATGTAGCCTGCAACAAGCTTAATCAGCGGCAAAAAACGAAGACGTACTCACGGTCTCGTCCTCGTCGCCGCATCTGACACATCGGAGAATTACTCAAGCGTCCTGAATAAAGCCGTTTAGCGACCCAGAGTGCATTTCTAATCATCAGCCAGGTCAGCGATGCCTCATCATTGTCAAAGCAACTTAACCCAGGCGCCCAAGGCCAGATTGAGCGGAGCTCCCCCTCGTCAAAGCGAGTCTCTCAGGCTTATCATCACGGACAGTCCCCCTAACCATTATCCGATATAATGCCTTCCGGGACAACAGCAGGGTGTCAGAGAGGCTTTATGTCACACTTTAAAGGAACTTCACCGCATGTCTACATTCGCGTAGAAGGAGCACTCGTTTCGGGGCAACCTGTGTGCCTCCCCCTCATCCAAGTGCACACTTCTCAAAGCCGGAAAGGCTTTCTTAGTTTCTTCCTTCCAATAGACACCGTTTCCCTCAGATTGTATACTCATTCGGTCTAGATAAAGCAGCCGAAGTGTGTGGTATCGAATTTCGATGCTCGGCATACCCAGACCGCCCTCAGAAGGATGAAGGTAACAAATCTTGCGACGGACCATAGAATGCTTTCCAAGCCACAAAAACTTTAACACAGCCCGCTGCATCTCCAGCAGCGTATCCGAAGGGAGTGGGAGCACTGAAAGACGATATACAATTATCGGATAAATGTGAGTAGCACACACCTCCGCTCTCCCCTTTAACGAAAGTTTTCTGCGGGACCACAGACCAGCTGCTGCCCTTATCGCTTTCAGGACTTCCGACCAATTTTTCTCCAGCTGAAGATCATGACCAAACCAGACGCCGAGTAGCTTGCAAGTCCCATCCGTCCAGCCAAAGGGTCCCTGCAAGAAAACACCGTTCCAGGCACCAATGCGCAAGCCAACAGACTTATCGCAGTTAATTTTGGCCCTGTCACCGTTTCATACATTCTAATTTCTCTGTCGACGACACTAATCTCAGCATTGCTCGTTACAAGCACAGTCAAGTCGTCGGCATAGGCGGAGTACTTCAAGGTGGTGCAAGCACCTGCCAAAGTAATTCCACGCAAGACCGGATTCACCCTTAGCCTGTTAAGGAAAGGTTCCAAAACAAGCACATAAAGCATCGGTCAAAGAGGGCACCCCTGACGAAGAGATCTGGACAATCTGAAGGCCTCAGACCTCATACCATTCACTTCAACCCTTACACCAGGGTTCGCATAGAAGAGGCAAATCCAAGAGCAGAATTGCGGGCCAAAACCGGCTGCAGACAAAACAGCCTCCAAATACCGATGGTCAACCCTATCGAATGCTTTGGACTGATCTAAATTGATCAGCGCGGCTTCAGTGTCGACTTTATCTATGATCAAGCGTATCGAGTGCAAGTTATCCTGAATGGTCCGACCTTTTACAGAACAAGTCTGTTCGGGGCTAATTAAATCAGGCAAAACAAGTTACAAACGATTGGCTAAGATCTTGGCCAAAACCTTAAACTCCGCATTAAGAATTGTTAGGGGCCGAAAATTATCCAACCCATCCCCATAATTTTTGCTTTTGCGTAACAATTTCACTAAACCCATGGTCAAGTACTGGGGAATAGTCCCATTCCTAAACCACGAGTTAAACAAAACTGCCAGCAAGGAAACAAAAATGTGCGACATCCTCAAATACACCTCGTAGGGCAAACCATCAATCCCCGGAGACCTGTTAAGGCCGACCCGCTTAAGGCTTCCAGGACTTCTTCCTCTGTTATGCAACCTTCGCACCTAGCCGCTTTAGTCGCCTCAAGACGAGAAAGGTCGGCTAAATTAGGAGTCGAATTGTGCTAAAGAAAAACCGGGTTCCCGACTAAAAAGATCCTGGAAATGAGAACGAAAAGCCTCCAGAATACTTTCGTTTGTGGTCACGAGCCCCCCATCCAGCAATGAGACACGAGCGATATGTCGATCAACTGCATGTCGACGCTCCTCTGCACGCAGTTCAGCGGCCATGTTTGCCGCCTCGTTAAGCACTCTTTTTAACCTAGCCCTAATCACTAAAGCCTGGTGTTCTTGAATAGCCAAAGAAGCCAGCTTGGCCTTAATTATAGTAACACTAGAGCTATCCCCCTCCTCCACCGCCCGATCTCATCTAGATTCTAGTGCCACTTTAGCTGCCCTAGTTGATATGTTGAGTCGTCTGCTAAAATCGGCAGTAAAGAACCTAATAACCTTCTTAAAATGAACCCACTTCCTATTCCCAATTACAGCCCCCATCAATTTCCGCTGTAAGGTTAGTAATAGCTGTTCCTGGTAGCCCTTCACATCGAACAACGAAGTCTTGAGCTTCCAGTACCCAGCTAATCTAGGCTTAGGTCTATCCTAGTTTACACGGACCCAAACAAGTCTATGATCCGAGTAAACTATGTTATGAAAACTTGGATATTCAACAAATCCTACGTCGACTCTCCTAATTAAGCACCCATCGATATAACTCGAAAGTTGTACCGAATCGGATCCGCGTCTAGCTGCCCAAGTCCATACCCTATCTCGGGGCTTTTCATTCCGGTACTTATCGATAAGGTCAAACTTATCGAGGAACTCCCGAAATAACCTAGCATCCCGATCAGTGTTAGTACTCCTAGGCCGATTACGATCTGAATCAGGATCCAGGACCGCGTTCTAGTCTCCCGCTAAAATGGCCGTCCGAGTAGTAGAATTCAAGAACTGCTCAATTCGCCGAAAGAAAACACCGAGCTCAGAATGACTATTGGGCGCATAAACCCCGACGAGCCGAAATGCTTTCTCCTGTATGGTAATATCCAACACGCAAAGTCTCCCTTCCGAATCCAAGTAGCCAGGGTCACACGACACATCTAAAAGTTTTCTTACCAGCCAGGAAACCCCCCTAGAGGAAGAATTAAAGTACGCTGAATAAACGTGAAAACGTGGGTTTCATGAACACAACATATATCCACTTCGAGACGCTGAAGGTCTGTAACGACTCGAAATTTACGAGCGTCGGCCCTCAGGCCCCGGACATTCAAACTCGCTAGAAAGAGAGCCATAAGAGTGCCTTAGAGTTGTGTTCCAGAAACGAACATAGAAGTAGTCAGGATGCCGACGGTTCTCCCAAAAGATTGTCTGGCCATCTGATCATTAATTTGACCATCGTAGGAGATGCCGCCAACATCCAAAGGATAAGTTAGTTTAGCTATCCTGTACAGGGCGGGGTGTAGCCTTATGGGGACCCTCCCAACACAATCCTTTCTTAACACAGATAAAACATCATCTTTAAAGGTGGCCATTGGCGGGGTGAATTTAAATGTGCTGTTCGCCTCTTCCAGAATATGCCATAGAGTCTTCGCTTCAGATTCCCTCCTTACTACATTATGAGTATAGGAGCGTTGGGGGAATTTGAAGGGTCTTCGATGGATATACCCCCGACTTCTTTAAAATTAATTAGCTCACTAAGATTGTTGAGGTGATAATATTTGACTGTTTCCCCTTGCACATTGGTTGTTTTGCCAATATCCTCTCCAGAGAGGAAGGCGGATTTTTTACTTCTTCTTTCTGAAGAAGGGCTCCTCTGTCTCTTCTGTGCAATAGGTGGAGGGGGAAGCCTGTCGTCAATTGGGGAGGGGGAAAGGGGAGCTAGGCCCTATAGGAGATGCTGGAGAAGGCGAAGGGGAGGGCTGCTTTGTAGGGGACGCATGTGGAGTATTTCGGGGGTATTTAATGGGGAAACAAATGGAGAAGGTTTGGGAGAATTGACTTGTTTGGTCGATTTGATAGGACTTAGTGGGATTAATTCATAGGGTTTATCTAATATTGGATCAGTGATTGGGGGGGGTATTGATTTGGGAGAATGAGAGTTTCTAGGGATTATCGGTTTGGTGGCCGGCTGGGGAGCTGGTTTGGGTGTAGTGGCCTTATTTGGGGTGGATTATGGCAAATTTTTATCTAGTTTAGCTTTAAGCTCCTTGGCTTCTTTAAAACTGTCTTTCCCCGGGTCGTTTTTTAACATTGCTTCTTCTCTCATTTCGTCCAGAGATACCCGACCCGGGGTTTTCTTACCCGGTACTATAAACCATTCATTACGTTCTTCTGAAGTATGAAGAGCCGGAAACCCTTCGTCGGAGACGTCGGAAGCTGATTGAATTAGCTGACCAATTGTAGTTGGAGGATCGAGGTAGGGGCCTGTCTTAGATGTTTTGGTAATCGCGGTGGTCGTCTTCGGGATGGATTTCTTCTGCGGGCAATCCAGTGTTAAGTGTCCCAGTTGTTCGCAGAACCAACATATCGGTCTTCGGCCTGTTAAAATTATCGGGAGTTTTTCCTACCCTACTTATAGATAGTAGGGGATGCTGTCGTATGTTTTTTATCCACAAAATTTCAGGTGCCTGGGTATTCGTCAAAATCAACGTCCGTAATTTCACCATATTTCAGTAAAAAGGCGCCAATGTGCTCGCCTTTAACGTAAAAAGGCACATTAAAAATCGAAAATAGATGATCGCCTTCTTCCCATGTATTCAGTTCGTAGAACGTACTCTTGAGTAATTATTTGAGTTAGAGAAAGATTTGTGGAAATGTCTTCGTTTGGAAATAGTGCATTCCAGGTATTAAAACTTTTACATTTAATCAACCTTTGAGGTTTAAAGCCTGCGGTTGCCAGTAATTTACTTATTAAATCAGGAGAAGCCCTGATAGATTTTTTAATCCTTTTGTCCACCACAAACATTGTTACCGTTCTTTTTTAAATCTCTTCAAGTTTAGGTAAATCAACACTTATTCCGTTTTCCGTGACCATGTGTTCACATTTTCTTGACTCCTTCACGAATTCTTTTACATCAATGGTTAACTTTGGTGGTTTACACTATTCTGAATTATCGGTAGTGACCATAGTTTTGGAATCGTTGGTCACCATCTAGTTAAAAACTAGAGGCATCAAAAAAACAATGCGGAATTAAATTAAAAAAAAAACAAAACGTGACAGAAAAAAAGTCCGACGTCAAAAAGAATACAGTTCAACAATACAAATTAACAAGAAGGCAATAACAACGGTAACAACTAACAACGATAACTAGCAACAATAAGATTTAAAAAGGTACAAACGTGACGAAATACGGAAAGGTTGGCTTAGTACTGTCGTTTTTCTCTCCAATGACTCTGGTGACTCGCACTATTTATAGTGAGAACCGGTGTAATTTCTCTTCTGTAAGAACGGCCGGTGTAACACTTATAAATATATATCTATATATATATATATATATATATATATATATAACATCTATGTTATAGTAATGTTAACAGATCGAGAAAAAAGGTATATATATATTTATATATGCATGCATACAAAGTAACGTCATATGTACTTGCACTGTTAAACAATTCCCCCAAAATGCGATTATGCGAACTGACACCAACATGCAAACTCTCCCCTTACCCTATAGCTCTCCACATCCCTAACTCCCTTGTACCAAACGACACCCTAAATAACACGCATTGCACAAACCTACACCCACCGCTAACTGACAGTAACCTTGATCTCATCTCTCAATTTTTTTTTATCTTCTCCACCTCACAATTCCAACTTAATTTTGGCCCTGAATTTGAGCATACAAACCCAAACTACACCCAATACTATAAATAACACAATGACTATAATAACAACCCGATACAAAATACTCACTTATATTGAGGCTAGTGCCTTCCCCATCAAGACATGAATCTTAAACCATATCTACTCCTTCAAACACAATAATGACACATCTCTATCCAATTTAATGAAAAAAACTTTAACTGTTAAAACACTCCCTACTTCCTATATTGGTCAATATTAAAAAGGTCTAAATCCTACACTCTAGGATCCATTTTCTGCCAATTATGTACCTTAGAAACATATATGGTAGCTACATCAGCTCAAAGCAAATATATTATAAACTCTCTGGCAACCCTCATCCCAGCCAACAACCTCCTCTCTAACATTAGACTAATTCTTAAATTCTATGATTTATTAATTTTTTTCAACCTTACAAATAATCATCTCAATAACATAGCATATCCTCCCCTGTGCACCTTATAACTCTATTAAGCCATGACACTTAATGTAAATTGAGAACTCACATGATTCCCCTCCACTCCACTAAACCTTAATCGCCTCTACTCCAACACTCTAATTCTTATTCCTTTTTTTCAATTACTAGCCAATCTCCTTACACACCTATCCATTGCTTTTCTTATCTCCCTTTTGTATACAATCCATCGACCCTGTAAACGCTTCGCTCCACCGGCATTTTTTCCCATAAATTTCAATACTCTCACCTTTAAACTACACTCCCTGATTACTCCTATAATGGCCATTTCGCCCCCTTAAAATCCATCTACAATTTCAATACACCATGCCATCACTTCCGTTACATATTCAACGCAATCCTACCCCATAATCCTTATACTAGAACTCAATTGTTGCAAACAGATTAACGCTGTTCCTAATCCTAACTTCAGTTATATATTAAAGTAACTTATTTAGTCATGCATTTAATATTTAATTAACTGGGAAATCTATAAAGTCTTTAAACATTAAACTCTGAAATACTATATTTGTCCGGATTATTACATCTTAAACACGTAAATTCCAGATTTCCAATCGTCTGAGCCCTAATTTTCAGATTTAAACCCATTTAAACTTTTTGATTCATATATACTTTTGTATAAAAATCCGTTTCAATACGCGGATACTCCCCTTTTTATTAACTTACTGACCTGAAACGCTACTGTATTTAGCTTATTGTAATCCCACACCAAGGCCTGGCATCATTTTGTTGCTTAAAGCGATCGGCAATAACTAAACAAACCCTTCATCATATCTTCTCGCAGCATCATCCATAGTTCAATCCACTAAACTAAACCCCCTCATCTAGTCCCCGTATCTTCAATCCTTCCCCCACTTTATACTGGCTTCGTCTCCGATCAGAAATCCCACTCTCATTTCTTAGATTCGATCGAAGTTACTACTGAAATTCCCTACTGCCTGCTTATTATATACACAACATTTTAAACTCCTCCTAAAAAACTATTTCCATTCTCCGTCCACGGAAGTATTTTAAAATGGCCCTAATTCTCAAAATTACACCCGAATAAGGTGTTCCCATCTACGGTTGAACTAAAAATCTTTCTATTGGATTTACTTCATTTTAAACAAAATCCCTTTTTCTAACTTTAAATCTTTCTTCACAGCATATGTTATCAATGGACATTCACCAACTGAACAGACTCCATATTTTAATAAACTTTTTTACAAGCACACTCTTACTTTCCATTACTTTATATATTTTTTTCAAATTTTGAACTTTGGCTATTACCCTGCCAACTTTTTTTTTGTTCACCCCAAACAAGGCAGGCCGCCACTGTAGACGTAAGGGGCTACTCAGAAGAAAGAAAAGGGGAGAAGGTTGGGGGGTCAACCTAAACTGGGATCTGTGCAATGAGATGTCTATTTACATTAATTTTAAATTTCTGCATGTCAGTACTGTCGGGTAAACAGGGGCAGGCAGGGAGTTCCAGAGGCCAGCAGCACGAGGAAAGAAGCTATTTTAGTAAAAAGCTCTCCGGCATCTAGGGACCTTCACAGTGAATGAATGGAGTTTAGTTGATTGTCAAGTTGGTCTAGTGAATTTACGTCGAGGGGGCAGTAGAGTAGTCATCGGAGCATAATCCATTGAAGTATTTTTAAAACAAGCACAAGGAAGCTACATTACGGCGATGGGATAGGGTCTGGAGCTTGGTTGACAGTGAGGGACCTATTAGGTTAGAGACTCTTTTTTTGGACCTTCTCAAGGAGGGAGAGAGTAGTAGATGATGCACCAGACCAGATGTGGCAACAATACTCCATGCATGGGCGGATGGTGGCTTTGTAGAGATACAGGATAATGTCAGGTGTGAGGAGTTTACTAACACGGTAGAGGGAGCCAACCTTCTTTGCGACAGCCTTGGCAATGTCTTCAATGTATTTGTCCCAATTCATGTTACCTGTGAAGGTTAGGCCGAGGAGTTTGAATGATTAACTCCCAGATAGGATGTTATTTGCCATGACAATCGGTGGTTGGAGAGGTTTCTTGTAGTTATTGAAGGAAAGGAGTTTTGTCTTTGCGGCATTAAAAGTTACCAACCATTTATGACTGCAATCCACTACAGCCTGGAGGTCATTTTCTAAGGATTCAGCCATTGCCTCGGATATGATCGCGTCTGTTTTGCCAACATGGCGAGAGTAAAGCGTGGTGCTGTCAGCAAATAAACCAATCTCAGACTCTATCTCATCAGGGAAATCGTTTATATAGATCAGGAACAATAAAGGTCCAAGTATAGATTCCTGGGGTACACCAGCATTTATGTCATGTTGCTTAGATGAACGGCCATTGAGGAAAACCTGGATTTTTCTTTTGGTTAGGAAGTATCTAATTATATTAAGTAATTGCCCAGTAATACCGTATGAGCGTATTTTCAGGATAAGCCCTTTATTCCATACATTGTCAAAGGCATTGGATATATCAAGCGCTACTGCCCTAGCTTCATCTGCCTTGTCGAGTGTATGATACATGCGTTCTGAGATTACCGTTAGGATGTTGCAGTAGATCGTGCTTGTCTAAATCCATAATGACGGTCAGAAAGAAGTTTAGCATGAACTAAGTGCCGTACTATCGCTAGATTGATTACGGATTCAAATATGTTTGCAAAGATCGGCAGTAGACTGATTGGGCGGTAGTTCTGAGGATCGGTTCTATTCACAGAATTCTTGTAGACTGGTACCACAGAGGCAATTTTCCAGCTATTGGGGAAGCAAGATTCAACTAGGCATTTATTGAAGAGTTTGGAGAGGACAGGGGCCAGTTCAGCAGAGCATTTATTTATTACTATTACAGGTATAAGATCAGGCCCACAAGCTTTGGAGGTGTCAAGCTTTTGTATGATGTCTCTGACCTGGGATGAGATGATGACCAGGTTATCAAGTGTGGCTTCGGACCGCAATGGGAATTTGGGGAGGGTGTGGTTTTTTGAGTCCCAGGTGCAGTTAGAAGTGAAACGCTGGGCAAGTAGTTCAGCTTCATCAGTGGCCGTGCAAACGACATCATTGTGGTTTGATTGTTGGGGAATCGTTGATTGACCATTATTCACTACACTATTATAGATTTTCCAGAGATCACGGCTACATAGTTTCTGTGACTGAATGTGTCTTTTTGTTAACTCATTATACCTTCTCTTTGCTTCGCCTATCACGACCTTGCAATTATTTCTTGACTCTATAAACGTATGTCTATTAGCAGCTGACTTATGGCGGCCGAATTTACGGAATGCTTGTTGCCTATCAGCAATGGCAGCTGCACATTCCGAGGTGAACCATTGGGAGAGTGGAGTTTGCTAAATAATTTCCTCATTAGGACATAGGCTGCAATGCCTACTTTGATCCATTCAGTTAATTCATTTGTACACTGGTCAGCAGGGAGTGAGGTTTCCCTCCATGGGGCGTCACTGATGTGATCTCTGATTGACTCAAATCAGCCTGCTCGTAGTATCTCGTTGTTTAGAGCAACGGTTCATCAGCTTTTGGGCGACTTTTTAGGGTGATATGTAGCATTAGCACAATGTGATCAGCATTCCCGAGTGGGCTATGAGCTTTCGCCACACATGCCTCGGGCATTGAGGTCAAGAAAAGGTCAAGAAGTGAGGCTTGTTGGTCTACTCGATAGGGGATGCGGGATGGAAAATCGACAGTCTGAGAAAGGGAGTGAGCTAAAGAGAAATTATACTAGAGTTGCCGGCTGCGTCAGTAAGGCTGGAGAATCCCAACCAGTCACGGTGGTGGGCATTAAAATCCCCAAATACATGTATCTGGGCATTCGACTAAATTAAGAGTGCTCTAACTATGCTTTCAGAGACAGAGTTTAGCACAGTACAGTCCTGTGTCGACGGGGGACGGTATAAGAAATATAAGTAACTGACGATGTGATGTAAAGTCAATCTAAAGCACATGTAATCTTGTAATCTGATTCTAACCTATGTTCTCTAGTCAGGGGGAGGGTGTTCCGAACATAAACTCCTGACCTGTGCATATGTTTGTCAAAGTCTTTACGTCAGAGGAGATTGAGGATTGAAGGTTAGTTTCACTTAGTGCGCGGAGTTTGTCAGGAGAAAGGTTTCTATGTCGTTGATGTTGGTTCTAAGTCCCCGGATATTTGTGAATGCGAGGGCGGAGGCGAAAGTGGTTTTTGTTAGGTGTCTGGTTTAGGTTTGCTTTTATTTTTTTGTAATGACATGTTTGTTTTGATTATAGAGTGGGTTGGCCAAGATGGGTCCCTGTTTGGTGCCAATAATCTCACACTACCAGTCAATTAGTCACGGCCTGGTCTATAGGAATTGTGGCCTCGGTAAAGCCCACCAGAGATAATTGCAGGGTCCCTTTCCATACGCGACATGGCACATACAACTACCCACGGTATTATGCAACTGATGATGAGTAACCGTTCTTGGCACTACCCAAGAGTTTGGGATCCTTGCTGTCAGTCGGAAACAGCAGCCAGACAAGCTGTCTAACCTGTACCCTCAACCTGTCGGAACAAGAGAGACCCAGACTGGTCATGTAAGACTTAGTGACGAAAAAAATTTCTCCAAGTTGCCCAAATAGAGAGAAAAGGAACTGCGTTCATTGTCCTAGTAAGGAAACAAGGCTAGGCACTTGGTGTTTTGAGACGTTCCAGCGCTGGTACCTCTGCGTCTGGCTAATAGACAAAGAAGGAGTGCTAGGGCCGGTGATAGGCAGAACCTATCTACTCCTTAAGCAATTCTAGATTTGTAAACCGGATATTGTGTTCGAGATTCCAACACTAGGAAGGTTTACTGCCACGGTTTACTGCCACGGCGTAAGTAGTTGGCAGCAAATTTTTATTGTCAGAGATTTCCTTCTCTCAGATGGATAGCCTTACAGGTCCAACACTCCGAGAGGGTTCAAAAACAAATTCCATATACAATGCATATATATATATATTAGTCACGGCCTGGTCCATATATATATATATATATATATATATATATATATATATATATGCACATATGTAGATAGAATAAGTTCATTGTATAGAAAAGAGGAAACATAAAGGAAAGAAGAGAAAGAAGAGAAAGAAGAGAAAGACAGCCAAAACTTCAGGCCAGCGTTGGATTTCAAGAATTTCTTCAGTGGGAAATAAATAGACAGGCCATGAGACAGTATATATCAATCATCAAGCACATTTAAGTCCAACACAGAAATAAGAACATTCATATAAGACACATAAAAATTTGGAGAATATTAGCAAGTAAAAAAGGACAAAATAAAGATTTTTGATAAAGGTAAAGGAATACAAACCTGGAAGAAAAGATTATTTACTCATGAAAATAAAAGTAAATTAAGTAACCATCCGGACAACCCACATATCCTTTTTACACGAACGTTTTTTCACCCCATTTTTAATATTTTTAATATTTTTCAAATATTTGAACTTTGGCTTTTTCTACAGCCAACTTATCTATCTGTATTTTTCCTCTGATGATAAAATATCGTCCCTTAGACAGACTTGGCTTAAGGAAAGAATAATAAACACTGGTTTATTACAGAATACACTTTGCATTGAACAATCGAAATTTGAAATAAATTTGGACATTTGAACATGTGTATCACTCTTATTTCTTCTATCTTTATAATTGCTCTATCTCGTATATTGAACTTAACCTTTTTACTATACGTCCTATTAACTAAAAGTTTACTTTTAGTTTATATTTGATTATATATATATATATATATATATATATATATATATATATATATATATATATATTCGGTGTTTAGAAGAAATGTCATTTTTAAATTTTAGTTGACGTACCGTTCTAATCTGTTTCGTTTTTTAATTTCATAGCCACGATTAGATGAACAACTATTAACTATTTTTAATCCATTTTTGTAAAGAAATATCCATGTTTATGATAATGATCGATAAAAACGGGAACGGTATAGAAACAAGAATAATCGTCTAGGGTGAGATTCGAACCTACAATAGCATTGAATATTTAAACTGAAGGCGAACTCTATATCCACACGGCCAGTAATCAAAGGGAAATATTCTGTCATTTTAACCTACTGAGTCTACGGATGTTTGCCACTCCGCATTGATTTACAAATAGCTTGATTCTCTAAAATAAATAAGCAAACATAAAAAACAAATATAAATGAAAAATAGTCTTATTAGAGTAAGCATATATCAGTGAGGATTGGTCAAATATTCTGTCCATTTTAATAAAACTATTGGATAAATGTTTTCTCTTCAAAGAAAAGCAATACGTCAAATACGAACGATTATTATTTTTATGGAAATCCCTGCAGACAAGGCATGAAGCCACTTGATGTAAGGAGAAATAGAAATACAACTTTAAGGTGAAAAGAACTAGCCAACAATAAGTGTGAAATTGATAGATTCCGACTCAGAAAACAGCAATTCTTCTCCTCTTGTCAGAAACATCGCTCATGGAATGAGGGGACAAAAAGACAAAATAAGGGAAGCGAGAGTTACGAGGCTGCCGGAAGTAAACCCTTGACGAGGTTGACGGAAGTACTCTCCTTGACGTGAAAAGTATAAACCATGAATTATATTGTTCGTTAGACTAAAAGGGAACGCTAAAAATGTTTTAATGTTTTTTACTAGAATATGATTTAAATAAAAATAAGTCGGAATAATACAAAAATAAGCGAAACCCATTTAACATGAAATAGTTTTGGTGACTGAAATAGGAATTTACCTTACATTCTGCACGGCAGTTTAAAGGCTAAAAAACACTTTCAAGGACCAAAGGGTCTGGAGGTAGTACACTTGTTATGATTCGGATGTGTGTGTGTGTTTTTTAAAATGCTTTTTTGTTTAGTAAAATGACACTCCCAGTAGATTGTCGCAGGAAACGTTAGATAAGTGGTTTCATTTGTGGGGCACGTCAAGGTCAGATAAAAAGCCATTAAGTGGCCCTACTTGACGAGGAAAGAACCAATGTGCTCTCCTGATACGACGAACTAGTAAGCGCGGATACTGTGAACATTTTAATTATAATTTTATTAAAATGTTAATTCTTTAAATGACTGCTGCGCAAAACGAGTTCATCTATATGCCTCTTTTTTCCTGGTAACAAATGGGAAAAAGGACAGACAAAACTTGCTTGTGAATCAATGAATCGAAATTTATTTACAAATAAATGGGAAGAAAAAGGTTAAAATAAGAAAATAGGTTGACATGCATATTTGTCCATATGTCATTTAAAAAGAAAACAGGTAAAAAACAAAAGTACTCACAGTTCACAATAAATACTTTTTTTTACAGACGTGGAAATACTGTTTTTACAGACGTAGACATTCTCTGATATATGTTATTTATTGCGCTCATCAGTGGCGATAAACCTTGTCTTAAAAATGTTCTTTCATTCTGCTCAGAAATAGGCGCAAAGCAGACATCTTGTTCTTTGGGTTTTTTTTTACTGAAGTAATAATTTTTCAAATATTACTAGAGTATCTAAAATCAAAACCTTATTATTTTCTAACTTAATTAACTTAATTAATTCTTATATTAATTGTTATAAATAATTATTATTCCCTTTTTATATATAAGATGGGAATATCTGGACTACAAAATGACATCAAAACAAACAAACGATGCTTTTTTTCGTTTACCTCTCTGATAAACGAATATTGAAATCAATAAATATGTTTAATCTCTTAGTCCTTCGGACTAAATAATAAATATTTTCGATCCTATATCGATATTTTTCAATCAATTCTTTAGCAATTAGTCTTTCTCTTTGTGACTAAGTAAGATCGCCGAATCTTTTGTCGTGATCATATTTTCAATAACAACTTATCGTCATGAGTTTTTCCTCATAAACAATGGTTTATATTTGAGTTTTTCAAATACAACGTTATAATTCTAGGACCTCTTCCTCGAATAATGATTAAAATAGTCATCCAATTAAAACATATTGTCTGTAGTCCAAATTAAATACACATCGTAACTAGGAGATAAATATCTCAAATCCATTACGTTATTTTTAATAAATCTTTTAAATTATTAGTTAAATTAATTTCCGACATAATAATGTCGATTTCACATGAACGGGAATTATCTAATTAATTAATGAGGGCACAATTTTCATAAGGAAAGAAAATTCTGTCCACGGACACAAATTAGATGTCAACAAGTCAACATCTCGAATTCATCTGAAGAGACCTTCAAAATATTTTAGCGAGAAAAATGCTATCAACATTGTTTATCATTAGAAACAGTCACGTCACTCAAATTGACCAATCAGAGGACGAGTCTGAGTCAATCACAGATTCAATGAAAAATGTCGTCTGCTCTGAACAATTTAGGCGCGGTTGAAACAAAACTTGAATTCGTTACAAACGAATTTCACAAACATTATTATTATTACTGAGCGTTTTCAATAAAAATGAAACATGGCCATTCTTTGAAAAATAAATTCCGAAAATACTGACACAGAATTCCTTCTCTTCATATACTGAATCCTTAATTTGAGCTCGTTTATAATTGCCGTCCTCGACAGTTTTAACCTATCCCATTCAGACACGAACAGAGAGTTCCACATTTTGTACCCATTTCTATGATGACTAAATGTTAATTTAAATTTTGAAATTTTTAGGTCACTTAATTTATTTTACTCTCTTCATTTTAAGGACGAAATATAGTCGAAACTCAGTGACTACATTTACAAAGCAACATTTACAAAGAGATAGCCTAAGACTAACTCTAACCCTAACCGTAACTCTAACCCTACCCCTAACTCTAACCCTAACCCTAACCCTAACACTGAAGGTACGAATGCAAAAGTAAACATGATTAAGGCAGCTCTCGGTACAAAGTTATAATCAAAATCGGAAATTTAATGGGAAAAATTAAATATATTCATAGATTTACATATTAAAATTTTATAGAATATGCTATCTCATACATAGCTCGTATTTTAGAAATAAGTAATTTTAATAGGTAGCCAATAATTTGTATAAAGATTGTGAAAATACAACCCAAAATAATAGGAAATTGACTTCATGTAATTTAATTAAACAAATTCAATTCGTAATATTTTTATTTCTTAATTGCACATTCATACGACCCTACTTAGTTTTATTCAAAACTAATTAAAAAGATAGAGTACCACTGATTAGGATTTGTTCTCTTATGAGCGAGGAGAAAACAGATACTACACTTTTAATTACTAATTTTCTAAAAGATTGTCACAAAATTTTAACAAATTAGAAACAATGATTTCAAAAATGTTGGAAGTAGAGGATGTCGGTGGTCATGGTCGCCTATCCTACTTTCAATTAGATGCATTCTGACTCCGTCGTTGAAGCGGTGTCCTTTCCCTCTTTCACCATTTATTCATCAGTTTCACTTCAGCAATCACCAAAATACCACATTCACTCTATAGTCTACCCTATTAAAACCGTTTGAATTCGTTAGGGTCACTATGGTTTGGGACGAAAATAAATATTCGTATAATATTTATGAAAATCCTTATTTACTTTCATACACACAAAGCCAACATAAAAGACAAGGTTATTTTTAATGTAAAGATAATCTAGCTCTTAAATGTTGACCACTATGGTTGGGACAAACTGAACATTCGCACCAGTCGTGAAGGTTTTTTCCTCCTATGACCAAGGATAGAATATATTACACACTGAATGATGTATTTGTCCATTTTTAATACATAAAGCAACTTTATTGGTCGTCTTCGTGAATATGTGAATAAAAGGAGAAATGAAAGTGCAGGTGTTAGTGAATGGATTCGTCTATAAATATGGAGGAAGAAAACAGTTAGAAAGTCCACATGGATAAATAAATGTCCCGTTAGTAGGGAAGAGAAAAGAGTTCTCATAATATAGAATGTTTGTAGACCGGCAACGGTGTCAGGACGTGCCTTTGTATGTATGTAAGTATGAAGGATATGTGCCTGTACACAGGTGTGAAAGTTAGTTCATGTGTGAGCAGTTACGTGTGTATGTTATTAAGTCCACGAGTATGAGGTAGTAGCCATTTTGGATCGTTGTCGTCTTGTCGAAGTCGAACCCAAGGCCAAAAGCCTGGGAAGATGTCTGTTGCATCCCCAGAGTAAAATCTGGAGAGCTGTTCCGAGCAACGTGCGTGTTGTTGGTCGTGCCAAAGAAAAAGAGAGAAGAGAGCCGTGTATTACGCTCAAGTGTTTATATAGTTATGCTAGCACTCCGAGATTCGCCTAAGGGAGCGCGTCTGTTTCGTTCAGCCAAGGAGGAAGTAGCTTGTTTGAACAAATACGCAGGCAGCTAAGAAGTCATTGATATTTAAACAATATGGGCGCTGTGCGCCAGCTCGTAGCAAACTGCCACAAGCCCGGGAAGATGTCTATTGCATCCCCAGAGAGAAATCTGGGGAGCTGGTCCGAGCAACGTGTGTGTGGTTGGTAGTACTAAAGTGATACGCGGGCAGCTAAGAAGTCATTGATGTTTAAACAATATGGCGGCTGTTCGCCGGCTTGACGCAAACTGCCACACTCTTAAGTAGACGCATTGTAAACCATTCTCTCTTTCACAAGTTGCCCATCGTTTCTTTTCAGCAGTCACCAAAATACCACATTTACTGTATGGGCTACTCTACTTAAAATAGTAATAAATTAACAAAGAATGTATTTATACGATTTAAATGACAATATCCCGTAAGAAGTTCAATTGATTTTAAAAGAGTACACATTTTCTTAAATGGAAAATATATCATAAGGGCAGGAGGGCGATAAAAAATGAAAGTAATATATATATATATATATACATATGAAAGTAAAACATGAAATATATATATATATATATATATATATATATATATATATATATATATATATATATATATGAGTGTGTGTGTATCTCTGTGTGTGTGCCGGAAGATAAAAATTAACCAATCAATCAAAAAAAAAAAATTTCCTATTATTATAAAATGTAAAGTTTTGCCCCAATCAGGACTGTCTCCTTTTGGGGAGATGGATTTTCCCCACATTCAAAATTGTACCCTTGATTTCAATATTTGCTGATTTTACAATATCTTTTTCCTTTCGGTTTATTTTATTTTTTTAATTTTGTAGTTATACAAGCTAATTTGTTCTTGTCATTTATTTTTTATTTCTTTAACAATTCCAATATATATATATAAATATATATATATATATATATATATATATATATATATATATATATATATATATATATAGTACTAGATGAAGTGAAAGAATAAAATAAGGTGCGAATCAAATTTTATTACAATTCAAAGTTAAAGCAAAGTATTTTAAAGTCCTTAACACGAGTTTTAAAAGAAAATATTCTCCTCAGAGTACTATTACCGCAATGACATTACTCCGTAACTTAAATTAACCAATCAATCAAAAACCATGTTAGTATTATTATAACATTTCAAGTTTTGTCCCAATCAGGAGTGGCTCTTTTTGGAGAGATGGATTTTCCCCACATTCAAAATTGACCTTGTGTGTAAATGTACCTTTGATTTTAATATTTGCTGATTTTACAATATTTTTTCTTTTCGGTTTATTTTATTTTTTTATTTTATAGGTATACAAGCTAATTTGTTCTTGTCATTTATTTTTGGATTTCTTAAACAATTCCAATATATGTATATATAATTAATTATATATATATTTATATGTATATGTATATGTATATACATTGTGTTATTTAAACAGGTTTTCTCAGGATAAACAGATTTCTCCTCGAGAGAAGAGGTATAAACGGGCAGTGGCGGGCATAAAATGGGCTGTCGGTTAAAATCAATTTAGTATTACGTATGCTATCTGAAGAAAAACACTTTTGAAATGAGTAAATATGCGAGTGTTATTGGCTTACTTCCTAGATGACGGTATGTTTCATTGTATCGGGCTTAATGAAAACAAGTACGGTATGTTAGTGACTTATATAAAAATAATGTGAAAAGTATTTGTCTAAAAACATAAGTCTTGTGTTTTCGCAACACAAGTTTATTTAAGAAAACACTGAACACATTTTAAAGTCTTAAATAAAGTTTCATATTCCTTTCACATTTCAATATCCCAGAAATCTAAGTATCAACTTTTGCGGAACAAATAATTGTACAAATATTTTAATAATAAGTAACTCCAAATGTAATATATGACAACTGTGTTATTTCCTAGTTTAGTCACCTAAATATACACTTCCTATTTTCTGTCTCTGGCCAATTAAAGAGAAGTTATTCTACACTGAGGCACTTTTTAAATTTTTGTTTCAATCCAAAGTGCCTTTTTTCTGCTTTTGGGGAACTGGATTTTCCCGGTATATTACAGTGTCTAACTTTGCCCTCGTGGGGACACAAGTAAATAGGAACAACTGGACTGTGACCTTTTTTCCTTAATAAAACATGCATAATCTTTGTTCTGATATTATACGTTATCTGTCCGTGTTCTTTTCTAGACAAAGAAATATTTGTATAACTCGCTAAAATACTTTTAACTCCAACTGTAATATATGACGACAGTGTTTTTTCGTAATCAAAAAAATATTTGTATAACCCACTAAAATACATTTAACTCCAAATATGTAATATAAATATTGTGGCCTTAAAAAACAGACGTAACTATAAAACACAGAGCAATTGGATGGCGGAACAAATTAGTAATGTGTTAGAGGTTTACAAACAAATATTCGTTAAAAAGAAAGATTGTATCCTGATATAATCTTCTGTAAACATTTTGATGAAATATTACTTAACCCCTCGAACACTTAATTATTAACTGGTACTTAGTCCTTGTCATTGGCAGTGGAATTAAAAAAGCCTACCATCACTTGTCGACTTATTTCGCCCAATGACTTCACAAGTAGCAAAATGGTAATGATGGTGATATTTATCAGTATTACTATTATTATTATTTACTCACTAGGAGTTCTCACACAGGTCATCAGTGATTGCTCACCGACAACCGGTGGTATTCCCTGGAGTCTGAGTGACAACAAGTCTCCCCAGATTTCCAGTATTCTCCACCTCTTTTCGATAGCCACCGCAAATAAACTTGCAGTATCACAACAGCCGTTTACCATTGATTTCTCGCTGGTAAGGACCATTGGTCTTCTCAGGGATTTGGGTGGCAATAAGCCTCCCCAAGGGGGGGGGGCTGATTATATTATTATTATTATTATTATTATTATTATTATTATTATTATTATTATTATTATTATTATTATTATTATTCTCCTCTTCTGCATTTCTCCTGCACAGTGGAGTCCACATTGAATTTGCCTTACAAATAAGTTACACTATCTGTTACCGAAACTTTGGAGAGAAAAACCACCATAGTTTGCTGTCATCTTCTGGATAGTCACAGAGACCTAAGTGGATGTTTCTGTCAGGGTTACCTCATCCTTAGACTTTCAGTATCCCTAGCCAAACCTGAAAGGCAGCGGAGTGGTTTCTCCCAGAGTTACCTCCCTGCTAGCAAAAAATGCAAGGACCTTAATGTTGTTATTTTGCTGAAGTCATGGATACAACATGAAAACAGTCAGGAATCGAGTAGCAAAATAAATCATTTTTAATAAATAATACTTTTACTTCTTTCAGTTCTATAATAGTGAATGGCTGATAATATTAAGCAAAAAAATATAAAAGGCCGCATTGAAATATTAATTTTAGAGATTGTCAGTATTTAATATAACATTAAGAAAAAAAATCTTAAAAGATTTTTTTAACTCAATTTATTTATTTTAATCATGTTGGAAGTGTCACAAATAACAATAAATAGTCGATAATATTTAGCAAAAAATTTTAGAAATTAAAAATTGATCATAAATACAAATGAAAAAGTTTAAATTCATTTAAAAATAAACAGGAAAATTTAATTTTCGCAAATTATTCTGAAATAAAGTAGACTTTTCTGAGTGGCAAGAAACAAATATGAAGAAATAATTAGGAAGAAAACGATTCGGTGTAGTTCAACAATAATAATTATTTATTATATGAATACAACTAGAAAAGAAATTACTTTGAAATGAGGATGTATTTAATTGTCGCTGAGCGATCGTCCCTTAAAAATGTGTTCCCATTGTCGGTTGCCCGAATACATGGGTAGATAACTCTGCTTTCCAAAATGCTGTTTTGATCAAGGGAGATAACAAAGGGTAAGAGTGATTCCCCTTTAAACACTATTTTTTCTAGATGGAATCTGTTCCTTCTAGCATACTCTTATTAAAATGGACAGAGATTCTACAACTATTGGAGTACCGACATGAAAATTCATACTATTTAAAAAATAAGTACGGCTTTTCAGCCGGCCATTTGGCATAATGATTAGAGAGACTCGGGTTCAATCCTCAGTAGAGTCATACCAAAGATTCAAAAAATGGTACTTGATGCCCCTTTGCTAAAACACTCAGCATTATACAGTCAGGATCAAGGGTAAGCAGAATAATCAAGGGAAATGAGTTCTTCTTGTTGTAGTAACCAACAAAAAGGAGTTTTCAGATTGTCCTCGACTACAGTCGATCCATTTATTTATTTTTATTTTCTTTATGGCTTTTTTCTCCTTGTGAAATTATTGTACAGAAGCGCTATAAAAGACTTAATTATTATTATTATTATTATTATTATTATTATTATTATTATTATTATTATTATTGATATTATTATTATTTTTTAATACTATTATTATTATTATTATTATTATTATTATTGTGATTATCATTAATATTCTTACAAACTTGTTATTTCTATTTCTATTTTTATTCTAATTTTATTTATATTTATCTTTATTTTTATTTTATTTTTATTTTTATTTTTATTAAGGCTTTTACATAAGGCTGTTGTCGCTGCAACTGTCGTGGGTATGGTTGGCGGGCATTGCCATTGTCATAATCGGTTTTGTTGGTGATATGACTGGTAACACCAGAAAACTTCTTTTATAAAAGATTCCACTAGTATTGATCTCGGTATAATATAATCACAATTTAAAAAAATATAATCACAACAAAATTCACTACAAATAATAAACAAAACATTAAAATAAAATAAATAAAATGCAAAAGTAGCAATTAATACCCTAAATTAAAATTATCAAACATTTTTATCCACATGATAATTACTTATTAGAATTAAAATAAAATAAGAATGACGGTTGTAATCATGGTTTTATTCTCATTTTGAATTTGACTCACTCTGGCCGTTGCCCCATCTCCCTCCTCCCGCCCCGGCCGAGATTGAGATCGTCGCAGCACTGACACGTGCAAAACCTCCCACGTAATAATTTGAAACACGACTTGTTGGGGTCCTCCCCCCTCCCCTCTCATGTCCCATGTCGCCGTTATAGACAAAGCCCCAACTCTATCCCCCTCCCCCTCCAATGTATTTTCAATTTTCAATCTCCCGTTAAAGTGAACTTAAAATTTTATGCCATTTGAATTCCTTTCGCCGGCCCGATGAATTGGTAGCTATCCGCACCAATGAAACAAAACCTGTTTTGTCGCAACTAATGGAATAAAATCAAAAAAAAAAAAAATATATATATATATATATATATATATATATAATATGTATAAGTATATATATATAACATATATTACAGTAATGTTGACAGATCGAGAAAAAAGGTATATATATATATATATATGCATTCATACAAAGTAACGGCATATACGCTTGTACTGTTAAACAATTCCCCAAAATGCCATGATGCGAACTGACACTAACATGCCAACTCTCCCCTCACCCTATACTGATCTACATCCCCAACTCCCTGTACCAAACGACACCCTAAATAACATCCTTGGGGATTCCCATTCCGGATATCCTTTCGAGGTCTAATTTACTCTTCCCTCATTCTAATACTCATTTTCGAGTTCCAATTTTATCTACTTTTTCCCTCATTCTATTATTATTTTCTTATCAGGCAACCCATAATTTTCTTTGCGAGCTTAAAACTAATACTAATTTTATTATCTCTTTTTCATTTTTTATTTTTCTTATTTTTATTTTTATCTTTAATTTTAATTCTATTTTTATTTTACTTTTTTACTTTTTTAATCTTTCAATTTTTAATTTTTATTCTTACTATTTCTCTAATTCTACCCTTCAATATATTTTGCCTCATTGTTTATAAGTAAGGTCTCCTGATAAAACAACTAAACCCCGAACTCTATTCATAGACGCATTCTGGTATTTGAACTCTCCCTCCCAGCACTCGTTGACTTACTCCTACCCAATCCTTTCCCTTTTCTAGTTGAACCCAAATTCGCGCTAACATCCAATTTCTACTTTCATGCGACTCACCCCCCACAATCACACTCTTAGTTTTAACCGCATTCACTCTCTGCACCCCTTCTCCTTCTTCGCACCCGTTCTTCTCTCCCCCTACACACCCCTCACTCATTCCCTCCCTGCCTACTGGTCGCACAGGAGTTTATGCCTTTCCTCATTTTCAAGCCGGCTTTCGCTTCGGGCTAACTTTAAAATATTTTCGCTACATTTTTTCCCATTTTAAAGCATTTTCTCTGACATCTCTGCCCAGGAAGTATTGTTAATGGCGAATATTTTCCACCTCACTCTCTTCTGAGCCTGCCTGCCTGCACTTATTGGACATTTTACCCTTTGGATTTTCTATTTTCGCCGCACCTGAAATTGTGGCTTCTTGGAATTTAACTTTGATTCCTCTCTCACAACCTTTCGGGCCTTTTAACGACCTACCTATCTACATCTCATTCTCTCCGCTGGACTTTTTAGCAATCGGACATTTGCTTACGTTCGGGCAGAATTTTGCCCTGTGTTTCTTCTCCCTACAACTTTTATTTTGTTTTCAAATTTTAAATCTTGGTCTTTGCCAACTTATCTATCCCAGCGACTTCCTCTGATAATAAGATTTTGATCTTTGAAAAGCCTGGCTTAAGGAAAATTTAACTTGAATAAATTGCTTTTTTTGCGGAATATACCTTGCTCTGAGCAATTGAATTGAATTATGATTTGGCTTTTGCTTCTCTAATTCCTTTCCATTCTTCTTCATCATATATATATATATATATATATGGTAAAATGAAAAAGGAAAACCAAAAACTGGATGTTTTTTTATGTGTACATCAACGTTTCGTCTTTATTTATAAGACTTCATCAGGATGATGATATAGGGAAACGAAACGTTGATGTACACATAAAAAACATCCAGTTTTTGGTTTTCCTTTTTCATTTTACCATCACGTCGGATTACCTTCATCCTTCTCTTCCCATATATATATATATATAATGAAGAAGAATGGAAAGGAATTAGAGAAAGCAAAAGCCAAATCAAAATTCAATTCAAAAGTTCAAAGCAAAGTAAAATCAAAGATCAAAATCTTATCATCAGAGGAAGTCGCTGGGATAGATAAGTTGGCAATGGCCAAGATTTAAAATTTGAAAAATTTGGACTTTTCGACATCGGACTTTTTAGCAATCGGACATTTGCTTGCACCCGGGCACAGTTTTGCCCTGCGTTTCTTTCCCTACAACTTTTATTTCATTTTTTCAAATTTTAAATCTTGGCCATTGCCAACTTATCTATCCCAGCGACTTCCTCTGATGATAAGATTTTGATCTTTGAAAAGACTGGCTTAAGGAAAATTTAACTTGAATAAATTGCCTTTTTTGCAGATTTTACTTTGCTTTGAACTTTTGAATTGAATTTTGATTTGGCTTTTGCTTTCTCTAATTCCTTTCCATTCTTCTTCATTTCTACCTGCTCTATCCTAGGTATTGAGCTGTATACTCTTCACAATAGTTTCCTAAAAGTTCGCTTTTAGTACACTTCTCTATTTTAAGCTCCCACTTAGTTGAGCTTTTTCCTCCTATTTGTGATATGTTCAACAAGGAATTCCTCCCGCTTTCGGCAAAAAATATACCCATTCCCTCAAATGAAACCTATATCTGCAAGCTTATCCAATCTGTGAAGAAGTTCATCACTAACGTTAGATGGAAACTGGACTTTTCGACATCGGACTTTTTAGCAATCGGACATTTGCTTGCACCCGGGCACAGTTTTGCCCTGCGTTTCTTTCCCTACAACTTTTATTTCATTTTTTCAAATTTTAAATCTTGGCCATTGCCAACTTATCTATCCCAGCGACTTCCTCTGATGATAAGATTTTGATCTTTGAAAAGCCTGGCTTAAGGAAAATTTAACTTGAATAAATTGCCTTTTTGCGGATTTTACCTTGCTTTGAACTTTTGAATTGAATTTTGATTTGGCTTTTGCTTTCTCTAATTCCTTTCCATTCTTCTTCATTTCTACCTGCTCTATCCTGGATATTGAGCTGTATACTCTTCACAATAGTTTCCTAAAAGTTCGCTTTTGGTACACTTCTCTCTCTCTCTCTCTCTCTCTCTCTCTCTCTCTCTCTCTCTCTATATATATATATATATATATATATATATATATATATATATATATATATATGTTACAATGTTATGTAATACCTGTATCACATCGTCCGGTGGAAACTCCGTATGATATGATATTTGTTTAATATTTCGGGAACTCTTCCTTTCTTTAGAACCGTGCTCAACTCAAGTTCAAGCGTGCATATGAAGGAAGCCGTACGATGTAGTCTCACAGAAAATACCGGTTAAATTTAAAATTTCAAACCAGATTCTAAAATAAAATAAACTTTTTTTATTATCATGTATTTTTTAAAAATATTTTATTTATCTATTTTATCTAATTTATTTATTCATCTATTTACTTTTATTAAACTTTTTTTGTTGTTTTTACTTTTTAGAATCTTTCCTTCCTTTTTTTCTGTTAAATTTTAAATTCTAATCTAAATTTTTTTTAAACCAAGTCTATTCGTTTAAAGTAATATGTCGGTTAATACTGTCATTAAACATTGCATTATCTGTTCGTTTTAAAATATTGTGTATATTAATATTTAGTTTATTTATTTATTTTATTTTATTTTAAAATATGTATATTCCATTAATTAATTCAAATCCGTTCATTAATCGTCTCATTCGTCTATCATGATGATGATTATTATTATTATTATTATTATGATGATGATGATGACAATGATGATGATGATGACGATGATGATGATGATGATGATGATGATGATGATGATTATAATCATTATTATTATTATTATTATTATTATTATTATTATTATTATTATTATTATTATTATTATCATTATTATTATTATTATTATGATTATTCTTCTTATTATTATTATCTGGGGTGGTTCCGGTATTTTATCTATTATTATTATTATTATTATTATTATTATTATTATTATTATTATTATTATTATTATTATTATTGTTATTAGTATTGTTATTGTTGTTGTTGTTATCATTATCATCATCATCATCATCATCATCATTATTATTATTATTATTATCATTTTTATTGTTATCGTTATCATTATTATTATTATTAATAATACTATTAATATCATTATTATATATTATTATAGTTAATGTTTTAGTTAGGTTAAGTTCTTACTATTATAAGTTTATAAACTATAATTTTTTTTAAATTTTTAATTTTTTTTTTCATATTTTCTATTAATCTTTAAATTTTAATTTATCTACTTATTTATTTTACTTAACCATTTATTTATCTTCTTTTTTTTTAATTATTATTATTAATTTATTTATTTATCATTATTTTTATTTTTATTTTTTTATTTATTTATTTTTTTTTTTTTTCCCCAGTTATTTATTTATTAATTTTTTTTAGTTTTTTTTTAGTGAGTATTTGACCTATGTTGTTATATTATTTGTTATTATTATAAGGTGATGTTTTTTTTTTTGACTATTAGTTTTTAGTATTCATTTAAGGGTTAAATTAAGATAAAATCAATACAACAAGAGTGAGATGTGAAACTATATCAGACTAGAAATGAAGATCCTAATTCGAGTCGATGATTTATCTGCGGAGATAGTTTTGCT
>CAUVYP010001238.1:477200-497200 GCA_963556195.1 Sepiola atlantica
ACCCTGAAGGAGGTGAAGAGCAGACAAAAGAACATAACCATGGCATGGATTGACTACAAGAAAGCCTACGACAGAATCCCCCAAACTTGGATAATTGAATGCTTAAAAATATACAAGATACCAGACAGGAGTATTAATCTCATCCAGAAAGCAATGGAAACATGGAGACTAAAACTGACAGCCGGAGGACAATACCTGTCTGAGATAAAATACAGAGAGGCATTTTTCAAGGAGACCTTCTATCACCACTATTGTTTATAATAGCCATGATGCCACTCAACTACATACTCAGAAAGTGTGATGCCGGATACAGATTTACGGATACAAAACAAAGAATAAACCACCTAATGTACATGGATGACCTTAAACTGTTTGAAAAAAACAAAAAAGAACTGGAAAAGTTGATAAACACAACCAGGATATTCAGCCAGGATATCCAAATGGAGTTTGGAATAGAAAAATGTGCACTGCTCAAAAGTGGAAACCTGGAGACGACAGAAGGTATAGAACTCCCCAACCAAGAGGAGATGAGGGCGCTAGGAGAACAAGATAGTTATAAATACCTGGGAGTTCTGGAAGCAGACACAATCAAATATACAGAAATGAAAGAGAAGATTGGAAAAGAATATCTACGAAGAACAAGGAAACTCTTAGAAACTAAACTATATAGCAGAAACCTAGTAAAAGGGATAAACACATGGGCTGTATCACTAATAAGATACTCTGGACCATTCATAGGCTAAACCAAAGAAGAACTCAGGCACCTTGACCGGAGGACTAGAAAACTAATGACTATGCACAATGCATTGCACCCAAAAGACGATACGGACAGACTCTACATGAAAAGAAATTAATGAGGTAGAGGACTGGTAAGTATAGAAGACTGTGTGGAAGACACCAAAAAAGAGCTGGAGAAATATGTAACCCAGAACACGGAAAGACTGATCACCATAGCAAGAGACACCAGCCCAACAAACAACTCCGGAAGCACGGAAACCAGAAACAAAAAGACAAGAAATGAGACGTGGGAAGAAAAACAACTACATTGACGCTTTATAAGACTCACAAGCGATGAAGCCAATGAAAACAGCTGGGCATGGCTAAGAAAAGGACACTTGAACAGAGAAATAGAATCTCTGCTGACGGCCGCACAGAACAATGCGATTAGGACAAACTTTATTAAAGCAAAGATAGACAAACCCCAGGAAAACAGTAAATGCCGATTGTGTGGACAAAGAGACGAAACGATAAATCATATAATAAGTGAATGCAGCAAGCTAGCCCAAAAGGAATACAAGAACAGACACGACAGCGTGGGTAAAGAAGTACACCGGGAAATGTGAAAACCACTGAATTTCGAATATGCAAAAATACGGTACAAACACAAACCAGAAACTGTACTAGAAAACGAAAAACACAAAATCCTATTGGATATGAATGTACAAACAGACAAACCCATAACAGAAATGGAGACCGGATATGATAATAATCAACAAGAAAGAAAAATCCTGCAAAATCGTAGACTTTGCCGTTCCAGCGGACCACAGAGTGAAGATCAAAGAGACGGAAAAAAGAAGCCAATATACTGAACTTGCCAGAGAACTGAAAGGAATATGGAACATGAAGAAAGTCAGTATAACACCAATAATCATAGGAGCACTAGGAACAGTCCCCCAAAACATGGAGAAAAGACTAGGAGAAATAGGAATCAAAGGGATAACTGAGACCATACAAAAGACAGTAAGGATCAAAACAGCTACAATCCTGAGAAATGTCATCGAATGCGGAAACCAACCCACATAAGCAACGAATGGAGAACAAATACATGGAAGCACAAGAAAACAGAACCGGGGAAAATACAATCGCACGAGAGTTGCGCAAGCATAGGCTGACACCACGAAAATTATGGACAGAGGGTCGAGGAGGGAAAGCGCAAACCAGACCTCCACTGGAAGAGCGTGGACAGCTCTGGGACCTTGGGGAGGCTTGTTGCCACTCGGGCCCAGAAGGGACCAATGGCCCTTATCAGCGGGAAATCGGTGGTAGGTGGCTGTTGCGATACTGCAAGGTCATCAGCGGTGATGAACGAAAAGAGGTGGAGCATACTGGAAATCTGAGGAGACTTGTTGTCACTCAGACTCCAGGGAATACCACAGGTTGTTGGCAGTGGGCGATCACTGACGATGACCAGTGTGATAACTCCTAGTGAGTAAATAATAATAATAATAATAATAATAATAATTATAATAATAATGATGATGATAATAATAATAATAACGAACAACTCGGGAAACACCGAAAGCAGAAACAAAACGGCAAGAAAAGAAAAGTTGGAAGAAAAAACACTACACAGACACTTCAGAAAATATAATAGAAAATAGCTGGGCATGGTTAAGAAAAGGACACTTGAACATAGAAAAGGATCGTTACTCATGACTGCACAGAACAATACAATTCGGACAAACTACATTAAAGCTAAAATAGATAAAACCCCAAAAAAGAGTACATGCAGACTGTGTTGACAAAGAGACGAAATAGTAAATCATATAATAAGTGAATGTAGCAAAATAGCGCAAAAAGAATATAACAGACATGACTGTGTTGGGAAACAGTACTGGAAAACGAAAAACACTACATCATCTGGTATACGGATATACAAACAGACAAACTCATACAAGCAAGGAGACCATAATATATATAAACATAATATTTATAATATTAAAAAAATAATATTAAATACTAATAATAATAACAATAAATAATGATAATAATGCTAATACTAATAAATAATAATAATAATACTGAAATAATAATAATCATTAAAATAATAATAATAATAATAATATTAATAATAATGATAGCAATAATTAATAATAATCTTAATAATAATATTAACAAGAAGAATAATGATAATAATAACATTAATAATGAAAATAATAATATAATTAATAATAATAATATTAATAATAATAATATTAATATTAATAATAAAAATAACAACAATAATAATATTTATAATAATAATAAATAATAATGTTAAAAATAATTATGCTAATATTAATAATAATGATAATAATGATAATAATAATAATAATAATAATAATAATAATATTAATAATAATGATTATAATAATAATAATAATATTAATAATAATAATATTAATAATAATAATAAATATAATATATAATAATGATAATAATAATAACAATAATAGTAATAATAATAATAAATAATAATATTAATAATAATAATAATATAAATAATAATGATAATAATTTTATTGATAATAATAATACATATAATAATAATAATTATTATAAATATTAATGATAATGATTATAATGATAATAATATTATTAATAATAATAATACTAATAATAATAAATAATGATAAATAATAAATAATAATGATGATAATAATATTGAAGACATTGCCAAGGCTGCCGCAAGGAATGTTGGCTCCCTCTACCGTGCTAGTAAACTCCTTACACCTGACATGATCCTGTATCTCTACAGAGCCACCATCCGCCCATGCATGGAGTATTGTTGTCACATCTGGGCTGGTGCATCATCTACTAGTCTTTCCCTTCTTGACAAGGTCCAAAAAAGAGTCGCAAACCTAATATGTCCCTCACTGTCAACCAAGCTCCAGTCCCTGTCCCATCGTCGCAATGTAGCATCCTTATGTTTGTTTTACAAATACTTCAATGAATTATGCTCCGATGAATTGGCTACTCTAGTGCCTCCTCGACGTACATTCACTAGACTAACTCGACAATCAACTAAATCTGATTCATTCACTGTGGAGGTCCCCAGATGCCGGAGAGCTTTCTACTCAAATAGTTTATATCCTCGTGCTGCTGGCCTCTCGAACTCCCTTGTTTCCCCGACAGTACTGACATGCAGAAATTTAAAACTAATTTAAACAGACATCTTGCTGTTAAGATCCCAATTTAGGCTGAACCCTCAACCTTCTCCCCTTTTCTCTTTTCTCAGTAGCCCCTTACGTCTACAGTGACGGCCTGCCTTGTTTGGGATAAACCATGTAAAAAAAATTTTTTTTAAATGATGATAATAAAAGAATAAATATGATGATAATGATATTCATGATAATAAATAATAATAATTATGATGATGATAAAAAAAATATTAAGAATAATAATCATAATATTAATAATGATGATAATATTAATAATAATAACAATAATAATATATATAATTATAATAAATAATAATAATAATAATAATAATAATGATAAAATTATATTAATAATAATAATAATAAAATAATAATATTAATAATAATAAACATATGATTAATAATAATAATAATAATAATCATAATAATGAATAATGATAATAATCATGATAATAATAATAATAATAATAATAATATTAATAATTTTAATGATACAACTAATGATAATAATGATATTAATAATAATAAATAATAATGATTATTATATTGATAATAATAATAATACATGATAATAATAATAATAATAATATTAATAATTTTAATGATACTACTAATGATAATAAGGATATTAATAATAATAAATAATAATGATAATTATATTGATAATAATAATAATACATGATAATAATAATAATAATAATAATAATATTAATAATTTTAATGATACTACTAATGATAATAATGATATTAATAATAATAATAAATAATAATGATACTTATATTGATAATAATAATAATACATGATAATAATAATAATAATATTAATAATTTTAATGATACTAATAATGATGATAATAATATTAATAATAATAATAATCATAATAATGATATTAATAATATTGATGAATGATTACAATATTGATATTAATAATAATATAATAATGATATTAATAACAATGATAATAATGATGATATTAATACTGATAGTTATAATAATATTATTAATAATTGAAATAATAATAATACTATAATTAATTATAATAATAATAATAATAATAATAATAATATAATTAATAATAATAATAATGATCATAATAATATTAATAATAATATAATTCATAATAATACAAATTATGATAATAATGATAATAATGATATTAATAATAATTATAATACTAACATAAATAAAAATAATGATAATGATAATTGTAATGATAATATTAATAATGATAATATTAATAATAATGATGATGATGATATTTATAATTATACTATTAATAATGATACTGATGATAATTTTAATAGTAATGATATCAATAATAATCATAATAATATGAATAATAATAATGATAATAATAATAATAATAATAATAATAATAATAATTATAATAAAAATAATAATAATTATGATAATAATCATGATATTAATATTAATGATAATAATAATATTATTATTAATAATAAATAATAATAATAATCAAATAATAAAAATAATAATATTAATAATAATAATGATAATAATAATATTAAAAATAATAATAATAATAATAATAATAATAATAATAACAATGTTAATAATTATAATATTAATATTAATAATAATAATGATATGAATATTAATGACAATAATCGTAATAATAATAATATCATTAATAATAATGATAATAATAATAATAATAATATTAATAATAGTAATAATGATATCTATGATAAAAACAATAAAAATAATAAATTAATAATTATAAATAATAATAATAATAATAACAATAATAATAATAATAATCATAATAATAATAATATTAATAATAAGTATATTAATAATATTATTAATAATATCAATAAATAATAATGATAATAATAAAAAGAATATTAATAATAATAATGATTACATTAATAAACATATTAATAATGATGTTAATAATAATAATAATAATAATAATAATAATAATAATAATAATAATAATAATAATAATAATAAAATAATAATAATAATAATAATTATTAATAATAAAAAATAATATTTCCCATGTTAATATTAATAATATTATAAATAATAATATTAATAATAATAGTAATTATAATATAATAAACAGTAAAAATAATAATAATGATATTAATTATGATAAATATATTAATAATAATCGTGTTAATAATATTGATAATACTAATGATATTTAATAAATAATAATAATAAAAGTAATAATAAATAATAAAAATAATAATATTAGTAATAATGATAAAATAATAATATTAATAATAATAATAGTAATAATAATAACATTATTAATGATAATAATAATAATATTAATAATAATAATAATAATAATAATAATAATAATAATAATAATAATAATAATAATAACAATTATGTTAATAGTAATTACTATAATATTAAGAATAATCCTTATAATATTAATCATAATAATGATAATATTTATAATAATAATATAATTAATAATAATAAATAATAATAATAATTATAATAAATAATAATATTAATAATAATAATTAATAATATTAATATTAATAATTTTGATTATAATAACATTAATAATGATAATAATATTATTCTAATAATAATATTAATAATAATAATAATCATAACAATAATAATAATAATAATAATAATAATAAAGATAATAATATTAATAGTATTTATAATAATAATTATAATAATATTAATAATATTTATACAAAAATAGAAATACAAAAATAGAAAAATAGAAAACATATATTAGCTATAAAAATATATAAATATAAAAATATAAAAATATAAACTCTGTATCAGCTATAAAAACATAAAAATATAAAAATATAAAACTATAAAACATATATCAGCTATAAAAACGTAAAAATATAAAAATATAAAAATATAAAACATATATCAGATATAAAAACATACAAATATGAAAATATAAAAATATTATATATAGATCAGCTATAAAAATATAAAAATATAAAAATATAAAACATATATCGACTATAAAAATGTAAAAATAATAAATTAATAATTATAAATAATAATAATAATAATAACAATAATAATAATAATAATCATAAATAATGATAATAATAATAATAATAATCATAATAATAATAATATTAATAATAAGTATATTAATAATATTATTAATAATATCAATAAATAATAATGATAATAATAAAAAGAATATTAATAATAATAATGATTACATTAATAAACATATTAATAATGATGTTAATAATAATAATAATAATAATAATAATAATAATAATAATAAAATAATAATAATAATAATTATTATTAATAATAAAAAATAATATTTCCCATGTTAATATTAATAATATTATAAATAATAATATTAATAATAATAGTAATTATAATATAATAAACAGTAAAAATAATAATAATGATATTAATTATGATAAATATATTAATAATAATAGTGTTAATAATATTGATAATACTAATGATATTTAATAAATAATAATAATAAAAGTAATAATAAATAATAAAAATAATAATATTAGTAATAATGATAAAATAATAATATTAATAATAATAATAGTAATAATAATAACATTATTAATGATAATAATAATAATATTAATAATAATAATAATAATAATAATAATAATAATAATAACAATTATGTTAATAGTAATGACTATAATATTAAGAATAATCCTTATAATATTAATCATAATAATGATAATATTTATAATAATAATATAATTAATAATAATAAATAATAATAATAATTATAATAAATAATAATATTAATAATAATAATTAATAATATTAATATTAATAATTTTGATTATAATAACATTAATAATGATAATAATATTATTATAATAATAATATTAATAATAATAATAATCATAACAATAATAATAATAATAATAATAATAATAAAGATAATAATATTAATAGTATTTATAATAATAATAATAATAATAATAATAATAATAATAATAATAATAAGGATAATAATATTAATAATAATATTAATAATATTAATAATAATAAGGTTTTAGAAAATATTCACAATATTATTAATAGCTTTAAAAATATAAAACATAAAAATATAAAATATAAAATATATATCAGCTATAAAAATATAAAAATACAAAACTATAAAATATATATCAGCTATAAAAACATAAAAATATAAAAATATAGAAATATAAAATATATAAAAATATAAAAACATAAAAATATAAAAATATAAAACTATAAAATATATATCAGCTATAAAAACATAAAAATATAAAAATATACAAATATAAAATATAAAAAAATATAAAAACATAAAAATATAAAAATATAAAACTATAAAATATATATCAGCTATAAAAACATAAAAATATAAAAATATAGAAATATAAAATATATAAAAATATAAAAACATAAAAATATAAAAATACAAAACTATAAAATATATATCAGCTATAAAAACATAAAAATATAAAAATATAGAAATATAAAATATATAAAAATATAAAAACATAAAAATATAAAAATATAAAACTATAAAATATATATCAGCTATAAAAACATAAAAATATAAAAATATACAAATATAAAATATAAAAAAATATAAAAACATAAAAATATAAAAATATAAAACTATAAAATATATATCAGCTATAAAAACATAAAAATATAAAAATATAAAATATATAAAAATATAAAAACATAAAAATATAGAAATATAAAAATATAAAAATATAAAATATATATCAGCTATAAAAACATAAAAATATAAAAATATACAAATATAAAATATATAAAAATATAAAAACATAAAAATATAAAAATATTAAACTATAAAATATATATCAGCTATAAAAACATAAAAATATAAAAATATACAAATATAAAATATAAAAAAAATATAAAAACATAAAAATATAAAAATATAAAACTATAAAATATATATCAGCTATAAAAACATTAAAATATAAAAATATAAAATATATAAAAATATAAAAACATAAAAATATAGAAATATAAAAATATAAAACTATAAAATATATATCAGCTATAAAAACATAAAAATATAAAAATATACAAATATAAAATATATAAAAATATAAAAACATAAAAATATAAAAATATAAAACTATAAAACATATATCAGCTATAAAAACATAAAAATATAAAAATATAAAACTATAAAACATATATCAGCTATAAAAATGTAAAAATATAAAAATATAAAAATATAAAACATAAAACATATAAAAATATAAAAATATAAAACATAAAACATATAAAAATATAAAAATATAAACTCTATATCAGCTATAAAAACATAAAAATAGAAAAATAGAAAATAGAAAACATATATTAGCTATAAAAATATAAAATTATAAAAATATAAAAATATAAACTCTGTATCAGCTATAAAAACATAAAAATAGAAAAATATAAAAATATAAAACATATATCAGCTATAAAAACATAAAAATATAAAAATATAAAACTATAAAACATATATCAGCTATAAAACATAAAAATATAAAAATATAAAAATATAAACTCTATATCAGCTATAAAAACATAAAAATACAAAAATAGAAAAATAGAAAACATATATTAGCTATAAAAATATATAAATATAAAAATATAAAAATATAAACTCTGTATCAGCTATAAAAACATAAAAAAATAAAAATATAAAACTATAAAACATATATCAGCTATAAAAACATAAAAATATAAAAATATAAAACATATATCAGCTATAAAAACATAAAAATATAAAAATATAAAACATATATCAGCTATAAAAACATACAAATATAAAAATATAAAAATATTATATATAGATCAGCTATAAAAACGTAAAAATATAAAAATATAAAAATATAAAACATATATCAGATATAAAAACATACAAATATGAAAATATAAAAATATTATATATAGATCAGCTATAAAAATATAAAAATATAAAAATATAAAACATATATCAACTATAAAAATGTAAAAATATAAAAATATAAAAATATAAAATATATATCAGCTATAAAAATATAAAAATATAAAAATATAAAATATATATCAGTTATAAAAATATAACAATATGAAAATATAAAATATATATCAGTTATAAAAATATAACAATATAAAAATATGAAAATATAAACTATATATCAACTATAAAAATATAAAAATATAAAAATATTAAACATATATCAGTTATAAAAATAATACAATATTGTTGTGGGGTGCAAATAACCCCTATTGAAGAACTAATGGAAGCAACCATCTATAATAAATACCATGGTTGCAAAGACTCAAACAGAGGACATTCCTATTCATGTTTTACCGCATGGTAAGAAATCCGGTCATCTCCTACCACATTTAGTGGCGTTACTGTATTGCTATGAATAAATATATTTTATATTTTAACCTGTCACAATTTGTGGTTGTTATCTTTGTGACCCCAAGCACGGGTCTACAACAAATATAAAAATATAAAAATATAAAATATATATCAGCTATAAAAATACAAAAATATAAAAATATAAAAATATAAAATATATATCAGCTATAAAAATATAAAAATATAAAAATTAAATATATATCATCTAATTCATAGGGGTCGGGAGTTGAGATCACACCTGCGTGATCACGAGGTTTGTTGTTGTGAAGGTCCCTGGCCGTGGGAGAACTGGATTGAGATTTTAATCAGTTCTCACTTGGAAGCGACGAGGACAATATCAAGTCACAATCATGTAGTTGTAACAAGAAGGGATTAAAAATCCCAAAATATAAGAGCCTTAGTAGAATCTTTCATATTCCTCTATCGGCAAGCAATTGCGAAATTAACTTAGTAGATTTAATTAGTGTGGCCTCTCTCTCAAATTACCAACGAACTCCTCAATTGTCGGAATTAAATAGTTAATAAAAGGCTCAGATTTAAACAGTAAAAGATTGTTGTGCTTTATTTAAAACGGAAAGATTGATTTCAGCCCACAAAGAAACCGCTGGTGTGAAGAGACGATGGCAGCCCGAACACAAAGAAAGCGAATAGTAGTTCACATGGCAGCGACATGACGGCGACGGGCTGCAGACAACAAGGTAGTTCGAGTAGTCGCGACGCACGACGACAGCAAAACGAAGTACGACTAGGCAGTACGAATAGTTCCCGGGCAGTTGAAATTCGCGGAATCAAGCTACTACATATCGCCCCATTTGAGGCAACAGCGAAAGTAAATCTACGACGACACGCGACATTAAAGTTATGTCAATAACCAGTCAATGTAACAAGAAGTCATTTTAATACGTAGACCACAATTTGTATAAAGATTATGAAAATACAGCCCAAAATAATAGGAGATTGACTTCTAGTAATTTAATAAAACAAATTTAATTTGTAATATATTTATTTTTTAATTTCACATTCTTACATCATACGATTCTACTTAGTTTTATTCAAAACTAATTAAAAAAGATAGAGCACCACTGATTAGGATTTTCCCTCTTAGAAGCGAGGAGAAAACAGATACTACACTTTAAATTACTAATTTGCCAAAAGAATTGAGACACCATTTTAACAAATTAGAAACAATGGGTTCAAAAATGTTGGGAGTAGAGGATGTCAGTGGTCATGATCGCCTATCCTACTTTCAATTAGATGAATTCCGACTCAGTCGTTGAAGCAGTGTCCTTTCCCTCTTTCACCATTTGTTCATCAGTTTCACTTCAGCAATCACCAAAATACCACAATCACCCTATAGTCTTCTCTATTAAAACCGTTTGAATTCGTTAGGGTCACTATGGTTTGGGACGAAAATAAATATTCGTATAATATTTATTAAAATCCTTATTTACTTTCATCCCCACAAAGCCAACATAAAAGACAAGGTTATTTTTACTGTAAAGATAATCTAGCTCTTAAATGTTGGGACAAACTGAACATTCGCACCAGTCGTGAAGGTTTTTTCCTCCTATGACCAAGGATAGAATATATATTACACGCTGAATGATGTATTTGCTAAATGAATACTGATACAATTTTGACAAATTAGGCAAAAGGCCATCAAAATATGGGGAGTATAGAGGGGGCATCCTCTGTCTAACATATTCTTTTTAAAAAAGGGACAAGTACATTTCTAATACATAAAAATACTTTGTCGGTTGTCTCCGTGAATATGTGAATAAAAAAAGAAATGAAAGCGAAGGGTGTTAGTGAATGGATTCGTCCATGAATATGGAGAAAGAGAAAAAGTTAGTAAGTCCACGTGGTTAAATAAATGTCCCGTTAGTACGGAGGATAAAAGAGTTCTCGTAATATAGAATGTTAGTCACACCGGCAACGGTGTCAGGACGCGCCCATATGTGTATGTAAGTATGAAGAATAAGTGCCTGTACACAGGTGTGAAAGTTAGTTCATGTGTGAGCAGTTACGTGTGTTTGTTATAAAGTTCACGAGTATGAGGTAGTAGCCATTTTGGATCGTTTTCGTCTTGTCGAAGTCGAACCCGGGGCCAAAGGCCCGGGAAGATGTCTATTGCATACCCAGAGAGAAATCTTGGGTGCAGGTTGGAGCAACGTGTGTGTGGTTGCCAGGGAGGAAGTAGATTGTTTGAACAAATACGCGGGCAGCTAAGAAGTCATTGATGTTTAAACAATATGGCGGCTGTGAGCCGGCTTGTAGCAAACTGCCATACTCTTAAGTAAACGCATTGTGAATCATTCTGTCTTTTCTCTCTTTCACAAGTTGCCCATCGCTTTCCTTTCAGCAGTCACCAAGATACCACCTTTACTTAAAATAGTAATAAATTAACAAAGAATGTATTTATACAATTTAAATGACATAATCCCGTAAGAAGTTCAATTGATTTTAAAAAAGTACATATTTTCTTAAAAGCAATTAATTAATAGAAAATATATCATAAGAGCAAATGAAAGTAATATACAGGCTGTTTCAAAAGTCTTGGAACATAACGATTTTTAATAACTCAAAAACTATTAGGAGTTGAAAAATGAAATTGGTACCGTTGGAAAGGTTAAGGTTTCCAGTTTTGTGGGGAATCTTCAAAGTTGCTTAATATGAGCACCATTCGTCACACGGCAGACATCTAGTCGATAGTCCATTTCCTGCCAAACGCGTTCCAGCATCTTGACGTCAATGGTTCCCACAACTGCCGTTACTCGAGCCTTTAGTTCGTCAATATCTCTTGGAAGGGGCGGCACATAGACTTGTTCCTTGACAAAGCCCCAAAGGAAAAGTCACACAGGGGTAAGATCTGGAGACCTAGGAGGCCAGGGCATGAGAACGTCATCACCTCGCCCAGATCTCCCAATCCATCTACCAGGCAGCCTTGTGTTAAGAAACTGCCTTACTCTAAGACTCCAGTGTGGTGGTGCACCATCTTGTTGAAAAATAAAGTCATCAGATTCTGCTTGTTCCAACTGAGCCATTAACCAGTCTTCCAGCATGTTGAGATAGGATTCACCAGTGATAGTTGCCTCTTCAAAGAAGAACGGCCCATAGACACCTTTCTTGGAAATTGCACAAAACACGTTCACTTTTGGTGAATCTCGCTCGTGCTCAAGAAGTTCATGAGGATTCTCAGTACCCCATATGCGAGTGTTATGCTTGTTAACTTTGCCATTCAGATGGAAGGTCGCCTCATCGCTAAAAACAATCCGGTCATCAAAGCCGTTATCTTCCAACTTCTCTTGCATTGCAATGCAAAAGTCACGGCGAAGTGGCTTATCAGTGTCCTTCAACTTTTTGACCAACTTGAGCTTGTAAGGTACCATTTGCAGTCGTTTCCTTAAGACACGCCAGACAGTTGCTGGAGCAAGCTGAAGTTCCCTGCTGGCTCTTCTCACTGATTTACAGGGGGCTCCGCTGAAAGGCTGTCCGAACTTGCTCAACTGCATCTTCTGAAGTTGAAGGGCGACCTGTTCGCTTACTTGGGCACAAACACCCATCTTTCACAAATTTAGCATGCCATCTGACAATGGATTTCCTTTCAGGGCTTCTTTTTTAAATTTCCTGCGAAATGCACGCTGAACACATGTCCACGATTCAGTCTTTGCAAATTGGAGGACGCAAAATGCCTTGTCTTGTTTAGAGAACGCCGTTACTGCACCTGGAAAGATAACACGAAAATCATTAGTATGACCAAAAACTTGATTAAGCAAGCTTTAAAATGGCACCAGTTTTATTTTTCTACCTGGAATAGTTCATGAGATATACGCATTTGTAATGTTCCCAAGACTTTTGAAACACCCTGTATATACATATGAAAGTAGAATCTGAAATGTATGTAATATATATATATATATAAAATACTAACAATAAGAAAGTATACATAGGAATATCCGCCGGGAGTTGGAAACAAAGATTCTACGTACACAAACACTCATTTTTAAACCCGAACGTCACTAATAAGACGGAATTAGCCAAACACTGGTGGTTTTTAAAAAATAACAAATTATCACCAACTATTTCGTAGTCCATACTATGTCATTCGAACACTCCTAAAGGATTTAGACATAGATGCAATTTGTGCCTAGAAGAAAAAATTAGAATACTAAAATATGAAGATAAGAACATTTTAAATAGACGAGACGAACTGATGGCTAAATGTAGACACAGGCACAGGTTTAAAATCAACAGCACGTTTTAAAGTTCTTTGAAAATAACAATTCTTTTTAAGTATAGTTACAATAAGAGTTATAACTGTAAAGGTAAATGTTAACAAATTAGTAACTTTTTTTTTTTTTTTTTTTTTTTTTAGTAAAACTCTAGTTTGTAAATTAATCGTGCTTAAATGTCGCCAAACTTTAATTCCGTATTGACGTTATAACCAATTAAGTTTTCTTATAATTTCCTATATAAATCGAAATCTTCGTCCTGAATTTTCGTCTTTTTATTTCTAATCATAAATAATTAATCGTGAACGCCCGAATCTTTACTAATTTTGTAAATAAACCGTTTTTAAATTGTCGCTAAACTTTAATTCCATAGTGTAAATCATCTCGAATCTTGACGCTATACAACTTAAATTTTTAATATGTTCTAATCTAAACCGAAATCTTCGTCCTACATTTTCGTCTTCTAATTTTTAATCGTAAATAATTAAACGTAGTTTTTAATCGTGAACGCTCAAATATTTCATCATATATTTTTACCCATAAAAGCTCACATTCGAAATTTTAAATGAGATGATTTATTTGTTTAAATAGCAAAAAAGAATTCTTTTATATATATTTTTATATTTTTATATTTCTGCATATATTAAAAAAAATTAATCTTACTTCTGTCACCCCTCCTCGATTATTTTAACATTTACCTCCTTTTTACATAGACCAATCACAAAAGTGAATTTATCTTTTTAAGACGATCAATTTCTCTCATTATTCGTTTTTTTTTTTTGACATGGTTGTCTATACATCTGAGGAGACCTAATTAAAGGGGTCGAAATAAGTTATTATGTGGACAACCTTAATGTGTGTATAGTTTTTCTTTTTATAATTCTCTCTATATATATATATATATATATATGTATGTGGGGGGTGTATGTGTGTGTGTGTGCCCCGGAACATAAAAAAACTATCCTCACTTTAAAAATAGCAACCTCAATAAATAGATTGAGATATTTAAAAGGAGCGGCTATTTGGATAATTGACTTTTGCCAAATTAGCAATTTTTGTAAAACGATTTTTTCTTCACCTTTTTTTTTATTGTGGCGCCATCTATATGTCATGCCCGGAACTCTTTGAATGATGTCTTATTCAATAAGAATATTTTTATCATCAGGGCAAATCGAATGCCACACATGCAAGGTTTTATCTGTAAAATCTTATCCCCAGTCTGTAGTAGCCAAAATGAATTGTCACATCTAACAAGAAAAAGCGCGATTCGGTCAGCAACTATTAGAAACCTTTCTTACTACCGATTGACATGGCAGATAGCAGCTTTCTCGAGCGAGTAGAACGTTCGAAATATCAGAATAACATTCTCAGCCAACAGGAATTGGTATAAGTACACTGAAGATATTGCCAAGTCTACAGCGAAGAAGTAGGCTCTCTTTACCAGGCTAGAAAACTTTACATCTGCCAGTATCCTGTATGTCTCTAAAGCCACGATTCGCCCGTGCATGGTGTACTGTAGCTACATCTGCACTTTTGCACCAGCCATTTGCCTTTTTCCCTTCGAAAGTGTACACAAATAATTCCTAATTGGTTTATTTGCTGACGACACCACGCTTTACTCTCACCATGTTGTCAAAGCAGATGCGTTCATATCCGAGACAATGGCTGAATCCTTAGAAAACGACTTCCAGGCTGTAGTAGATTTGGGTCATAAATGGTTGGTAACTTTTAATGCCGCAAAAACAAAGCTCCTTTCCTTCAATAACTACAAGAAACATCTCCAACCACCGATTGGCATGGCAAATAACACCCTACTTGAGAGTACATCATTCAAACTCCTCGGCCTAACCTTCACAGCTAACATGAACATTGAAGTCATTGTCAAGGCTGCCGCAAAGAAGGTTGGCTCCCTCTACCGTGCTAGTAAACTCCTCACACCTAATCCTGTATTTCTACAGAGCGACCATCCGCCCATGCATGGAGTATTGTTGCCACATCTGGGCTGGTGCATCATCTACTACCCTCTCCCTCCTTGACAAGGTAAAAAAAAGTCGCAAACCTAATAGGTCCCTCACTGTCAACAAAGCTCCAGTCCCTGTCCCATCGCCGCAATGTAGCATCCTTGTGCTTGTTTTACAAATACTTCAATGGATTATGCTCCGATGAATTGGCTACTCTGGTGCGTCCTCGACGTAAGTTCACTAGACCAACTGGACAATAAAATAAATCCCATTCATTCACTGTGGACGTCTCCATATGCCGGAGAGCCTTCTACTCAAATAGCTTCTTTCCTAGTTCTGCTAGGCTCTTCAACTCCCTCCCTGGCCCGTTTCCCCGACAGTACTGACAGGCAGAAATTTAAAAGTAATGTAAACAGACATCTCGCTGCGCAGATCTCAATTATGGTTCACCCCGCCCGCCCCCCAAATAAACTTTTTCCCTTTTTATTTGTTCTCAGTAACCCCTTACGTCTACAGTGGCGGCCTGCCTTGTTTGGGGTGAACAATGTAAAAAAAAAAAGGACAGGAATTAATCAACCACAAAAAGAAAAAGTAACTGTGTTTTTTGATGATCAAAACCATTTTTTGCGATTCGATGTAAACAGCCTAAAAAACATTCTCAGAAAACGAATTAAAAGATCTTTTTAAGTTTTTGAGTGGGGATCACTTTCACACTTAAATTTAACGTAAAATGAGCACTCACATCCTGCTCATTTATCTATGAGCCTCCCCCAACATACATTTTTTTATTTTTTTCACTGCATAAGAAAAAGAAAAAGTTCTCCCTCCATAAATTATATTTAAAGCAGAAAACAAAACTAAATTCGAGAATTAAAAAACACTACACTATTTTTTTTATTGTACGGTAAAGTAGAAAATAGTTCCGCGGTTAAATATTTTGTAAAAAAAACCCTCTCTCGCACTACGATGGATGTGATAGTAAAAAGGTGGCACACGTGTAGATTAGTTGATGGATACGTTTGTTCGAAAAGGGGATATGACATGTTGAGCGTATTAGAGTAAAAGCCGGGTGGCACATTTTATGTCCGCTACGAATCACACCGGGACATAAATTAACCAATCAAAAGCATTTTATTATATTATTATAAAATGTTAAGTTTTGCCCCAATCAGGAGTGCCTCTTTTTGGGGTGATGGATTTTCCCCACATACAAAATTGACCTTGTATGTAAATGTACCCTTGATTTCAATATTTGCTGATTTTATAATATCTTTTTCTTTTCGGTTTATTTTTTATTTTTTATTTTACAGGTATACAAGCTAATTTGTTCTTGTCATTTATTTTTTATTTCAATATATATATATATATATATATGTATGTGTTTATAGCACTAGATTAAGTGAAAGAATAAAATAAGGTGCGAATAAAATTTTATTATAATTCAAAGTTCAAGCAAAGTATTTTAAAGTCCTTAACTCATGAGTTTTCAAAGAAAATCTTCTCCCCAGAGGACCATTACCGCAATGACATTACTGCAGGTAATAAAATAAAACTTTGAAAATATATAAAATATATATAAAATACATAAAAGTATATAAAACATCAAATATATCGGCTCAAAACACACTATTTTTTAAAACTTATACAGTTCATCCAAGGTGTATGGAAATTAATTGACGGGCAGTTTAACTTTATTCGAATTGACCTTAGCGGCGCCTGTATCTAACCAGGAAGTTATGGTTTGCACAACTCCTATCAACTAATAAGAACCCTTAATTGAACATTATTATATTCAACACCAAGTGAGTTTTCTGAACTTTTTATATGATTTGTTTTTTTTTATCGTTTTATTAATTTGCACACACCTTGGATACACTTTTCACTGTCATCTATTGCATCGATAGTAATTAAATTTCCAGCCTGGATAACTATTTCGTTTTTGGACAACCATTCACCACCTGGATTGTTTTTTAATCAACCACTTTGATATCTTTCTTAAAGCTGTTTCAAACTTATGACTTGGATGAACTGTATAAGTTTAACAAAAAAGTTGGTTTTGGGCCGATATATTCGATGTTTTCTTTGAAAACTCATTAGTTAAAGACTTTAAAATACTTTGCTTGAACTTTGAATTGTAATAAAATTTGATTCGCACCTTATTTTATTCTTTCACTTCATCTAGTGCTATTTATGCTCTACCCAGTATATTAAGCTCCGGATGTTCTCTAATTATTAGTTGCCTTTTATATATTTTGTTGTATTAACCTTATATATATATATATATATATAAATATATGTGTGTGTGTGTGTGTGTGTGTGTGTTTGCCCGCCGGAACATTAAAAAAACCTATCATCACTTTAAAAAGAGCAAACCTCAATAAATAGATTGAGATATTTAAAAGGAGCGGCTATTTGGATAATTAACTTTTGCCAAATTAGCAATTTTAGTAAAACGATTTTTCCTTGACCTTTTTTTTTATTGTGGCGCCATCTATATGTCATGCCCGGAACTCTTTGAATGATGTCTTATGCAATAAGAATATTTTTTATCACCAGGGAAAATCGAATGCCACACATGCAAGGCTTTATCCGTAAAATATTATCCCTAGTCTGTAGTATTTTTTTTTTATTGTACGGTAAAGTAGAAAACAGTTTCCGCGGTTAAAGTTCTTGTAAAATCAAAAACAATTTTTTTGTATTATTATAAAATTTAAATTTATGTGCCAATCAGGAGTGCCTTTTTTGGGGGTGATTTTCCCACCAGTCACAATTGACCTTGTGTGTAAATGTACCCTTGATTTCAATATTTGCTGATTTTTCAATATCTTTTTCTTTTCGGTCTATTTTAATTTTCTAATTTTATAGTTATACAAGCTAATTTGTCCTTGTCATTTATTTTTTTGATTTCTTAAACAATTCCAACATATGTATATATATATAAATCATTCATTATATATATATATATATATATATATATATATATACATACATTGTGATATTTAAACATGTTTTCTCAGTATAAACAGATTTCTCCTCGAGGGAAGAGGTATAGACGGGCAGTGGCAGGCATAAAATGTGCTGTCGGTTAAAATCAATTTAGTATTACGTATGTTATCTGAAGAAAAACACTTTTGAAATGAGTAAATATGCGAGTGTTATTGGCTTACTTCCTAGATGACGGTATGTTTCATTGTATCGGGCTTAATGAAAACAAGTACGGTATGTTAGTGACTTATATAAAAATAATGTGAATTAAAATATGTCTAAATAAAAGTATTTGTCTAAAAACATAAGTCTTGTGTTTTCACAACACAAGTGTATTTAAGAAAACACTGAACACATTTTAAAGTCTTAAATAAAGTTTCATATTCCTTTCACATTTCAATATCCCAGAAATCTAAGTATCAACTTTTGCGGAACAAATAATTGTACAAATATTTTAATAATAAGTAACTCCAAATGTAATATATGACAACTGTGTTATTTCCTTGTTTAGTCACCGAAATATAC
>CAUVYP010001238.1:507200-552200 GCA_963556195.1 Sepiola atlantica
ACATAAAAATCAAAGAAAACCGTAGATTATTCGTCTCCCAACATGTGCACTCATGCAGCGAAGGAAAATTTAAAATAATGCTTATTTTTCAAAGCCAAGATTACACTTACTTACTAACACAAGAAAAAAACGTCATATTTAAATTCAATCCAGCATTAAAGAGATCATAATTCTAACAATACACACTTTTATCAAACTTTATCCACCTCTAGTTAAGTACAAACATAAATAACTGGAAAATTCTTATTCAAGAAAGATAATCTTAGTACATAACTTCTTATTACGCACTTCTACAAAACTATGAGTCAAATAGCAACTTGTGTTAAATGAATCGTTTACAATAGATATTAGATTTGCACATTAAATACCGGACTATGACATCGGCTAAACCAAGTTCGAATCTAGTTGGACCCATTGCATTAACTTATCTTTTATAAATATGTGTATGTATATATATGTATGTTTATATATATATATATATATATATATATATGTGTGTGTGTGTGTGTGTGTATATATGTGTATATATATATATATATTTCAACCTTTATCTACCTCTCTATCACTGTCTAACCACACGCCTGTGTGTGTCCGCACATGTGTGTGTACGTGTGTGTGTGTGTGTGTCGCTCACCTATGTACAAGACTCAGGACAGACCACACGCATGCGAGCACACGCGCACGCAGGCACGGCATATTTCTTGGAGACGACAAAAGCAATAAAAAGTATTAAATTTCAAAAGAAAATCTATGCACCCTAAGAAGCTGGGACGACCGATGGAATAAGGGTCAAAGTAACACCTACTTGACCAAGAGAAATAGGAAAAATGGAAAATAAAAAATAAAAAATAAAAGATATAAAATTATCAAAACACGTACGCATACACCCGTAAACCCACGCATGCGCAAAAACGTCAAACAATAACAAATTTCCTCAAATGAAACAACATTCTTTCAAAATGAAAGACATTTCTTCAAATGGATTTACATATCTGATGAAAGCGGACCACCGCTTGAAACGCGTTATATAAAATTATAAAATGATAAAACAACAAAATCATAAATTAATGTTGAAAAAAACATTTTACAAAGGTTGGTAGTCTTACTCCTTTACATATATACTTTTCTCTTGCTGGAACTGCACTAATACTGCACTACCCTCTTTTATATATATATATATATATATATATATATATATATATATATATATTAGTACTTCATGTATCCACATAAAATATTATAAGGAGATATATTTTTTTATGTGTCAGTTTTCAGTATTTACTTCAACAGTGCTCGATACGTAAGTAGAGCTAGGTAGTAAGCAATGAATATATATATGGCAATCAAGCTACACAGAGGCTCCCGTGTTTCATCCCCGGGGGGAATCGTCAGGCTAAATTTAGCCTGACGATTTCCTCGGGGATGAAACACGGGAGCCTCTGTGTAGCTTGATTGCCATATATATTTTCATTGCTTACTATATATATATATATATATATATATATATATATATATATATATATATATATATATATAAACTGTGTTTATCGCTTTATTGCAGATCATAATATTGTTAATAACTTCAATAATATAAATCGCACAAGCTTGAAAGTTTGCACACTGAAAGAGTGCTCCTAAGTACGTAAGATACCAAAATATTTTGCAAATCTATACTATATTTCTAAATTTATAGACATTTATGTATTTGTTAGCCATTTTGACTGTTTCTCGCTTTATTGCAGGTTTGTTAAAATACAATCCATAGGCGATTAAAAAAAATTTGACTTGGCAGGGTTAATTATTTTAATCATTTAAATCATAAATAACAATATTAATGAAATGTAAGGAATAACTCACCAGGTATGCACCACAAAATTGAATCATTTATCAACAAATCTACCATTTCTTGAAATTACCCTCTGCAGTCTCCCATCAACAGATGAAGTCAATCTGTTGATTTGGGAAGGTGTTATGCTACTAGCAACATCAACAATTTTATTCCAGAGAGAATCTTTTGATGTAAATTGTTGTCCTCCTTCATAAACCTTCCTTTTTAAAATTGACCAGAGCTGCTCAATCGGGTTTAAGTCAGGAGAACAAGGCGGCCAAGTCATGAGACTCTTCCCCTTGATGCCCAGAGATGCGAGGAAGGTAGTCGTAGCCTTTGCTGTATGAGATGGAGCATTGTTGTGCATAAAAATCAGTTGACGTAGACGAAGTAAAGGCAGGTCGTCCAGCCAAGGTCACAAATTCTCATCTAAGAACGATATGTATTCTTGGCTTGTGAGTTTCACACCCTCTGGCACTCGGAAAGGTCGAATTAATTTATCACCTATGATACCCACCCAAAACATAACTCCCCCGCCACCTTGTTGGCGACGAACGCGATGTAAGATAGCAGCTTCGGTAGGACTACAAACTTTAGCCCATCCATCCGGACCATCAAGTGTGGGTCTAGCTTCATCTGTGAATAGAACCTGTTGGAAGTCCGTGTTCATGTATTTTTCTGCCCACGTAATGCGTTTTCCCTTATGGGTTTTGATCAAGGGAAGCCTGGAAATATGCTTCACGTTCCTGGCCATCTCATTCAAGACACTGCATCTGGTATTCCTGGACATCGGAACAACGCCAGCTTTGCCAAAAATGGAGGCGCTAGTGCCATTTGGTTCCCTAATAATCTGTCTGCGTATTTTTCGCATATCGCGAGGGGAAATGCTCCTTCTTGTACCCTCATCTTTCCTTGGTGCAGTGTTGGGCTTCTCCACAAAAGAAACCAAGGTTCTCTTATCCCTTCCCAGTTCCTTGGCTAAATCCAGAAGTGTCAGTCCTTCTGCAAGGCCAGCTACATCCCTTTACCTTTCAGTAGCAGTCACACGTCGATTTTGGGGCATTTTTACAAACCTGCAATAAAGCAAGAAACAGTAAAAATGGCTAACAAATACATAAATGTCTATAAATTTAAAAATATAGTATAGATTTGCAAAATATTTTGGTATCTTACCTACTTAGGAGCACTCTTTCAGTGTACAACATTTCAAACTTGTGCGATTTATATTATTGAAGTTATTAACAATATCATGATCTGCAATAAAGCGAGAAACACAATTTACATATATATATATACTGGACTAGTAAATGGATTATCATGAATTTTCACGGTGAGTAACATGGGTATATTATTATTATAATTATAATTATTTTTATTATTATTATTATTTCATGTATTCACATAAAATGTTATAAGGAGATATAATCTTATATGTATCGATTTTCAGATTTACTTCAACAGTGCTCAATGCGTGAGTAGAGCAAGGTAGTAAGTTATGAAAATATATTATATATAGTCTGATGAAAATATATTTTAGCCTGACGATTCCCTACGGTGATGAAAAGCGGAGGACTCTATGAAGCTTAATTGCTATAAATATATTTTCATAACTTACTATATATATATATATATATATATATATATATATATATATATATATATATTATGTATTGTACTTTAGATGACTCCAACACGTCTTCCAATTAGCGCCCTTTACAACAAAAGAAACCATTATAATTTTTTTGATTCTATAAATTGTCTCAAATTAAAGGCATAAGCTTAAGGGGTCTTAAGAAGAAATTGAAATTCAGGGAATCTAGCTTAATTGGTGTCTAATTACTATTAATCAAATGCAAGGTAAATCTGAAATATTTGAATTTTGAAATGAGAGTTCTTTGTGTTTTACTAATATATCACCGCTTATCAAGGCCAGTGGACTACTCGAGGATAAGGGTTAAAGAGATCGTCGGTTGGACGTTGAATGCCACAATGCGAAGATTGGAAATAACCATGGAATGGGCAGGAGATTTCTCAAAAAGAAATTGATTGTCTAAGTGTATAGCTCAACAAGTATTTGTTTACATTAGACGATCATGTTGTAGTCGGATGGAAAGCAGCTTCGTGGTATTTTGTTCCACAGACGGGACATTCTAGGAAAGAAAATTTGTTCATGGGGTTGCGCATGGCCTTTCGTACACATAGAGAGAGACAGGAAAGTCAGCTGTTGTTGTTTTAGCCAGGCGGGTTCTTGATGTGAATGTGTTACAGGGGGGTATTGCAGATCAGTCGAGCACCCACCATGAACATATCGATAGCGTAGAAAAAGGCTAGGAAATCTCTTTTGTGAAAAAGGGGCTACGAAGGGGATAATAGATCATCCCCAACTAGATTGCGAAGTCAGTTTTATACCCTATCAAGGAACGAAACAATGCCCAGATATGACAGAAATACTCGATCTTAGTACGAATCTTGCTCTTATACACAAAGGGGATGGCGTCAGAGGTGAGGTACTTTCTGGAACGATAGAATGATCCAACCATTTTATCAGCAACATTAGCAACAGATTTGATGTAAGTATTCCATTTTAGGTCTGGGGTAAGAGTCAGTCCGAAGAGGTTATCAAGTATCGGGGCTTCATTAAGCAAAGCCATTAATTTCAAGTGGGGAGAAATGAGGATCCGAGCGTTGATGAGGAAAAGAGAACAGCTTGGTTTTGAAGGCGTTAAAAGTGACAAGCCACATTTCCCTCCATTGTACTACGTGCTCCAAATCGGAAGAGAAGGAGTTAACATGATCTTGGTCATGAGTGCTTTCTGAGGTGCTGTCATAGATAATTGTGTCTTCTGCGTAGATATCAACGAATAATTTCAGGATACGATTTGGGAGATCGTTAATGAAGACCAGAACAAGGGTTGGGGCAGATATCGATCCCTGAGGTACGCCGGCATTGATATTTTAGCTTCAGACTTTTGTTTTGTAACGAATATCATAATAGACCAATCGTAGAGACATCGTTTGACGGTTCTGAGGACATTTCCAGATATTCCATAGCTAGCAAGTTTGTGAAGAAAACCTTTGTGACATCCCTATCGAAGACCTTTGATATATCAAGAGTTATCACCAAGAAACGAATCCCCCATCTATAGATTCACTGATCCTGTGCGATATTAATGTCAGCATATCAGTTGTAGATATAGCAGGACGAAATCCATATTGCTTGCCACTAAGTAGATTGTTTCTGTGTAAGTGGTGTACAACCTCTTGATTTATTACAGATTAAAGCAACTTACTCACGACGCAGATGCTGATTGGTCTGTACTAAGATGCAGAGGACCGATCTCCCTTATTTTTAAATACTGGTCAGACAAGCGAAGTCTTCCAAGGTGATGAAAAGCATTTATCCTTTAAGCAACGATGGTACAACTTTGTAAGTATATGGGTTATTTCTGGTTGCAGCTTCTTGAGTGCTATGACTGGAATGTTCGCGGGACCAGTTGCCTTGTTGGCATCAAGGTTCTCATATACACGTGTAATAAATAATGATTAAAGAAATTCGCAAGAGAATGTACGTGTAAAAATAGAATTGTTGGAATACCGTTAAGATTTAAAATTTGAAAACTTATATACACGTGTAATAAATATTGATTAAAGAAATTCGCAAGAACATGTACTTGTAAAAATAGAATTGTTGGAATATATTCACAGCATTGTTAGATTTTAATTTTTTTTTGTTTTTATCAAGTTGAAGATTTGATTTTCATGGGTTGTATCGGTTACCCAGACACACACACATTACAATAGCCAAGAATATACATAACTTTACATCAACCACGCCGGCACATACACACGCATTCATACGAACACGAACTTTCCAGCGAATATTCACTCGTGTAACAAACTGAACATTTCACTCGTGTAAGAAATTTAAGTTTTATTATGCAAAAATAAACTGTTTTGTTAAATATTATTTTAATAAATACTATTATTGTCATTTACCTTTTCATTTCCTTCGCCGTTCCAATATAATAATAATGGTTTCTTCCTTTCCTTTGTTTGTTGAGTCTGTTAATTTTGGTTTCACACGTGGATGAATAATCTCATATTTTACATTCTGTGCGTAACGCAAATAGGTCACAAATCGCTAAGTAAACCTCCATTATTAGCTCATAATAATATTTCCCTAAAAATGATTGTGACCGGATAACAATATTTATCCCTATAAGATAAGAATTAAAAACCTTTTATTAATCAGGGACCTCTAATATAAACGCACCATGCCACGTGGAATCCCCAAATAAATATGGTACCTCGATCGTTGGAAGGACATGCAGCCATATAGGAATCTCTTAAGCTTTGTTCGGCACCCTTCGCCATAACTGGTGACTCCGACGTGATCGAAAACTCACTGGTGACTCTCCGACGTTAAATACGCTAACGTCTTCAATCAAATACCATCTTACGATACAATATTAAAAAGAACAAACTTCTTCTCAAAGCTAAACAATTTAAAAATAAAATAAACAAAAACAAAACAAGAGTTCGAAAATATGTCTTCTGCGAGATAGTATCCTATATCTCTACAAAGTCACCATCCGCCCATGCATGGGGTATTATTGTCACATTTCGGCTGCTGCGCCATCCACCAGTCTTTCCCTCTTAGACAAGGTCCAAAACAGAGTTTCTAATCTAATAAGTTCCTCACTATCCAACAATCTCCAACTTCTGTCCCATAGCTGCAATGTTGCATCCTTGTGCTTGTTTTACAAGTACTTCAATTGAATGTGCTCCGATGAACTTACTGCTCTGGTGCCCCCTCAACGTAAATACACTCGACTAACCCGACAATCAGCTAAATCCCATCCTTTCACTTTGGAGGTCTCCATATGCCGGAGAGCCTTCTACTACAATAGCTTTTTTCTCGAGCTGCCTACCTTTGGAACTCCCTTCCTGCCACCTGTTTCCCCAACTAAACGGATGCAGAAATTTAAAACGAATCTGAACAAGCATTTCGCTGTAAGCTCCCAATTTAGGATGACCCTCCAAAAAACTTTCACCCTCATTCTCAGTAGGCTTTACGTCTACAGTGGCAACTTGCCTTGCTTGGGTGAACTATGTTGAAAAAGGCAGTCATTGGCAGACAACCCACTTTTTTCTGATACCCACCATCAATGGGCCGGGGTTTTCTCATCGCGATCAAGTCCTTCAATGACACTTTGCAGACAGCTATTCTTCCTTTTCTAGTTTCCCCACATTGGTTGACATCGGCCTGACTGCATTTGCGACGATATGAGCCAGAATCGACGGACCATCACGTGTCAGCTTTTACCAGAACGTTTCAGCTGTGTATCATTATTCATTATATGACTAAATAAAATTGTTTACTTTTATGCACGGTTGTCGTTCCTTCTCTCCAGAAGCTATCGCTCTATTTTGAATTTCAGTTCTTATTAAAGAGGAATATTCCTACATTTCCATGTGCGAGAATAGAACTTTATTTCGATGACAAAATCCCATACATTGTCTGTGGAGATGTTATATTTACGATATTTATTCGAATCAAAATGATAAAAGGTCACACTCGTATATTTTTTCACAAACAAATCAAAGTGAATATTTTGATTTAATCGGAAACTTATGGAGATTCCTTTATGATTATTGTTTATCTTTTTAAATCAACAATTCAAATACTTAGTTCAGTCTTTATTTTTAAATTTAAGAGAAATGCAGACGTAATTATTTATTTATTTCATTAAAAAACTGAAATAAAAATGACAGTGTAAAATCCAATGTTATAACATTTTAAACATATCGTTCTGGAACGTTCTTATTTCATAGTGTGATACATATATACATTCATTAATTTTGAAAGAGGGACATAAATTTATTATTGAAAGTAGGAAGAAAGGAAAAATACTGTTCCGTTCATGATAAAAACGTCACCCAACAATTTTTACTTTCATCTTTAGGCATAAACGAAGAAAAGACTTCCCTTCATATTTATACAAACATATATTTTTTATTTATATATATATATATATTAATTCAGTAGAATACCACATTTATGAAATCATTTGTATATTTTAATCATTCTCCAACACTTTCAACACACAGCAATAGTATCCATATGTACGCGCGTTTCAGAAATCCAATTTATTACTACTTTTCGACATGATTAAAATTTAACAATGTAATCACTTTCTGCGTCTGCACAAATTCTTTACCAACTTCAATATGAACAACTTGTGATAGAAATATGTCAATAACTTGTCTTGAACGATGAAAATGATGCAACTTATTCACCTACACGTAACAAGCTAAAAACGTGAAAATGTCAAAATACAGAAGAGTCTGATTATCTTCAAAATATTGTATAATCAATCTGTTTAAAAAATAACGAAGATTATTTTTTCAAGAAAGTTCAAGGGGAAATAATTCTTATAGTTTCGTACTTTTTATAAAGTGAGGTTCTATCTAATTAAGAGTGTTATCAAAACTATTAGGAAAATATGTTTTGCCGTTTTATTTTTTAAAAGGAACATCTTGATCTTTCTTGAGAAAATGAGATTCGTTTTGGTGGGGCAGGATGTATTATAAAATGTTTTGAAGCTGATTAAGGGGCTTAAGGATCAATTCCATCTTGAGATTACATAATATACACGTATTGGAATTAATGTCAGCAAGTATAACTCCTGAATTTATATAAGTTCAGTAATTTGAACTTATATATATATATACATGTATATAATGAAAATTATGGAAATAATATTCCAGTGTGGTGGAAAATAAAAAGGATACACCACAATTATTTATATATTCATCCATTTCTCTTGAATGGTATTCCTTCCCGCTATACCCCCACCTACAGCTCCCTTCCTTTCCAGCAGACAAAAATAACCATTTTAACTGTCACCTCCAAAAAATACACTCACTCGACAACGGCCCTGAACTATCGGTTTTTAAATCCCTATTTGTAACCCTTAAAAACACTAATCTGCCTGGAAGCTTGAAAGTTTGGCAATGTACACTTTGCTATACATCGAACGTTGACCGATAACCTTTCATCCTGGATCCTTTGAATTGGATACTTTTACCCTCGCCTTCTCACATTTCTGACGGACTTCTACGCACACAGGATACACAAACTCAGCTGACCACTGTCGAACAACCAGCTTCTTAACGACAACATTTGAACTCCTAAATACCTTGACTATTCCATGAAAATGCCAGTATACTGCAATCATATGCCCTTAATAGGGTTAAGATGAACATTCATATACACTAAACACTAAATTTACAAAAGCAAAGAAATTCCCAAATTTTTACACTTTTATTGTCATTAAGGGTATGCGAGCACAACAGGGCTATGTATTTTACTGGTAGGAATTTTTCTTATAAAAAATATAAACATTGTTACTATTTTAGCACTGTTAATATAAGCATTGCCAATAAACATTTTACCTGGTATTTTACTTACCTTTATAGTATCCTTATCAATCACGCCCGAGTGGAACCATTATTCATACGACACAAGCAGCATTTTTATGTATTAAGGAAAATGAAGGTATTCTTGTTGTATATAAGTCAATTTTTAGTTTCACCCTTTAATTTATTAGAATTAACAACTTTCACCATTTATTTTTATATATAAACGATTTTTATTGTATTTCTTCAACAATACAATACATTTTTTTACAATTCAAACAAGAATTTTAAATCTTATGAATTAAAAAATGTGAACTGTAAACCTTGGTATTTTTCATTTCTCTGAAATTTTCGTTTTCTCTGAACTAAAAACAGTACTCTACGGCTCTAATATCACAAATATAGGCAAAAGAATGGCACTTTATTTCGGTTCTTACTTGGTAACTTTGCCTAATGGTTCAACACGTAGCCTACAGCCAAAGTCTAACTTCTTACTGGATCGACCTAGGCCCAGTCGATATTAGGTAGCTTCCCTAAGAACATCAGATCGATCAGAACGTTTGTCAATAAAAGAAGACGATGAGTTGCAGCCGAATTCCCTTCGGAAAAGCCTAAGAGATTTTGTATAAACGATTAATTCTTGTTCGATGTTTTGCGCTGAAGAAAAATTCCTACCAGTAAAATACATAGCCCTGTTGTGCTCGCATACCCTTAATGACAATAAAAGTGTAAAAATTTGGGAATTTCTTTGCTTTTGTAAATTTAGTGTTTAGTGTATATGAATGTTCATCTTAACCCTATTAAGGGCATATGATTGCAGTATACTGGCATTTTCATGGAATGTCACTACTTTTGTAAAGGCTATGCCTCAATACAATGCCTTCTCATAACTGATATAGTTGGTAGTTTGACTAATCAGTGTTTCTTCCAATATTCACAGATAAATATTTTTTTTAATTATGATGAGTGTATATTTATTCATGATACAATTCAAACTAGAACACATTTTTTCACAGTTAATATATATACTTATATTAACTGTGAGTTAATCAACGTTGTTTTCTTTAATGCCTTCGTATTCCTATGCTAAAATGTAACATAGTTATGGGATTGAGTTATGTTTAAAAAAATGTTAGGTTTATTCTAGTAAAATCAGTACTTTTCTGAGCAAGAAACAAAAAAAGGAATTGACAAGAAGTTGATGAATTACCTGTATAAAACTGTTCCATGTGGCACCCTGTAGGAATGGTAAATCAAAATAGGATACCTCCCTCCCTGGAAACCGCCATATCTATATATTAATACGTTAATGTGTACGTACGTGTGTCATGCTCCTAAAGAAATTCAAAATAAACAACAAAGAAGTTGGAAGGAGAGACTTGGAATCGAAACCGTAACATCTGGCTGAAAAGTCGTGACTTTACCACTGAGCTAACTAAATGAAGTCGTTAAGTAGATCAAAATTAACTTAATTAAACCATTAACTGACCCCGCTCACTATGTCGCTTCAGCGTGGAAGGAGGAGGAGACGACGTTTATGCACCTTTTCTTCGGTTAAACATTTGAACGACGAAATAGAGAGAGAGAGAAATGTGAACTATTTTCATTTTATAATGCAACATTATCAAAAATAAAGGTAACTTCTATAAATGTCTGTGCTTCAAATACTTCTACATATATAAAAAAATCCAATATCTGTTTTTGAAATATATTTAGAATATTTACGAATAAAACTAATGAAACTAATCAAACTCCTTACGAGCTGTGCCAACGCAAACGCTGGCGGACGATAACTTTAAACATTAACACCATTTATTTCTTTTCTTTTAGTTTCGAGAGACAGCCAGTATTATTTTTTGGTTTTTTTTTTTAACTCACATTAAGCACTGTTTGTTTTTTGTTTTTTCAGTGAAACACAGAGAGCGCGTACGAAAGAAAGAGAGTGTGTATGTTCGTAAGAGAGTGATAGAGAGAAAATATAGAGAGAGACTAAACGTAATTGAAAAGTGAAAATTCAAGAAAAACAAATAAATAAATCGCAAAAAGTTTTTAAAAATATGTAACAAAAACGAAAGGGACGAAAGTAACAAGTACAGTTTCGTTTTCTTTTGGTAAGCCTGCCAGTTTTTACGGTATATCAACCCATTTTAGTAGAGTGTCCATCGTACACACGTTATTTGAATGCAAATTATTATTTTTAAAAAGTATTTCACTCTTATCCGGGGGGTTGCTCATGATAAAGCAAGCGTAACTTACTAACAAATAGAGGGTGCTTTGTTACATTGGGACCCGCGCTAACTTTGACCCCGTCGTTACGGTTAGGTTCAGTGGAGTATGCGTAAGACAGTGAAAGAGTGTATGCATTGTGTCTGTGTGTACGTTGGCTCAATATAATGGTCATTTTAAAGGTTTTTTGAAATTTTCTGGAAAACTAAGGTATATGGTAAACTGACATTTAAATGCCATCAACTAGAACCTCTATATCTGCCAAAAATCAGCTATCAAATAGTTTATGAGATACAGGGTGGCACATACGTACGTACGAACACACGGATAATACAAAATCATGCCTGACCTTTCTGGATCTCTGGGTTGCCTTGACTAATGCTGCTGAAATTCTACACACTTATAGAACCTATAAAAATAATTGTGAAAGTTTTAACTAATTTGGTTTATTGGTTTTTAGTTATGATTGATAAAAAAATGAGATTTCCAGCATAGGCCATTTTTGAGTCTATTAAAGGATAGAGCGCTCCTGCGCCTCCCTTAATTCGGATATTCCGCTTCATTTCAAATGATACTTCGGCCTACATTATAAATAATAATAATGCTTAATTTACTACTTCATTTCTGTTAATTATTACAACTAATATTTCATATAACATAGTACAATTAATATAATCTAATAGACACTTTACATAGGAAGTGCCTGGATTTGCGTGTGTGCGCTATTAGTTGAACAAAAAAGAAAAAAAATAGATAGGGAGATACATAGTGAGAGAGAGGGAGAGAGAGTGACGGGGGAATCGTTTCGCACATAGTTGGTTGCGTTTCGTTACAGAGCAAAATTAAACCTTTGCTTTTAAGTCTTTAAACTGCCGACTTTTATACTTTTCTTCACAGAACTGAAAGAAAATCTTCTTCAACTATTTCATGTCGGATAGGACTGCAGTTAGATATTAATGACCCAAATGATATCATCTACTATATAACTAGCGGGGCTACCCGGCGTTGCTCAGGGTCATAAAAACATATAATTGAAGAAAAATCGCGTGTGTAACATCTTTATATTCATACTTCTATTTCTCTCCCTCTCTCTATAGCCGTCTCTTTATATTTCTACCTTTTAGTTCCCTAGTCACCCCATTTCACCGCTACTTTCCCATTTTGCCTTTTGCCAAAGGTGTTTCTTCTCCACCATTCCTCCTACGTTGCCTAGGGAAATAGTATGATCTATTTCTATAAAAAGTACCACCTCTGTCTGCGACTTCTATATAGGTACTTATCTCCGCCCCGGTGTTCATACTATATACGTATCTATCGCCACCCTGGTGCGAATGCTAAATACGTACCTAATGCCGCCCCAGTGTGCATACTACATAAGTACCTATCGCTGCCCCAGTGCGAATACTAAATATATACATATCGTCGCCCCAGTGAGAATGCTAAATACGTACCTATCGCCGCTCCGGTGTGAATGCTAAATACGTACCTTTCGCCACCCCGGTGTGCATGCTATATACGTACCTATCGCCACCCCAGTGCGCGTGCTATATACGTACCGATCGCCACCCCGGAACGCATGCTAAATACATACCTATCACTGCCCCGGTGCGCATGCTATATGCGTACTTATTGCCGCCCGTGTGCACATGCTGTATACGTACCTATCGCCACCCCTGAATGCTAAATACGTACATATCGCCGCCCCGGTGCGAATGCTAAATACGTACCTATTGCTGCACCGGTGTGCATACTATATAGGTATCCATGGCTGCCCCAGTGCGAATACTAAATATGTACATATTGCTGCCCCGGTGCGAATGCTAAATACGTACCTATTCCCGCCCCGGTGCAAATGCTAAATACGTACCTATCGCCGCCCCGGTGCGAATGCTAAATACGTACCTATCGCCGCCCCGGTGCGCGTGCTATATACGTACCTGTCGCACCCCCGGTATGAATGCTAAATACGTACCTATCCACTCCCCGGTGCGCGGGCTATATACGTACCAATCGCAACCCTAGAACGCGTGCTATATACGTACTTATTGCCACCCCTGTGCACATGCTATATATGTACCTATCGTCACCCCTATGCACTTCTATATAGTACCTATTCCCACCCCCCTTGCACATACTATATATATACCTATCGCCGCCCCGGTGTGTATATTATATTCATACCTATCGTGGCTCTGGTGCGCATACTACATACTTACCTATCCGTGCAAGGGTGCCCATACTATATATGTACCTATCTCTAGCCCAGTTCGCATCCATAAGAATGTGCACCTGTCGTGTCAGAAAAACAAAATAGTGTTCATTCATGTAGTGTCACTATCATAAATTGAAATATTTTTAGGTTAAAAAAAGAAAAAAAGAAATTTTTTGGCCCCCCTAATTTGTTTTTTGTATCCTCCTCCATACATAGAAATATTTTGAATAAAAAAATTTTTTAAATAAAATTTTTTTTCAACAACCCCAATTTTTTTTTACTCTCCACATACATAGAAATATTTTTAATTAAAAAGAAAAACAAAAATGTTGACCCCCAAAAAAAGTTTGTTACCTTCCCCCATACATAGAAATATTTTGAGTTTAAAAAAGAAAAAAAATTTTTTACCCCCCACCCACCCCAAATTGTTTTTCCATCCTCTCCCATACATATAAATATTTTTAATTTAAAAAAAAAAAAATTACCCCCCCTCAAATTTTTTTTTATCCTCCCCTATACATAGGAATATTTTTAATGCAAAATAAAAAATAAAAATGTTTGACCCCCCCTCCATAAAAATAAATAGATAGAAATATTTTTAATTTAAAAAAGAAAAAAAAAGTACCCCCACCCCCCAAAAAAATGTGTTTCATCCTCCCCCATACATATAAATATTAGAAGCATCCCTGGTCCCTATACTGCAAAAGCACCCATGGTCCCTATTCTGAAGAAGCCTCTGTGTACTATATTGAAGAAGTACCCCCGGTGCTGGGTCTTATATACTGTAGAAGCACCCCTGGTCCCTATACTGCAGAAGCACCCATTATCCCTATTCTGCAGAAGTCTCCGGGTCCTATATTGTAGAAACACCCCTGGTGCTGGGTCCTATACTGTAGAAGCACCCCTGTCCCCTATATTGCATAAACACCCATGGCCCCTATTCTGCACAAGCCTCCGGGGTCTATATTGTAGAAGCACCCGAAGCACCCCCTTACTGATCACCCCCCTTTTCATCTGCACAGTAGCTCTATCTAGGACATTGATCACTTTTCTCCCGGACAACGCCGAGTACTTCGAAAATCAAGGAGGCATCCAGAGCACTATTAATATCACTCTTACTGATTCCTCTTCCTTTTCATCTGCACAATAGCCCGAAAAGAAGCGTATATGCTGTTAAAATATTATACAAATTTATCACTACAGTAGCTCTATCTAGGATATTGAGCACTATTCTCCCTGACAACGCTAAGTACTTCAAAAATTAAGGAGGCATCCAGAGCACTACTAAAATCACTCTTACTGATTCCCCTCCTGTTCATCTGCAAAATATTCCGAATAGAAGCGTAAATCGTGTTAAAATATGATACAAATCTATTACTACAGCAGCTCTATCTAGGATATTGAGCACTTTTCTCCCGGACTACGCCGAGTACATAAAAAATCAAGGAAGCATCCAGAGCACTACCAAAATAATCTTACTAATTCCCCCTCATATCTATGTGTACAATAGTCTGAAGAGAAACGTAGATGGCGTTAAAATATTATACAAACTTATCACTACAGTAGCTCTATCTAGGATATTGAGCACTTTTCTCCCGGACAACGCCGAGTACTTAGAAAATCAAGGAGGCATCCAGAGCACTACTAAAATCACTCTTACTATTTTACCCCTCATTTCCATGTACACAATAGTCTGAAGAGAAACGTAGATGGCGTTAAAATATTATACAAACTTATCACTACAGTAGCTTTATCTAGGATATTGAGCACTTTTCTCCTGGACAACGCCGAGTACTTAGAAAATAAAGGAGGCATCCCGAGCACTACTAACATAACTCTTACTATTTTACCCCTCATTTCCATGTACACAATAGTCTGAAGAGAAACGTAGATGGCGTTAAAATATTATACAAACTTATCACTACAGTAGCTCTATCTAGGATATTGAGCACTTTTCTCCTGGACAACGCCGAGTACTTAGAAAATCAAGTAGGCATCCAGAGCACTACTAAAATCGTAGCCTTCCTATGATGTTATTGATACATCCGAACTGAAGTTATGGTATGACTGATGCAACCGGACAGAATTTAAGGCAAAACCAGGTACATCCGGCAAGGGATTATGGGACGTTTTCAGTGACTCAGCATTTTTATCAGATTACTACATAAATACGTTAGATAATAAGGTTTTTTGGAATTTTCTGGAAACCTAGGATATATGGTAAACTGAAATTTAAATGCCATCAACTAGATCCTAGAACCTCTATATCTGCCAAAAATAAGCTGAATCCATCAAATAGTTGATGAGATACAGGGTGGCACACACGTACGTACGTACACACGGATAACACAAAATCACTCCTGACCTTTCTGGATCTCTGGGTTGCCTTGACTAATGATGCTGAAATTTTACACACTTATAGAACCTATCAAATGAAAATTGTGTGCAAAGTTTTAAATAATTTGGTTTATTGGTTTTTTAGTTATGACTGATCAAAGAAATGAGATTTCTAGCATAAGTCGTTTTTAAAGTCTATTAAGGGATAGAGCGCTATCGCGCCTCCCTTGATTCTTTTTCAAACGTTTATTTTCACTATAACAGCTTTTTTATTTGACAGTCACTACCCTGACTTTACGTTTCTTCCCAGGCAAAAGTTTTTTGTCTTTAGTTTTTTGTATATACATGTGTACTAATTTTCAAAGTTAAATGTTACCGGTATTATTTACAGTAACATTACCGAGTTTCATCGTCTGATGAAAAGAGTTTGTCTTTGAAAATCCATGGGTTAAGAATAATGAAATTCCTTGCTTGAAATTCTGATGTCTTAATAAATATTGTATCTATTCATTTTTTTATTCTCATCTTTCATCTCTTGAATTGATTGCTCTATTCAACATATTGAGCTTTATATTATCACGATAGATTATTATTTAATGATACATCGCTTTTCTTTAATTGAATATTACTATATATATATATATATATATATATATATATATATATATATATATATATGTGTGTGTATATATATTTAAATATATATATGAACAACTAAAAGACGAAGCTGTTGTCTTAGCCCAAAAAGATCGTTGTGTTAATGGCTACCGATCTAAACATCGCCATAGCAGTGTCGACTTTACATGTTTTATAAAAAATATAACATATAATGTGTTGCATAGCCGTCTCGAAATGGGGGGTGGCAGTTCTCGCTTTAACAACTGGTCATTTTTAACGGCAAAAAGGAATATGTTGCATACGAGTGTCGTTTAGTGGTTGAATTATTTCTTCTTTCTGCCGTGAACCTCGCTGTCCATTGTGTCTGCAACAAAACGTCTATAACACAAATTCACGATGCAACAGTGTTCATTTATGTATTTCAGCCGTAAGATTTCTGTCGGACACGAAGAAGCCTACCTAACGTCGAGGGAGAGACGAATTACTACTTTATCGTAGATAATTCCAACTTAAGTCCTTAGCCATTCGAGGAGGGGGAAATAAGAAATCTCATGCCTGTATTCTCTTAGGGAATTTAATTCCCCTAATCATGTTGAAGACTACATAGAGACGTCAACTGTTCGACTCGCTTCCAAAACCCAGACTGGCAAAACACAACTTCTCACACAAAAGCCCGTGACGTCACAGAGCCTCTATCGCAGGTGCACATTGAACCTTGATCTGAGATCTCGTCAACGTGGTGACCCTGTCAGCGTCTGTGAGCTCCAATCGTGAGAACAGCCACATTCTGCACTCAACTGTACGGGTCCCCCGGCACTAAATCGCCCAAGCCAAACCAAACGATCTCATACACATACGACCACTTCAAGATGCGTCCGGCCCCACAGGGACATTATCCAACAAATGTTTATATATATATATATGTATATACACATATACACATATATATATATATACATATATATACATATATATACATATGTAGATACATATACATATATATACATATATATATACATATACATATACATATACATATATATACATATACATATATATGTATATACATATATATATATATACATATACATATATATAAATATACATATATATATATATACATATACATATATATATATATATATATATAAATATATATATATATTACCAATAGTTTCGTCTGATGTTGTTGGTATGCTGAGAACAGATACCACACGTTGATCCTAGTAAAAAGACCAGAGAACCATAAAAATAATATATTTCATGACGAGGCTAAATGAATGATAACAACCTTGATTTAGTGTATTAAAGATGTTTTTCCGCTTAAAATTAAAAACTATTTTTACGGTTTGACTATGTATAAAAAATAAACTCGTCTTTCAAGTTGTACACCTTGCAGCTTTCATTGGAATAATAAGTCGGCGCGTACATAACATGACGCAAGAATAAATTATATAAATAGAAACATTCTTTTTATTTCAAAAGAAAGAGAATTTTGAAAAGTAAATAGTTAGATATGAGCATATATATATATATATATATATATATATATTTCATATATACACATTATATAGATATATTATATGTTTATACGTATATATATATATATATATATATATATATTATGTTTCATGTGCAGACATATATATATATATATATATATATATATATTGTATACATTTTTATTTTTACAAACATTGCTGGTTACATATATGCATACATGTTTCGGTTGTACTCTTCAAAGAGACCAAAGATGAAGAATAAAAATGATATTTAAATCTCACTTCTTAAGTACATATTTTCTAGGATCGGATTTATTTGTAATTCAAGTCAAGCTTAGTCTCAAATTACGTTTTCTTAAGCACTCTAGTTTCACAGGTCCAAACGGTAAACTGTGCAGCCACCCCTTTCGCATTTTTCTGGTATAATAATAACATTACAACAGAACAGATAATTAAATAAATAAATAAATAAAACTTGCTAACAGATAAATAAATAATAAATAAAACCTCCTAAGGAATAAAATGAAGGCCCCCCCCCCTTGATCCCTAGTTAATCACTATCCCACACCGGATTTTTTTCGGGGACGCCCTCAGAGATGCACCGTTTTTTCTGTCATTGTTGACGCCATTCCCTGTCAGGCGTGCCTACAATCATTTCAGCTTGCCGATGATTCCACTGGGCACGAAGATTTACTAAAGATGTCTAAATCTGCCCTTTTGGATGAAACCGCGGTACATTGCTGAAGTATGTAATATACAGTATCTAAATGAATTATATATATATATATATATATATATATATATATATATATATATATATATATATATATATATACTAGCAGAATACCCGTTCCAGGACGGGTATAAGCAATAAATATAGCATTAATTTTACATTTTAATGCTCTTTTTTCTCTTTGGAAAGTATAGTAATAATTCGCAGGCACCCCATAATTTTAAAGTTTACAAAATATAAATTATGTGCCTGCGTTTCTCACCCTGTTGCCTAAAATACATATTTCATAATTCATAATAAAAGTTCTATAGTTTAGGATTATGCCAAACACATACATATTATTGACGCTAACGTGCGCCCCTTTTCAAAAAAAAAATGTATGACGTAATATGAAACAAAATTTAATGTATAGCAATTCTTTTCTCTATAAACCTTTAGCATCTAACTTATTTGAAAGAGCTTAAAATACCGATCAATCGATGCTTTAATTGTGAAAGCATCGACTTAAGAATCGCTTACATTCGGCGTATTTAACCAGGCGGTGGGATCTTCACATGTTTTTCTGAAACTCATGGTATCGTTAGAAGACTAAATTTATGTATCGCTGTAATTGATATATATATATATATATATATATATATATATATATATATATATATATATATATATATATATATATATCAATTACAACAATATATAATTTATATATATATATAACGCAATACACACACACATGATAAATAGTAAACTAATATACACACGTTTATATACATAAATAAACCAGAAATGTACACGCGTAACATATACTAGCATAATAAATAACTATTAACACACACTAATATACAATATGTGTGCATATATGTTATACACATATACGCACGTAAAATATACACACATAATAAATAGTAAACTATATATATATACACGTAACACACGTATATATATGTATATATATCTCAATTACAACGATATATATATATATATATATATATATATATATATATATATATATATATATATATATATATATATATATATATATATAAAAATGGTGCCACAAGACTAAAGGAACCTATACTAAAATAAAAAGACGAAAACTAAATAGAAAATATATTGAGATTTATATTATCTAATGATACATCGCTTATCTTTAATTTAATATTAATATATATATATATATATATATATATATATATATATATATATATATATATATAATAGAGAATCGTAGTTTGCTTGAAGCATTGCTGGGAATAGTAGTAGTATGGTTTTAAAAGGCTTTGGGCAATGCAAAGTCACGGGTAGGATGTAAGCTGGAAGGAACAACAATAATAAATCGAATTCGAAATGGGACTTACTATTTATTTTTTTCTTTAAATCTTACATAGCAGCAAGTGTGGTGTCAGCTGTTTGTGTGTGTTGTCCGGATGATTATTACAAATAATTTATTTAATATTTTGGGAAAAGAAACTTCCCTTTGTCAAAAATAATAAACACCAGAAGAAAATAATAACTCTGCCTGTTATTAAATCGGGTCTTTAATGTGAATTAATTCGCATTAAATTAATTTGTATTAAATACCCGATTTAATAATGGAAGAGGTAGAATATGATTGCCAAACAGGAAGGAACGCTAAACAAGAAACAGGAAGAACTAAAACAGAATAAAATATAAAATCAGGGAATACTAAGACAACACAGATAGAAATGGAAGAGGATATATATGATTGACAATAAAGTACAATAGCATGAATAACTAAAACAAAATATAAAATGAAGAAATACTAAGGCAATACAGAAAAAAATGGAAGAGGGAAAATATGACTGGCAAAAGAGAAAAAAGGCTAAACAAGAAATATGACGAACTAAAACAAAATATGATATAAAATGAGACGATACTAAAACAATACATATAAAAATGAAAGAGAGAGAATGTTATTGACAAAAGAGAAGAAAAGCTAAACAAGATGCATGAAGAATTAAAACAAAATATAGTATAAAATGAGGGAATACTAAGACAATACAGATAAAATGGAGGTGGGGGATAAGATTGACTCAGGGGAAGAAAGGTAAAACAAGAAACATGAAGAACTAAAACAAAATATATCATAAAATGAGGGAATACTAAGACAATACAGACATTTTTAAAATCTGCACAGTACAAAAAACATGACTTTAGAACACAATGAAATACAGTTTTAGCCAAAAGTGAGGAAGACTAAGAAGAGAACAACCGGACCGCAAACAGCCTGGAAGTACCAAATGAAAAAGAGATGAGAGCACACGCCGAACATTATATCTATAAATAGATGAAATTTCTGAAATCAGACATGATGAAATCAAGAGAAATGAAAGAGATGATTGTAAAAGAATAACTGAGAAATACAAGAAAACTCTTCTAAAACAAATTAGAAAGTAGAAACCTAATAAAAGAAACAAATATCTGGACGGACTGGAGAGAATTTCCGACAAGAAAACTAAGACACTAATGAGCATGCACAATGCATCTGAAGGTTGATACTGAGCGACTTGACGTCAAAAGATCAGAAGAGGGAAGAGGAATGTCATAGTTTATCTAGACAAAAAAAACAATTGCTAGTAAAAAGACTGGCAGGTAACGCTGGGTAGGGTCAGCATAGTTTTAGATATCAAAATGTTTGTCACTGGAGTAAATATGGCGTTTCTTATCATCATAATGATTGCTATATCATTTGTTCATATGAGCGCGACAATTTAAAAATATATTTTAAATTTAAGTCAAACAAATTAAGATCGCAATTTTTTGGTTTCAGCTGAAAAAGTTTTTGCACGTTATTTTTAATTTAGTTCCATTTTTGCATTTTAATCAGTCAGTCACGCTTCAGTTTGAAATGCCGGAAGCGCCCTTTATTGGAAACACCAAGATGTCTCCAAGTAAGATTTAAACAATTTTTTGATTTACTAATAAGTAACCATTTATCAAGACTAAAACCACTCGAATATAAAAGTTGAATTATGAAGAATATCATGAGACGATTGAAAATAACGAATAGAATGAATAAAATTTGAGCACATTTGAAGACAATTCATGACAAGTCTTTATTGATATTAGATTTAAAGAATACCATGGTGTAGCCCCTAGGGAAGTAGTCTTGTGGAACATGTTCCACAGATGAGAAATTCTTGAAAAGAAACTGTTCATGGAAACCCCGTTTGGTTTTAGTTTCACAGAAGAAAAAACCCTTGCCCAACATTGGTCCCCATATGATATGCAATATAGAATGAATTAATTTTCTTTTCTTATGAACAAATATGGACATGTTTTGTTGGTGTTTCTTTACTGAAAACAAAAAAGAAAAAACTCGAGTTTGATGGTTGATTTGTGTGCTTCAAGCGTGTAACCTCTTTCCTCTTCTTCCCTTCTCTGGTGTCACGATTTAAATAAACACAAATTCCTTTCCTGCTACCCTATTCCAAACCTACTGTACAAAATTTCAGAAACATAAATGTAATGTGAACAAACATCTTACTGAACAACTCCCCACTTCGGATGTCCACTATAAATATATTCCCTAATCAGAGTAGCCCTTATTAAAATATATCACCCAATAAGGGTAGCCCTTACATCTCACTGGAAATATGCCCTGTTTTGGGTAAAATAAAGTTTATAAACTTATTCAGTCGATCCAACCCAAATTGTAAGCACACATCCAGAGCTTTTCTCACAGTGTTTATCAAGTTTCGTAAAATTGGACTGAGTAGATATTAATTATTAATATTCAACTAGCAGGGCTACTCAGCGTTGCCCGGTGTCCTAGATTAGAAAATAGAAGAGTTTTAAAAAGTTGTATAACATCTTTTTTCTTTTAAAACTTCTTCGTCTTTCTCATTCTACGTCACGTTACTTTTTTAACATACCTTGCCGCCAACCGGACTAATATCTCTCTCTTTCTTTCTTTTGTCTCTCTGTCTGTCTCTCTCTTTCTCTCTCTCTCTCGCTCACCAACTCTCTCTCACTCCCTTCGGCTCATCGACAATCTCTCCTTCTCCCACCGACTCTCTTTCTATCTCTTCTAACGACTCTGTCTACCGCCCGCCTACTTTCTCTCTCTCTCTCTCTCGCCAACCGACTCTCTCTCTCTCTTACTCACCCAGTGGCTCTCTATCTCATCTTCCGATTCTCTATCCCGCTTGCTGACTCTCTCGCCCACCAACTCTCTTTCTCTCTCTCTCTCTCTCTCTCTCTCTCTCTCCCTTTCTCTCTCTCTCTTTAATTCAGGTTTAAAATGTCTGCTTTACGTTTGCATGATGTTTTTCAAAATATTTATTTTACGTCCTGGTAACAATTTATTCTTGGATAAGGGGTCATTCTATAGATCTTGAGAAATTGTTTTCAACCTCGTTCTTCTCTCCGCTAATTTTATTTTATCAACACTTAAATGAATGAACAAGTCCCACTGGCTCTCCAGTTGACCTCGGATGATACGCTGCTGTGCTAATATGTTACATCCGGCCGAACTAACTGGAACTAAATTGCGTTCCGTTATTGGCGACTACCATGCGTGGGATACATGACTTTGTGAATAGTTCATTTGACAAAATCAATTATACAGTCGAAGTCGGACGTTTACACTTCTAAATCTCGAAACATTGTCCACAATTATTAAATAGCATGAGTCATTTAAACGCCGGCAAAATCAATGTGTCATCTTTTCCGCGGAACATCAGATGGCCAATATGAAAATCTGTTAAAATCGTTTTTTCGTAATGAAATGGGTATCAATACTCTCTCAGCGTACATTAATAGTAGTGATCAGACGATTCCAATATTTTTCCCGATTCCGATACAATTATCGATACTGTTTGAAATTCCCGATTCCGTTACAATTACCGGTTCCGATTAATTTTAATTTTGTAAATATTTAGTTACAGACTTACCTTTCTGATGACCGTAAAACCCCGTGTAATATAGACATATAATAAAAACTACCTTTTAGATCTTTCTGATTTTTTCTCACAAAATTGATTGCAAATAGTGAAGCAACTAAATATTTATTTCTCCCATGGATTCCACCTAAAAGATAGAAAATAGTGAGGCAACTAAGGATTTATTCTGTCATGTTTTCCTCGTAATTAGTTAAAAAAAAGTTAGAAAAATAGATATTAATTTCTCACGTTTTTTTCTCCGAATTGATTGAAAATAGTGAGACAACTAAATATTAATTTCTCACATGTTTTCCTCGTAATTGATTGAAAATAGTTAGGAAAATAAATATCAATTTCTCACGTGTTTTCCTTGTAGTTTATTGAAAATAGTGCAGCAACTAGATATTTATTTCTCAGCGTTAAATCTCAACAATTTCGACCAGTGTTCATGCATTTTAAAATAAAATCTCCAAACATATTTTGACCGATTTTTTAATTTTAAGTTTCACTTATAGTAAATAAATAATTCAAAGATATCGTTTTTTTTTTACAAACGTGTTATTTGGGGGGAGGGGGCAACTAAAATAATCAACTAAAAGAAAGTGTTGATATCATCATCATCATCATCATCATCATCATCATCATATAGTATATACACAAGACGTGGCAGTAAACGTATCATATAGTATATACACAAGACGTGGCAGTAAACGTCGTGGCAGTAAACCGTTGGAGAGGGAGGCCTCCTTAGTCCTGATCGACAACCTTCCTAGAGTTGGAATCTCGAACAAAATATCCGGTTTGCAAACCTACAATTGCTTAATGAGTAGATAGGTTCTGCCTATCGCCGGCCCTCGCACTCCTTCCTTGTCTATTAGTCAGGCGCAGAGGTAACAGTGCTGGGACGCCTCTAAACACCCAGTGCCTAGCCTTGTTTCCTTACTAGGTCAATGAACGCCGTTCTTTTTCTCTCTATTTGGGCAACTTGGGGAAATTTTTTTTCGTCATTAAGTCTTACCTGGCCAGTCTGGGTCTCTCTTGTTCCAACAGGTTGAGGGTACAGGTTAGACAGCTTGTCTGGCTGCTGTTTCCGACTGACAGGACAGGAGCCCAAACTCTTGGGTAGCGCCAAAAACGGCTGCTCCATCATCAGTTGCATAATACCGTAAGTAGTTGTATGTGCCATGTCGCGCATGGAAGGGGACCCTGCAATTATCTCCGGTGGGCTTTCCCGAGGCCACAACCCCCATGGACCAGGTTCAGACTAATGGACTGGTTGTGTGAGCTTATTGGCACCAAACAAGTACCCACCTTGACCAACCCACTCTATAATCAAAATAAACATGTCATTACAAAAAAATAAAAGCAAACCTAAACCAGACACCCAACAAACAACACTTTCGCCTCCGCCCTTGAGGCTCGCATTCACAAATATCCGAGGACTTAGAACCAATATCAACGACATAGAAACTTTTCTCCTGACAAACTCCCCGGATATACTAGCACTACGTGAAACGAACCTTCAATCCTCAATCTCCTCTCACCACTTTGACATGACTGACTACCTCCCACTCTACCGTAAAGACTCTGACAAACATATGCACGGGCTAGGAGTTTATGTTCGGAACACCCTCCCCCTGACTAGAGAACATAGGTTTGAATCAGATGACCACGACTACATGTGCTTTAGATTGACTTTACATCACAGCATCAGTTACTTATATTTCTTATACCGCTCCCCGTCGACCCAGGACTGTACTCTGTTAAACTCTGTCTCTGTAAGCATAGATAGAGCGCTCTTAATTGACTCGAATGCCCACATACATGTATTTGGGGATTTTAATGCCCACCACCGTGACTGGTTGGGATTCTCCAGCCTTACTGACGCAGCCGGCAACTCTACGTATAATTTCTCCTTAGCTCACTCCCTCTCTCAGACTGTCGATTTTCCGACCCGCATCCCCGATCGAATAGACCAACAAGCCTCACTTCTAGACCTTTTATTGACCTCAATGCCCGAGGCTTGTGTGACGAAAGCTCATAGCCCACTCGGGAATGCTGATCACATTGTGCTAATGATACATATCACCCTAAGAAGTCGTCCAAAAGCTGATGAACCGTTGCTCAAAACAATAAGATACTACGAGCGGGCTGATTTTGAGTCAATCAGAGATCACATCAGTAACGCCCCATGGAGGGAAACCTTCTCACTCCCTGCCAATCAGTGTGCAAACGAATTAACTGAATGGGTCAAAGCAGGCATTGAAGCCTATGTCCCCATGCGAAAATACTTTAGCAAGCCTCACTCTCCTCAATGGTTCACCTCGGAATGTGCAGTTGCCATTTCTGAGAGACAACAAGCATTCCGTAAATTCGGCCGACATAAGTCAGCTACTAATAGAAATAAATTTATAGAGTCAAGAAATAATTGCAAGGCCGTGATAGGTGAAGCGAAGAGAAGGTTTAATGAGTTAACAGAAACACGCATCCAGATACAGAAATTAGGTACTCGTGATTTCTGGAAAATCTACAATAGTGTAGTGAATAATGGTCAATCAACGATTCCCCCACTATCAACCCACAATGATGTCGCTTGCACGGCCACTGATAAGGCTGAACTACTTGCCCAGCGCTTCGCTTCTAACTCTACTTTGGACTCAGATAACCACCCCCTCCCCAATTTCTTTGCTGACCGAAGCCACACTTGATAACCTGGTCATCACCCCATCCCAGGTCAGAGACATCATAAAAAACCTTGACACCTCCAAAGCGTGTGGGCCTGACCTTATACCCACAATAGTAATAAAAAAATGCTCTGCTGAACTGGCCCTGTCCTCTCCAAACTCTACAATAAGTGTCTAGCTGAATCTTGCTTCCCCGATAGCTGGAAAATTGCCTCTGTGGTACCAGTCTACAAGAATTCTGGAAATAGAACCGATCCCCAGAACTATCGCCCAATCAGTCTGCTTCCGATCTTTGCTAAAATCTTTGAATCCTTAATCAATCTAGCAATAGTACGACACTTAGTTAATGCTAAACTTCTTTCTGACCGCCAGTATGGATTTAGACAATCACGATCTACTGCAGACATCCTAACGGTCATCTCTGAACGCATGTATCATACACTCGACAAGGCAGGTGAAGCTAGGGCAGTAGCGCTTGATATATCCAAGGCCTTTGACAAGGTATGGCATAAAGGGCTCCTCCTGAAAATACGATCATACGGTATTACTGGGCAATTACTTAATATAATTAGATCCTTCCTAGCCAAAAGAAAAATCCAGGTTGTCCTCGATGGCCGTTCATCTAAGCAACATGACATAAATGCTGGTGTACCCCAGGGCTCTATCCTTGGACCCTTGTTGTTCCTGATCTATATAAACGATCTCCCTGATGGCATAGAGTCTGAGATTGGTTTATTTGCTGATGACACCACCCTTTACTCTCGCCATGTTGGCAAAACCGACGCAATTATATCCGATGCAATGGCTGAATCTTTAGAAAATGACGTCCAGGCTGTAGTGGATTGGGGTCATAAATGGTTGGTAACTTTTAATGCCGCAAAGACAAAACTCCTTTCCTTCAATAACTACAAGAAACCTCTTCAACCACCGATTGTCATGGCAAATAACACCCTACCTGAGAGTTCATCATTCAAACTCCTCGGCCTAACCTTCACAGGTAACATGAATTGGAACAAATACATTGAAGACATTGCCAAGGCTGCCGCAAAGAAGGTTGGCTCCCTCTACCGTGCTAGTAAACTCCTCACACCTGACATTATCCTGTATCTCTACAAAGCCACCATCCGCCCATGCATGGAGTATTGTTGTCACATCTGGGCTGGTGCATCATCTACTAGTCTCTCCCTCCTTGACAAGGTCCAAAAAAGAATCGCCAACCTAATAGGTCCCTCACTGTCAGCCAAGCTCCAGCCTCTGTCCCATCGCCGCAATGTAGCATCCTTGTGCTTGTTTTACAAATACTTCAATGGATTATGCTCCGATGAATTGGCTACTCTGGTACCCCCTCGACGTAAATTCACTAGACTAACTCGACAATCAACTAAATCCTATTCATTCACTGTGGAGGTCCCCAGATGTCGGAGAGCCTTCTACTCAAATAGCTTCTTTCCTCGTACTGCTGGCCTCTGGAACTCCATCCCTGCCCCCTGTTTCCCTAACAGTACAGACATGCAGAAGTTTAAAACTAATGTAAACAGACACCTCGCTGCGCTGATCCCAATCTAGGTTGACCACCCCCTACCTTCTCCCCTTTTCTTTTTCTCAGTAGCCCCCTACGTCTACAGTGGCGGCCTGCCTTGCTTGGGGTGAACTATGTTAAAAAATTTTTTTTTTAAAAAGACAATTAGCGTCGCCCAGTTATTTCTTTGTTACAGAGACAATTCGAACTCCCCTGTTTGTGTAACCTTCAGTCTAATAACACATCTCTTCTTTTACAGCACATCTTTACATCTCTCTCGTTCTTATCCTTTCCGTTCACAATTTATACAAATATATATATATATATATATATATATATATATATATATATATATATATATATATATATATATATATAGCATAATATGAAATGAAATGATAAAATAAGGTGCCAATCAAATTGTATTAGAATTCAAAGTTCAAGCAAAGTATCTTAACGTCCTTAACTCATGAGTTTTCAAAGATAATTCGTTAATATACTTTGCTTGAACTTTGAATTCTAATAAAATTTGATTGGTACCTACTTTTATTATTTCATTTTATATTATGCTATTAATATCCAGTATATTGAGCTTCAGTTTTTATCCGGATGTTTCACTAATTATAAGATATTAGTTGACTCTTATATCTTTTGTTGGATTACTTTATATATATATATATATATATATATATATATATATATATATATATATATATATATATATATAGTCTAAAGAAGCTGTGAGTTATTTTAAACAAAAAGACAAAAAAAAGGAAAATGCAGTTTAAATTCCCAGAGAAACTAACTAAATCCAAAATAGTGTAGACTTAACATTTGTTGGAAAATTCATAAATAAATAATATATAATAGTAAGTAAATAAAATAAAAAGGGGGATTAAGTATCTAACAGTGAAACAAAAGCAGGAGACCTAAACGTAAGCATCTAATATTAACACGGGGATCTTCAGCTGTTTACCATGTAACTGTTTCGGAGATTTAAAAACAGGACAGTTATATGCATGGCTCTCCAATGGTACAGATAAAACTACCATTTCCCCAATAATCAAGTGTCGAAATAATTCAGCTTAAAATGTTACTTATATATACATAAATAAAAAATAAAATAATAATAATAATAATAATAATAATAATATACTAACCTTAAGACTACCGTGTGATATGGTAATTTGCATATCAAATAAAATTCTTTATAACAATAGTAATACTAGTAATAATAATAATAATAAAATACTATCTAAACACTACACCTACGAACCATTCTGCGATATGGTAGCTAGAAATAAAATTATATAGGAATTAAGGTTGCATTAAAAAAAAAAGCTTTAGTACCTTTGGTACCAGAAAGGCAAATAGATAAGAGGAAGGAAACTTAGCCATACAGATCTAAATACCCAATATATAGTCTAAAGAAGCTTTGAGTTATTTTAAACAAAAAGACAAAAAAAGGAAAATGCAGTTTAAATTCCCAGAGAAACTAACTAAATCCAAAATAGTGTAGACTTAATATATATATATATACCGTAAGACGTTCGATTGATTTTAAAAGAGTACATATTTTCTTACATGCAAGTAATTAATAGAAAATATATTATAAGGGCAGGAGGCGATAACAAATGAAAGTAATATATATGTACATAGGAAAGTAGAATATGCAATTTATATATATATATATATATATATATATATATATATATATATATATAATGATACTTAATATATTACATCATTCTATATTATAATATAAATGTATATAAATGAAATAATAATACGCATATATATACATATATATATATATATGTGTGTGTGTGTGTGTGCGTGTGTGTGTGTGCTCCGGGACATAAAAAACCTATCCTCACTGTAAAAAGAGCAACCTCAATAAATAGATTGAGATATTTCAAAGGAGCGGCTATTTGGATAATTGACTTTTGCCAAATTAACAATTTTTGTAAAACGATTTGTCCATGACCTTATTTTATTGTTGCGACATCTATATGTCATGCCCGGAACTCTTTGAATGATGTCTCATGCAATAAGAATATTTTTATCACCAGGGCATATCGAATGCCACACATGCAATGCTTTATCCGTAAAATATTATACCCAGTCTGTAGTAGCCAAAATGAATTGTCACATCTAACAAGAAATAGGGCCTTTCCGTCAGCAACTATAAGAAACCTTTCGAGTAGAACGTTCAAACCATCAGAATCACCTTCTCAGCCAACAGTAATTATTATAAGTACACTGAAGATATTAGCTAATCTACTGCGATGAAGGTACTTTCTCTTTACCAGGCTAGAAAATTTTACATCTGCCAGTATCCTGTATGCCTATAAAGCCATGATTCGCCCGTGCATGGAGTACTGTTGCTATATCTGCTCTTTTGCACCAACCATTAGGTTTTCCCTTCGAAATTGTACACAAATAATTCCTAGTTTAATAGGTTCTGTATTGTTTGCCAATCATCGCCGTAGCATGGCATCGCCGTACGGTGGTATCACTGCAGTGTGGCACCCCTCCTTGGTACTTCGTTTACAAGTACTTCCACGGAATGTGCTCCGATGAACTTACTGCACGTATACCTCCTCAACGAAAATAACCCCGACTCTCACGACGAGCAGTAAAATCCCACTCCTTCACTGTAGAGGTCCTTTTTGAGTCGATGTTATTAGTATTAGTATTAGTATTTTCACAAATACCATTGGTGTTAAGCAGCCGAAACCATCATATCTGTAGATACCTACTCGTTTATCGAAAAGTAAATAAACCACAAAAAGAAAAAGAAACGGCATTTTTTGATGATCACACCATTTGTTGCGATTCAATGTAAACAGCCTAAAAACATCCTCGGAAAATGAATTAAAAGATATTTTTAAGTTTTAGAGTGGGGATCACTTTCCCATTATAATTTAACGTAAAATGAGTACTCACATCCTGCTCATTTGTCTATGAGCCTCCTCCCCCCAACATAAAAATTGTTAGTTTTTTCACTGCATAAGAAAAAGAAAAAGTTCCCCCTCCATAAATTATATTTAAAGCAGAAAACAAAACTAATTTGTTCTTGTCCTTTATTTTTTGATTTCTTAAACAATTCCAATATATATATATATATATATATATATATATATATATATATATATATATATATATATGGTAAAATGAAAAAGGAAAACCAAAAACTGGATGTTTTTTATGTGTACATCAACGTTTCGTCTTTATTTATAAGACTTCATCAGGATGATGATATAGGGAAAAGATATCATGCAAGCACAGATACATGTAGGGTAGACATGTTGGGAAGAAAAATAAAATAAAATGAAAAATAATGGCAGCGTCTTGCTGGACGTCCGTACTTGTTAGAGAATGAAAATTAGTGGGAGAAAAAGGGGAAGGGTGGAGGGAGCAAGGACTACTGTGGCTGGCGATGAGAGAAAGAGGTGGGGGATGAGCAGGGGTAAAATGGATGGCAGAGAGAGATTGGAGGAAGAGGGGGAGGGGGTGTTTGACTAGATGGCTGTGGTCGAGATTGAAGGGGAAGAGTGAGTTGGAATGTTTGTGTGTGGGGGGTGTATGCAGGGAAAATGGGGATGGGTAGAGAGGGAGGGGGGCTGTGATTTTGGTGGATGGGCGAAAGTTATGGTCTTAGAGAGCGTTTGGAGAAAATGAGGGAATTTAAGAAGAGGTATGGGAGAAAATAGATGAGAGGGGGAAGAGGGAGGATTTGTCGTGATAGGGTGTGAAATATTTGAAATATTTGGAAAATGATAGCAATGAGTGAGGGATTGGAGTGGGTGTGGGAGGGGGTGATTAAAAGGGTGGGTGAGGAATATTTGGAACATGAGAAAGTTTATTTGGACTGTAGTATTAAAAATGTGAGCGGAAAAAAGTGAGGAAAAAAAAAAAAAAAAGAAGATTCAGGGAGAAGAAGGAAGGGTGTGGGTGAATGGATGAGTGTCATAAGGTTAGAGATGAAAATAAAAGTTAGCCATGATCAGGCAAAAGACTTTGTTCTGTGAGGATGATCTTGCTTATTAAGGGTGATAGGTTAAAGAAACCATTTCGCTGCTTGATGGTAGTGGAGGATGTGATGAGGGCAGTTTCCAATAATCTTCGCCGAGATTTGTTGTGGATGTGTTTAGTGATTTTGGCTTGTTCAAATTTGAATGCATGACCATATTCTAGAGCATGGGAGAAAAGTGCACTAAGAGGGTTGTTGTTTTTTATGTCCCTTTTATGTTCATTTAATCGTTTCTTTAATTCACGTTGTGTTTCTCCCACGTAGAATTGATGGCAATCATTGCAAGGGACAGTGTATAAGCCGGCATGGGATGTGGGTGTTTTTTGGAAATGTCTAGATGTGTTTAAAGTTTGTTTTATGGATTGAGAAGTGGTTTGTACTATTGGAATGCCTAGTTTGTTGAGCGTGTTGCATATGGATGTGTTATTGGAATGCGTGGGTAGGAGAAGGGGTCTGTCTATGAGAGAGGTGTTAGGGGTTTGATTTTTTTGTGTGGTGTTTCTGGAGAATATTTGGAAGGCTTTTTTCTTGGCATTTAATATGAAATGTGTGGGGTATTGCAATGTTTTTAGGGAATTAAAATGTATTTTATTTCTTCATCTATGTGTGGGGGGCTACATATTCTAAGGGCGCGTAGGAAGAAGCCTATAATTATACCTGTTTTGATCTTGCTATGATGGTGGGAGTAGAAATGTATGTAGTCATTTTTGTGAGTGTTTTTGCGGTGTACCTTAAATTCTAGTTTATTGTTGGACTTAATTATAAGAGTATCAAGGAAGGGAATAGAGCCGTTTATTTCAGTCTCATGGGTGAATTTTATGGAGGGTTCTACTGTGTTGAGTTTATCCTTAACATGAATGATCTGTGTGTCAGTGGGGAGGAAAATTAAAATATCATCTATGTATCTAAAGTATTCGATGTTAGGAGGTAGTCTATATTTGAAAGGACCGGATTCTAAGAATTCTAAAAAGAGGCAGGCCAATACACCGCTAAGGGGGTTGCCCATGGGGAGTCCAAATTTTTGTTTGTAGAATACTTCGTTAAATTGGAAATATGTTATGTCAGTGATGAGTCTAATTATTTCTATAAAAGTGTTGGGGGGAAAAGGTAGGTCGGTTTTTATTTTCTTTATATGTGTGTGAAGTAAGTGTAGGCATTTTTTTACAGGTACGTTAGTGTAGAGCGAAGTTACATCTAGGCTGTGTATATTTTTATTTTCTACGTTGATGTTTTTTATTCTGCTAAGAAGGTCGCCTGAATTTTTTATGTGGGAGGGACTGATGGTACCCATTAGTGGAGTGAGGATGTTAGCTATGGCCCGTGCGATTTTGTGTGTGGTGCTACCTATGCTTGATACAATTGGACGCATGGGGGTGTCAGGTTTGTGGGTTTTGGGGAGCCCGTATAATGTGGGAATGATAGGGTGATACTCAATGTTTGATGCCCATTTTTTGTTGTTCTTGATTAGGTGTTTGAAAGATTTGTTAAAATGTTCTATGTTTTTATCTATAGTTTTTTGGTCAGTTTTAGTGTATGTGTTTTCGTCGGATAATAGAGTAGATATTTTTTTGATATATGAATTTTTGTCCATGATTACTATGCCCCCTCCTTTGTCAGATGGTGATATGAGTATGTTGTTGTTGTTAGCTAGGTGTTTAAGAGTGTCTATGTATCTCTTGGGTAAGACGGGGTCATTAGGGAGAGTGGTGGTAGTTGAGATTATGCCTTGAATAAACTTTCTCATGTTGCAAATATTTCAAATATTCCTCACCCACCCTTTTAATCACCCCCTCCCCCACCCACTCCAATCCCTCACTCATTGCTATCATTTTCCAAATATTTCAAATATTTCACACCCTATCACGACAAATCCTCCCTCTTCCCACTCTCATCTATTTTCTCCCATACCTCTTCTTAAATTCCCTCATTTTCTCCAAACGCTCTCTAAGACCATAACTTTCGCCCATCCACCAAAATCACAGCCCCCCTCCCTCTCTACCCATCCCCATTTTCCCTGCATACACCCCCCACACACAAACATTCCAACTCACTCTTCCCCTTCAATCTCGACCACAGCCATCTAGTCAAACACCCCCTCCCCCTCTTCCTCCAATCTCTCTCTGCCATCCATTTTACCCCTGCTCATCCCCCACCTCTTTCTCTCATCGCCAGCCACAGTAGTCCTTGCTCCCTCCACCCTTCCCCTTTTTCTCCCACTAATTTTCATTCTCTAACAAGTACGGACGTCCAGCAAGACGCTGCCATTATTTTTCATTTTATTTTATTTTTCTTCCCAACATGTCTACCCTACATGTATCTGTGCTTGCATGATATCTTTTCCCTATATCATCATCCTGATGAAGTCTTATAAATAAAGACGAAACGTTGATGTACACATAAAAAACATCCAGTTTTTGGTTTTCCTTTTTCATTTTACCATCACGTCGGATTACCTTCATCCTTCTCTTCCCATATATATATATATATATATATATATATATATATATTGTGTTATTTAAACATGTTTTCTCAGTATAAACAGATTTCTCCTCGAGAGAAAGGGTATAGACGGGCAGTGGCGGGCATAACATGGTCTGTCGGTTAAAATCAATTTAGTATTACGTATGCTATCTGAAGAAAAAAACTTTTTTTAATGAGTAAATATGCAAGTGTTATTGGCTTACTTCCTAGATGACGACATGTTTCATTGTATCGGTTTAATGAAAAAAAGTACTGTATGTTAGTGACTTATATAAAATAATGTGAATTAAAATATGTCTAAATAAAAGTATTTGTCTAAAAACATAAGTCTTGTGTTTTCGCAACACAAGTTTATTTAAGAAAACACTGAACACATTTTAAAGTCTTAAATAAAGTTTCATATTTCTTTCACATTTCTATATCCCAGAAATCTAAGTATCAACTTTTGCGAAACAAATAATTGTAAAAATATTTTAATTTTTTTATAAAAGTAACTCCAAATGTAATATATGACAACTGTGTTATTTCCTAGTTTAGTCACCAAAATATACACTTTCTAGTTTCTGTATCTGGCCAATGAAAGAGAGGTTCTTCTAGACTGAGGCATCTTTTAAATTTTTGTTTCAATCCAAAGTGCATTTTTTCTGCTTTTGTGGAACTGGATTCTCCCGATATATTACAGTGTCTAACTTTGCCCTCGTGAGAAGACAGGTAAATAGGAACAACGGGACTGTGACATTTTTTCCTTAATAAAACATGCATAATTGTTGTTCTGATATTATACGTTATCTGTTAGGTGTTCGGTTAGGGAAAGAGAAATCCTTCTAGTCAGAAGCAATTTACTAAGAGAAAGCTTTTAAGAAAAGTTATAAAATAATTTTTGCAAAATTCTGGATAAAGACATGAATAGTGAAAGAATTGTCGTGCTGTTTACTAAACGGTTCGGGTATTTAACATCCAATCCTATATTTCTTTATTTGATATTGTAAATAAAAAAATTGTATAACCTACTATATACTTTTAACTCAGAATGTAATATATGAGTACAGAGTTATTTCCGAGTCAAAGAAATATTTGTATAACCCACTATATACTTTTAACTCAGAATGTAATATATGAGTACAGAGTTATTTCCAAGTCAAAGAAATATTTGTATAACTGTTATGGTGCCGTACCTGTACGAAGAACAAATGGACTCGTTCATCCATAATAAATGCGAGAAGCATTCACACTCACTGACTTCTCCCACCCCAGTTCTATACTGGCAGTTCAGAATACCACTTCCTGTATATATATTCGTTTTCTTCAATAATATATCTTTGTTCCTGTAAGCCCGTGTTTCCGTGTCTTTATTTCGGCCCCTAACAGGGTCACAACAATAACCAACTAAGATACTTTTAACCCCAAATGTAATATATGGCGACAGCGTTATTTCTTAGTCAAATAAATATTGTGGCCTTTAAAAAAACAGTCGTAACTGTAACACGCAGGGCAATTGGATTGCGGAACAAATTAGCGTATAGAGGTTTTGGTTATTAAGCAATTATGTCTTAATGAACAGTAGAAAAAATTTACTTTACTTATAAATATATATATATATATATACATATATATATATATACATATATATAATATGTTATAAATATATATATATATAACATATATGTTACAGTAATTTTAACAGATCGAGAAAAAAGGTATATATATATGCATGCATACAAAGTAACGTCATATACACTTGTACTCTTAAACAATTCCCCCAAAATGCCATTATGCGAACTGACACTAACATGCAAACTCTTCACTTACCCTATAGCTCTCCACATCCACAACTCCTTGTACCAAACGACACCCTAAATAACACCTCTTGCACTAAGCAACAACCACCGCTAACTAACAATAACCTTGATCTCACCCCTCAAATTTTCTTGTCTTCTCCACCTAACAATTCCAACTTAACTTTGACCCAGAACTTGAGCATACAAACCCAAACTACTCCCGATACTATAAATCACAAAATGACTATAATAACAACCCCATACAAAATACTTACTTACATTGGGGCTAGTGCCTTCCCCATCAAGACTCGAATCTCAAACAATATCTACTCAAACACAATAATAACAATGCAACTGGAACCTATCTATCCAATTTAATAAAAAGCTTTAACAGTAAAAAACACTCCATACTGTCCACATTGGTCAATATTAAAAAGGTTCAAATCCTACACTCCAGGATTCGCTTTCTGCCAAGTATGCGCATTAGAAACATTTATGATAGCTACATCAGCTAAAAGCAAAAATATTATTGACTCTAAGAACGAACTTATCTCAAATAGAAGGCACAAGCGAAAATTTAAATACATAAATTTCATTACTCCCTCTGACACCCCTCATACTAGCGTCTTCTCTAACATTAGACTAATTCATTAATTCTATGATTTGTTAATTTTTTAACTTTTAACTTTTCCAACCTTACAAATAATCATCTCAATAACATAGCGTATGCTCCACTGTGCACCTAATAACTCTATTAACCCATAACATCTGATGTAAATTGAGAACTAACATTATTCTCCTCCACTCCACGAATCCTTAATCGCCTCTACTCCAACACTCTAATTCCTATTCCCTTTTTTCAATTACTAGCCAACCCCCTTACACACCTATCCATTGTTTTTCTCATCTCCCTTTTGTATACAATCCATCGACCCTGTAAACGCTTCGCTCTACCGGCAATCTTGTTCTCATAAATTCCATTACTCTCACCATTAAACTACGCTCCCTGGTTACTCCTATAATTGCCCATTTCCCCCCTTAAAATATATCTATAATTTCAATACACCATGTAATCACTTCGGTTACATATTCAACCCAACCCGATAATCCTTATACTAGAATTTTGTATAAAAATCCGTCTCAATACGAGGATACCCCCTTTCCTAACTATTTACATACTGACCTGAAACGTTACTGTTTTTAGCTTATTGTAATACCACCCCAACTCCTAAGTGAACCCAGCCCAGGCCTTGCATCATTTTGTTGCTTACTAGCGAATGAGCAGTAACTAAACAAACCTTTACCCTACCCTTCTCCCAGCATCATCCATAGGTCAATCCACTAAACTAAAAACCCTCATCCACTCCCCTTATCTCCAATCCTTCCCCCACTTTTTACTGGCTTCGTCACCGACCAGAAATCCCACTCTCATTTCTTAGATTCGATCGAAGTTACTACTGAAATTCCCTACTGCCTGCTTATAAATATACACAACATTTTAAACTCAACCCCTAAAAAACTATCTTCATTCTCGGTCCACGGAAGTATTTTAAATGGCCCTAATTCTCAAAATTACATCCGAATAAGTGCTTCCCTTCTACGGTTGAACTAAACATCTTTCTATTAGATTTACGTCATTTTGAACAAAATCCCTTTTTCCAACTTTAAATATTTCTTCACCGGGCATTTTATCAACGGACATTCACCAACTGGACATACTCCATATTTCGATAAACTTTTTTACAGGCACACTCTTACTTTCCATTACTTCATATATTTTTTCAAATTTTGAATGTTGGCTATTCCCCTGCCAACTTATCCATCTATGTAATTCCTCTGATGATAAGATTTTAATCTTTGAAAAGCCCGGCTTAAGGAAAGAAAAATAAACATGTTTTTATCTAGTACACTTTACATTGAACAAGCGAAGATGAAATAGATTTGTCATCCGTACATCTTCATCTCTCTTCCTTCATTTACCTTTATATATATGTATATATATATATATATATATATATATATATATATATATATATATATATATATATATATATATATATATATATGTGTGTGTGTGTGTGTAGAAGGATGAAAAGGAATTAGAAAAGTAAAAGTCAAATCGTATTTCTATTCAGTTGCTCAGAGCAAGGTATATTCTGCAAAAAGGCAATTTATTCAAATTAAATTTTTCCTTAAGCCAGGCTTTTCAAAGATCAAAATGTTATTATCAGAGGAAATCGCTGGGATAGATAAGTTGCCAAAGGCCAAGATTTAAAATTTGAAAAAGTAAAATAAAAATTGTAGGGAAAAAAACAAGGCAAAACTATCTATCTGCTCTATCCTGGATATTGAGCTGTATACTTTTCACAATAGGGTTTACCTTTCCTAAAAGTTCGCTTTTAGTTCACCACTTCATATATATATATATATATATATATATATATATATATATATATATATATATATATATGTTTTTATGTGTGTGTGTTAGTTGAAGTACCTTTCTAATCTGTTTCGTTTTTTAATTTTATAGCCACAATTAGATAAACAACTATTAACTAATTGTCATCCATTTTTTAAAAAGAAATATCCAGGTTTATGATAATGATCGATATCGGCTAAGAAATAACAGGAACGCAATAGAAATAACAACAATCTCTAGGGTGAGATTCGAACCTACAATGGCATTGAATATTGAAAATGAAGGCGAACTCTATATCCACACGGCCAGTAATCAAAGGGAAATATTTTGTCATTTTAACCTACTGAGTCTACGGATTTTTACCTCTCCGTATAGATTTACAAATAGCTCGATTCTCTAAAATAAACATAAAATAAACATAAAAACAAATATAAATGAAAAATAGTCTTATTAGAGTAAACATATATCAGTGAAGATTGGTCAAATATTCTGCCCATTTTCATAAAACTATTGGATAAATGTTTTCTCTTAAAAAAAGCAACACGTCAAATACCAACGATGATTTTTTTATGGAAATCGCTGCAGACAAGACATGATGCCACTTGATGTAAGAAGCAATAGAAATACAACTTTAAGGTAAACAAAACTAGCCAACAATAAGTGTGAAACTGATAGATTCCGACTCAGAAAACAGCAATTCTTCTCTTCTTGTCAGAAACATCGCTCATGGAATGAGGGGACTAAAGGACAAAATAAAGGAAGCGAGAGTTACGAGGCTGTCGGAAGTAAACCCTTGAGGAGGCTGACGGAAGTACTCTCCTTGACGTGAAAAGTATAAACGATTGCTTATATTGTTCGTTAGACTAAAATGGAACGCTAAAACTGTTTTTCATGTTTTTTACTAGAATATGATTTAAATAAAAATAAGTCGGAATAATACAAAAATAAGCGAAACCCATTTAACTTAAAATAGTTTTTGTGACTGAAATAGGAATTGACCTTACATTCTGTACGACAGTTTAAAAGCTAAAAAACACTTTCAAGGACCAAAGGCTCTTAAGCTAGTAAACTTGTTATGATTCTGATGTGTGTGTTTTCAAATGCTTTTTCGTTTAGTAATATGACGCTCCCAGTAGATTGTCACAGGAAACGTTAGATAAGTGGTTTCATGTGTGGGGGACGTCAAGGTCAGATAAAAAGCCATTAAGTGGCCCTACTTGACGAGGAAAGAACTAATGTGCTCGTATTTTAGAAGTAAGTCATTTTAATACGTGACCCACAATTTATATAAAAATTATGAAAATACAACCCAAAATAATAGGAAATTAATTTAAAGTAATTTAATTAAACAAATTCAATTCTTAATATTTTTAATTCTTAATTGCACATTCTTACATCATACGAACCTACTTAGTTTTATTAAAAAATAATTTAAAAAGATAGAGTACCACTGATTAGCATTTCTCCTCTTATGAGCGAGGAGAAAACAGATACTACACTTTAAATGACTAATTTGCTAAAAGATTGTGACACAATTTTAACAAATTAGAAACAATGGTTTCAAAAATGTTGGGAGTAGAGGATGTCAGTGGTCATGATCGCCTATCCTACTTTCAATTAGATGCATTCTGACTCAGTCGTTGAAGCAGTGTCCTTTCCCTCTTTCACTATTTGTTCATCTGTTTCACTTCAGCAATCACCAAAATACCACATTCACTCTATTGTCTACACTATTAAAACCGTTTCTATTCGTTAGGGTCACTATGGTTTGGGACGAACATAAATATTCGTATTATGATACGATTTCAACAAATTAGGCAAAAGGCCTTCAAAATATGGGGGTATAGAGATTTGAAACACCCACCATTTGACAAAGAGGACTTCCTCAAAATATATGATAGAACACGGTCACACACATTACATCACAGTGTTGAAGTGTTGCCTAATCAAGTAAGATTTGCTATATAGAAAAAAAATTATAAACATTTATTTGGAAGAAAAAATCACTTGATTTGTCTGACACATTTCCATTCCTTGCATTTTGATAGCCTTCTAATACTCCTCTATATACGTATTACACACAATGCTTTAAGCAAACTACCTATCCTATATATATATATATATATATATATATATATATATATATATATATATAACTTGTTATGTAGAAGATCCGGACGTAACTATTCTCAATGCCCCATGTGTTTGGCTACGAGGAAACAACTGTTATTGTTTTAAAACAAATTTTGCTTCATACGAGAAATTGTTTTCTTTTCGGAAAATATTACGATTTAGAATTTCTTTAAAATAATATATTCGTATGTTTGTAAGGTCTAATATTGAGATTAACACTTTAGTTTATATACACAATATATATATATATATATATATATATATGTATATATATATATATATATATATATATATATATATATATATATATATATATATATATGTCATATCATGGCCGTCACTCGAATCGAGTATGCGGGTTTCCAGGGTTTCAATTGTGGGTTCTCATTTGAGAAAACAGTCGAATGCGCGATCCACATATTCTGTCATATTTCGGGCATGCGTTATTGTTTGGTAATTGTGCACGTGGTTGGTTTTCGCGGCGTACTATTCTTGCTGTTCTCAGGTCTTCCGCATGACGACGCCGTTCACCCTCAAACCTATCCACACCACCTCCCACTTCATTCCTCCACTCTGTTCTTTCGAGTGCTCTCGCTTCCCATGTTGTGGAATCAATTCCGCATCTCCTCATGTCCTCCTTCAAACAGTCCCTGTACCGTTTCTTCGGTCTTCCAACCCTCCTAGCTCCCACATTTAGTTCAGAGTAGAATATTTTATTTGGATAGGACTGGTCGCTCAACCTTACAACGTGACCAGCCCATCTCAAACGACTCCTAACAATCAAAGCCTCTACACTAGATCAACCAGACTCTTCCAGTACACTGGTGCTGGTCCGACGATCTTGTCAGGTGATTTAAAAAAAATTTCGTAAGAGTCTTTGATGCAGTTTTTCGAGTGCTTTGATATGTCGATGGTATGTCGTTCAGGTCTTCGACGCATATAAGAAAGTGGGTAGGACAATGGCCCGATATACTATGATTTTGGTATCCAGCCTTAAATCTTTATTATCAAAGACTCTGGAATGAAGTCTACCGAAAGCAGCACTTGCACACCTAATGCGATACTGGATTTCATCGTCAATGGTGGCATTAGAGGCAAGGTGGCTGCCCAAATATGCAAAGCGATCTACGTTTTGCAGCGATTCTCCGCCCAGCTGGATATTAGGAGGGTTTCTGCAGTTATCTTGAGATGAGGGCTGGAATAACACCTCAGTTTTCTTTAATGTTATTGTTTAATCCTAATTTTGAGTATGCACTGGCAAAGGCATTAATCGTGGCTTGTAGGTCCTCTTCAGTCAGAGCACAAACTGCATTATCATCCGCATATTAAAATTCAATAAGAGAATCAACATTTGTTTTAGTTCTGGCCTTCAGACATCTTATGTTGTAAACTCCACGATCCATTCTGTAGTTTATGTATATACCAGGTGGAAGTTGACCATCCAACAGGGGCAGTATAGCCGCAATAAAGATTGAGAACAAAGTTGATGCAGGTACACATCCCTGTTTGACCCCAGATCTTACTTTGAATGGATCCGTAGAGCAGCCATTTGCGATTACCGTTGCAGATATATCGTCGTGAAGAAGTTTCATCATTCTGATGAACTTCTCTGGACAACCAGCCTTCGATAGCATTTTCCAGAGAAGCTCACGGCTTACACTATCGAAGGCTTTTGTTAAATCGATGAAAGCCATATATAAAGGTTGTTGTTGCTCTCGGCATTTTTCCTGAAGCTGCCTCAGACTGAATATCATGTCACTGGTGCCACGAGCCGGTCGAAAACCACATTGTGACTCGGGTAAGACAGACTCAGCAAGAGGTGTTAGTCTCTTGGTTAAGATATGAGCCAGGATTTTTCCAGCTATTGATAGTAGTGTGATACCTCTATAATTTCCACAGTCAGTTTTCTCACCTTTCTTCTTGAAGATTGTTGTAATTAGGTCATCCCTTAAGTCAGTTGGTATTTCCTCCTGTACTCATATTTTGACAATAAGTTGATGCAGTTGTAAATGCAGGAGTTGTCCACCATATTTATAGATTTCGGCAGGGATGTTGTCCATACCGGCAGCCTTATTATTTTTCAAAGCAAGGACGGCAATCTTGGCCTCTTCAAGAGAGGGGATTCTGTTCAGTGAATCGTCCACGGTATTTGATGTATCGCATTGTCGTCAACGATTGGGTGTCGGTTTAAAAGATCTTCAAAGTGTTTAGTTCAGTCGCTTCACTCTTGGATCCGGAGCAAGAGAGTGATTCGGCAGTGGCATCTGTGACTGAGCAGCCCTTTCTAGGATCCAATCTGCTCACCGTAAATAGGAAGGGGGCTAGAAAAGGTGCACTAAAAATAGTTTGCTTCATCTTAACCCACCTGGAAAACCGCTTTCAGGGGGTTTCACCTTAATTGCGGTCGAAACAATGAATTAAAATTAAAAATGACATCATGGAATGTCCGTACCTACTAGACTTAAACTTTTCAAGACCCGAAATAAGAACCGCTCTTGTTGCACGAGAGCTTCAGAGACTCAACATCGATATTGCAGCGCTTTCAGAAACCCGCCTGCCAGGTGAAGGTCATCTGCGTGAAGAAGGTGGTGACTACACTATTTTCTGGAAGGGCTACGAACTTGACAAACCGCGACTAAACGGGGTCGCTTTCGCTATAAAGAACACTTTGATGCTGAGACTCCGTGAATTACCTGTCGGCATAAATGAACGCCTTATGACCCTTAGAGTACAAACAGAGGAAGGTTCCTATGCCACAGTAATCAGCGCATATGCTCCCATCCTTGGTTCCGATGAACAAACCAAGGAGACATTCTACCAAGACCTTGACATACTACATTCTGCCATCCCGACTGAAGATAAAATCATTCTTCTTGGTGATTTTAATGCGAGAGCTGGTAGGGATTCTCAAATTTGGAGGGGAACCATTGGTAAAGAGGGCGTGGGTAAAATAAACCCGATGGAACACTTCTACTTTCAAAGTGTGCTGAATACAATCTCATTGTCACTAACACGCTTTTCAGACAAAGAGACAAATACAAGACCACTTGGCAATACCCGCGATCAAAACATTGGCATCTTATAAACTATGTTATTGTTCGCGCACGTGATAGGAGAGATGTTCTAATTACAAAAACTGCCCCACTCACCGAGGACTGCTGGACAGACCATCGTTTAGTTTTCTCAATAATGAGAATCAAACTGCAGTGTAGGAGGAAAAACCACAATACACCAAAGAGGCTCAGATTCAACACTAACTTGCTGCAGGATCCGACGAGGCGGCTTCAGATACAACAATCACTTCTTCAGCATCTGCCGGACCAATACCCCACCAGGGCTGAAGAACATTGGCAAAAAATGAAGTTCGCCATTTTAGACGCCTGTGAAGACTCGATTGGTTTGAAGAAACACAAGAATCAAGATTGGTTCGACGAAAATAACCAAGAAATAAAAGAGCTAATCGAGCAAACAAGGAAAGCGCTCGCATCATATCTTAACGAACCAAACACAGAAGCCAAAAAGAAAAAAGCATAGAGAATTAAAAGCCAAAGTACAAACATCTACAAGAGCCATTAAAAACAACTGGTGGACGAACTTTATGTTGATAAAAACGACATGAAGAATTTCTTTAGTGCAACCAACATTCTCTATGGTCCCAGAACTCAAGGTTTAAACACCTTTGCGAAGCAGGGACGGCTCTCGAATTCTCAAAAATAGAGGAGAAATCTTGGCCCGGTGGAAAGAACACTTTGAAGATATATATGTATATATATGTATATACATGCATATATATATGTATATATATGCACATAGATATATGTATATACATACACACATGTGCAGTTCTAGGAGGTCCACCCTCCCAGGCTTTACCTCCTCTCTTTGGGAAGGAGTAACTTTATTGCTTACTGCCTGAGGCGCCCCTACCGGGGAATGCCGACGGGGCTGCCCAGGCAATTTTTAAATGGCCGGAGTGCTCACCTTCTCGGGCGGTGGCTTTTCAAATCCCACTTTCCCGACCTTGTGTCACATCTTACCTTGTGGGAGGAAGATAAATATATATATATATATATTTGAAAATTTGAGAAACCAGTTAACAGACGCGTTAATTTATATCAATAAATGAAATTTATTAATCATTTTTTAAAATATATTTTACAGTATA
>CAUVYP010001238.1:557200-607200 GCA_963556195.1 Sepiola atlantica
TATATACATACATATACACACATGCACATACACACACATATATATATACGCAAACACACATATACATATACACATATATCATAATGAATATCTTAATACTACTAATTATAATTGTATTAAATCATGTTTAAATAAAGAGCTACATAGACAAAGAATCATGAAGGGAATTAAAAGATAAAGGATAACGTATAAGAACAATCTAGGCAAACTCAACTTAGTATATCCACCGCTACTGATCTTAATGGATCTCGGATGATGAGTAGTAGGTTATTTTAAATTTACATTTATGCCTGCACTTCGCCATTAGTTCATCTCTTCTGTTTAGAAGATTACCGTGTTCGTATTTCAGGATTCTTGTTTTTTCCTCCAAACACAAATTGCATTTTTGCCTAAATCCATTCGGAATGTTAGATTGACCAAGAAATCACCGGTGTTCGGTTTTCATTTTTCAGTAGCCACAATTGTTTCGCTAACTCCGTTTTGTTCTTAAGTTCTGGATTAACGAATGAGTTTTTGTGGTCATAAAAACGCTGTTGCCAGTTTCCCGCAGAAATGTCGATGTATACTTTCTTGTACCTGTTGTTATCTTCTAAACATATCGTGGCTTTATAAATTACGCACTCTACTTTTAATACCGTCTAGTGGGCATTCATTTCTTGTTCCTGTTGTTATCTTCTAAACATATCGTGGCTTTATAAATTACGCACTCTACTTTGCAATTACCGTCTAGTGGGCATTCATTCTTCACCTGACAATTACACTTATTTACTTTTGCAGTGATGTTATTAGAATTATTTAATATTTTCTGATTATGTGTACTAATTATCCTATCCTTGTTCTTGGTACAAGAGTAACTAATTTTAATTGTTTTCTATTGAATATCTTACTTACTCGATTGTTCGCGTTAAAATGTTTATCTATTAGGTTCAAGAACGCTTGACCGATTTTGAATTTGGATAGTTGACATTATGATGGGTTGAACCATAGTATTTTCCGGACTCTATTCCTGGATTTATTATTATTTTTCTTCCCGGTATATTCGAGTTTTTCAGTGTAGCCACTACTATCTAGTGCTCTATTATATAAGTGTTTATTCGCTTCAAAGATTTCCTTATTTGCCGAGAGTTTATTAACTCTAGTGGTTATCGGTTTAGGTATTTGTTTAATTATACACTTCAGGTGGTTGGATCAAATGTTAATATAAGATGGTGCGTGGTTGTCTTTATTAAAAGGGTTTGTAAATCCCCTCTTTCAAGTTCAGGGCAATATCTAGATAATTTACTTCCTTACAGTTTGGGGTTATATCTATTTTCAGTCCTAAATATTTTAAAGCTCTTATTAATTTTCTGTGTATTTTTGATAACAGGGGGGGGGCGTTAGTATTAAGGATAACAAGTAATCTATCATCCCTATATAACCCCACTAAGTTAGGCTCTACAATTCTACTAACAGTGTAAATTATAAAAATACCCACCAGATCGTCAACATGTGCTGAGTTAAATGCTCCCATCGGGACATCCAAGTTGCTATTGTTCTGTTTAATCAATTTTTCCTGATTATTTACAAGGATGGATTTATGACCAGCAACATATATATATATATATATATATATATATATATATATATATATATATATATATATATATATATATATATATATAGTCTTGGATGGAAGAATAAACAAGTCCATTCGTTGGAAAATTATTTTGCTTGTAAGTCAATTTATTATTTACAGTCACTATATTAGTTTGCTTCCAAGAATTTACGCTAGCTTTAACAGTACTTAAGGGATAATCAGTTGTTTACCATGAAAAACTGTTTCGGGAATTTAAAAAAAGGTATTGTATCTCATGGCTTCCCAGCAGAGTTGATCAGACACCACTTCCCTTAAAAAAACAAGAACAAAAACGTTCCGTATATTAGATCTAAGTTTTGTTCCAGATTAATGTTTTGCTAAAATTAGGCCTCAAATTCTTCCCAACTCCCAAAAGTAATATCACGGAACTGAGCAAGGACCTTAAAGAATTTGAACGCAAATTTAGACTAATAGAAACACTAAACAATAAAGAAAACAAAACAGATGATTCATTAGTGAGAAACAAATCAACATATTTCCCTAACAAACACAACAATACGAAAGAACTAAACACCTACTTTGAAAACCTATGGAAAATCTCAACCCTCAACCTAATAGAGGGGAACTTATACGCATTTAAACACCCAACACAAACATTCACAATAAAAAAGACGTTAACTGCACCTCCAATAACGTTGTCTATGTGCTAGAATGTACAACATGTAATGAGGCTTATATAGGTGCGACCAAAACATTTAATAATAGAGTATCTTTACATAAAAGCAACATAAAAATCAAAGAAAACCGTAGATTATTCGTCTCCCAACATGTGCACTCATGCAGCGAAGGAAAATTTAAAATAATGCTTATTTTTCAAAGCCAAGATTACACTTACTTACTAACACAAGAAAAAAACGTCATATTTAAATTCAATCCAGCATTAAAGAGATCATAATTCTAACAATACACACTTTATCAAACTTTATCCACCTCTAGTTAAGTACAAACATAAATAACTGGAAAATTCTTATTCAAGAAAGATAATCTTAGTACATAACTTCTTATTACGCACTTCTACAAAACTATGAGTCAAATAGCAACTTGTGTTAAATGAATCGTTTACAATAGATATTAGATTTGCACATTAAATACCGGACTATGACATCGGCTAAACCAAGTTCGAATCTAGTTGGACCCATTGCATTAACTTATCTTTTATAAATATGTGTATGTATATATATATGTATGTTTATATATATATATATATATATATATATATATATATATATATATATGTGTGTGTGTGTGTGTGTGTATATGTATATATATATATATATATATATATATATATATATATATATATATATTCAACCTTTATCTACCTCTCTATCACTGTCTAACCACACGCCTGTGTGTGTCCGCACATGTGTGTGTACGTGTGTGTGTGCGTGTGTGTGTCGCTCACCTATGTACAAGACTCAGGACAGACCACACGCATGCGAGCACACGCGCACGCAGGCACGGCATATTTCTTGGAGACGACAAAAGAAATAAAAAGTATTAAATTTCAAAAGAAAATCTATGCACCCTAAGAAGCTGGGACGACCGATGGAATAAGGGTCAAAGTAACACCTACTTGACCAAGAGAAATAGGAAAAATGGAAAATAAAAAATAAAAAATAAAAGATATAAAATTATCAAAACACGTACGCATACACCCGTAAACCCACGCATGCGCAAAAACGTCAAACAATAACAAATTTCCTCAAATGAAACAACATTCTTTCAAATCGAAAGACATTTCTTCAAATGGATTTACATATCTGATGAAAGCGGTCACCGCTTGAAACGCGTTATATAAAATTATAAAATGATAAAACAACAAAATCATAAATTAATGTTGAAAAAAACATTTTACAAAGGTTGGTAGTCTTACTCCTTTACATATATACTTTTCTCTTGTTGGAACTGCACTAATACTGCACTACCCTCTTTTATATATATATATATATATATATATATATATATATATATATATATATATATATATATATATATATATATATATATATTAGTACTTCATGTATCCACATAAAATATTATAAGGAGATATATTTTTTTATGTGTCAGTTTTCAGTATTTACTTCAACAGTGCTCGATACGTAAGTAGAGCTAGGTAGTAAGCAATGAAAATATATATGGCAATCAAGCTACACAGAGGCTCCCGTGTTTCATCCCCGGGGGGAATCGTCAGGCTAAATTTAGCCTGACGATTCCCCCCGGGGATGAAACACGGGAGCCTCTGTGTAGCTTGATTGCCAATCGTCAGGCTAAATTTAGCCTGACGATTCCCTCGGGGATGATACACGGGAGCCTCTGTGTAGCTTGATTGCCATATATATTTTCATTGCTTACTATATATATATATATATATATATATATATATATATATATATATATATATATATATATATATATATATATATATAACTGTGTTTATCGCTTTATTGCAGATCATAATATTGTTAATAACTTCAATAATATAAATCGCACAAGCTTGAAAGTTTGCACACTGAAAGAGTGCTCCTAAGTACGTAAGATACCAAAATATTTTGCAAATCTATACTATATTTCTAAATTTATAGACATTTATGTATTTGTTAGCCATTTTTACTGTTTCTCGCTTTATTGCAGGTTTGTTAAAATACAATCCATAGGCGATTAAAAAAAATTTGACTTGGCAGGGTTAATTATTTTAATCATTTAAATCATAAATAACAATATTAATGAAATGTAAGGAATAACTCACCAGGTATGCACCACAAAATTGAATCATTTATCAACAAATCTCCCATTTCTTGAAATTACCCTCTGCAGTCTCCCATCAACAGATGAAGTCAATCTGTTGATTTGGGAAGGTGTTATGCTACTAGCAACATCAACAATTTTATTCCAGAGAGAATCTTTTGATGTAAATTGTTGTCCTCCTTCATAAACCTTCCTCTTTAAAATTGACCAGAGCTGCTCAATCGGGTTTAAGTCAGGAGAACAAGGCGGCCAAGTCATGAGACTCTCCCCCTTGATGCCCAGAGATGCGAGGAAGGTAGTCGTAGCCTTTGCTGTATGAGATGGAGCATTGTTGTGCATAAAAATCAGTTGACGTAGACGAAGTAAAGGCAGGTCGTCCAGCCAAGGTCACAAATTCTCATCTAAGAACGATATGTATTCTTGGCTTGTGAGTTTCACACCCTCTGGCACTCGGAAAGGTCGAATTAATTTATCACCTATGATACCCACCCAAAACATAACTCCCCCGCCACCTTGTTGGCGACGAACGCGATGTAAGATAGCAGCTTCGGTAGGACTACAAACTTTAGCCCATCCATCCGGACCATCAAGTGTGGGTCTAGCTTCATCTGTGAATAGAACCTGTTGGAAGTCCGTGTTCATGTATTTTTCTGCCCACGTAATGCGTTTTCCCTTATGGGTTTTGATCAAGGGAAGCCTGGAAATATGCTTCACGTTCCTGGCCATCTCATTCAAGACACTGCATCTGGTATTCCTGGACATCGGAACAACGCCAGCTTTGCTAAAAATGGAGGCGCTAGTGCCATTTGGTTCCCTAATAATCTGTCTGCGTATTTTTCGCATATCGCGAGGGGAAATGCTCCTTCTTGTACCCTCATCTTTCCTTGGTGCAGTGTTGGGCTTCTCCACAAAAGAAACCAAGGTTCTCTTATCCCTTCCCAGTTCCTTGGCTAAATCCAGAAGTGTCAGTCCTTCTGCAAGGCCAGCTACATCCCTTTACCTTTCAGTAGCAGTCACACGTCGATTTTGGGGCATTTTTACAAACCTGCAATAAAGCAAGAAACAGTAAAAATGGCTAACAAATACATAAATGTCTATAAATTTAGAAATATAGTATAGATTTGCAAAATATTTTGGTATCTTACCTACTTAGGAGCACTCTTTCAGTGTACAACATTTCAAACTTGTGCGATTTATATCATTGAAGTTATTAACAATATCATGATCTGCAATAAAGCGAGAAACACAATTTACATATATATATATACTGGACTATCATGAATTTTCACGGTGAGTAACATGGGTATATTATTATTATAATTATAATTATTTTTATTATTATTATTATTTCATGTATTCACATAAAATGTTATAAGGAGATATAATCTTATATGTATAGATTTTCAGATTTACTTCAACAGTGCTCAATGCGTGAGTAGAGCAAGGTAGTAAGTTATGAAAATATATTATATATAGTCTGATGAAAATATATTTTAGCCTGACGATTCCCTACGGGGATGAAAAGCGGAGGACTCTATGAAGCTTAATTGCTATAAATATATTTTCATAACTTACTATATATATATATATATATATATATATATATATATATATTAGATTTCTTGAATGTGAGATGATATATATAATTATTATTATTATTATTATCATATATATATATATATATATATATATATATATATATATATATATATATATATATATATATATATATATATATATATATGTATTATGTATTGTACTTTAGATGACTCCAACACGTCTTCCAATTAGCGCCCTTTACAACAGAAGAAACCATTATAATTTTTTTGATTCTATAAATTGTCTCAAATTAAAGGCATAAGCTTAAGGGGTCTTAGGAAGAAATAGAAATTCAGGGAATCTAGCTTAATTGGTGTCTAATTACTATTAATCAAATGCAAGGTAAATCTGAAATATTTGAATTTTGAAATGAGAGTTCTTTGTGTTTTACTAATATATCACCGCTTATCAAGGCCAGTGGACTACTCGAGGATAAGGGTTAAAGAGATCGTCGGTTGGACGTTGAATGCCACAATGCGAAGATTGGAAATAACCATGGAATGGGCAGGAGATTTCTCAAAAAGAAATTGATTGTCTAAGTGTATAGCTCAACAAGTATTTGTTTACATTAGACGATCATGTTGTAGTCGGATGGAAAGCAGCTTCGTGGTATTTTGTTCCACAGACGGGACATTCTAGGAAAGAAAATTTGTTCATGGGGTTGCGCATGGCCTTTCGTACACATAGAGAGAGACAGGAAAGTCAGCTGTTGTTGTTTTAGCCAGGCGGGTTCTTGATGTGAATGTGTTACAGGGGGGTATTGCAGATCAGTCGAGCACCCACCATGAACATATCGATAGCGTAGAAAAAGGCTAGGAAATCTCTTTTGTGAAAAAGGGGCTACGAAGGGGATAATAGATCATCCCCAACTAGATTGCGAAGTCAGTTTTATACCCTATCAAGGAACGAAACAATGCCCAGATATGACAGAAATACTCGATCTTAGTACGAATCTTGCTCTTATACACAAAGGGGATGGCGTCAGAGGTGAGGTACTTTCTGGAACGATAGAATGATCCAACCATTTTATCAGCGACATTAGCAACAGATTTGATGTAAGTATTCCATTTTAGGGTTGGGGCAGATATCGATCCCTGAGGTACGCCGGCATTGATATTTTAGCTTCAGACTTTTGTTTTGTAACGAATACCATAATAGACCAATCGTAGAGACATCGTTTGACGGTTCTGAGGACATTTCCAGATATTCCATAGCTAGCAAGTTTGTGAAGAAAACCTTTGTGACAACCCTATCAAAGACCTTTGATATATCAAGAGTTATCACCAAGAAACGAATCCCCCATCTATAGATTCACTGATCCTGTGCGATATTAATGTCAGCACATAAGCTGTAGATATAACAGGACGAAATCCATATTGCTTGCCACTAAGTAGATTGTTTCTGTGTAGGTTGTTGACAACCTCTTGATTTATTACAGATTAAAGCAACTTACTCACGACGCAGATGCTGATTGGTCTGTACTGAGATGCAGAGGACTGATCTCCCTCATTTTTAAATACTGGTCAGACAAGCGAATCTTCCAAGGTGATGAAAAGCATTTATCCTTTAAGCAACGATGGTACAACTTTGTAAGTATATGGGTTATTTCTGGTTGCAGCTTCTTGAGTGCTATGACTGGAATGTTCGCGGGACCAGTTGCCTTGTTGGCATCAAGGTTCTCATATACACGTGTAATAAATAATGATTAAAGAAATTCGCAAGAGAATGTACGTGTAAAAATAGAATTGTTGGAATACCGTTAAGATTTAAAATTTGAAAACTTATATACACGTGTAATAAATATTGATTAAAGAAATTCGCAAGAACATGTACTTGTAAAAATAGAATTGTTGGAATATATTCACAGCATTGTTAGATTTTAATTTTTTTTTGTTTTTATCAAGTTGAAGATTTGATTTTCATGGGTTGTATCGGTTACCCAGACACACACACATTACAATAGCCAAGAATATACATAACTTTACATCAACCACGCCGGCACATACACACGCATTCATACGAACACGAACTTTCCAGCGAATATTCACTCGTGTAACAAACTGAACATTTCACTCGTGTAAGAAATTTAAGTTTTATTATGCAAAAATAAACTGTTTTTGTTAAATATTATTTTAGTAAATACTATTATTGTCATTTACCTTTTCATTTCCTTCGCCGTTCCAATATAATAATAATGGTTTCTTCCTTTCCTTTGTTTGTTGAGTCTGTTAATTTTGGTTTCACACGTGGATGAATAATCTCATATTTTACATTCTGTGCGTAACGCAAATAGGTCACAAATCGCTAAGTAAACCTCCATTATTAGCTCATAATAATATTTCCCTAAAAATGATTGTGACCGGATAACAATATTTATCCCTATAAGATAAGAATTAAAAACCTTTTATTAATCAGGGACCTCTAATATAAACGCACCATGCCACGTGGAATCCCCAAATAAATATGGTACCTCGATCGTTGGAAGGACATGCAGCCATATAGGAATCTCTTAAGCTTTGTTCGGCACCCTTCGCCATAACTGGTGACTCCGACGTGATCGAAAACTCACTGGTGACTCTCCGACGTTAAATACGCTAACGTCTTCAATCAAATACCATCTTACGATACAATATTAAAAAGAACAAACTTCTTCTCAAAGCTAAACAATTTAAAAATAAAATAAACAAAAACAAAACAAGAGTTCGAAAATATGTCTTCTGCGAGATAGTATCCTATATCTCTACAAAGTCACCATCCGCCCATGGGGTATTATTGTCACATTTCGGCTGCTGCACTATCCACCAGTCTTTCCCTCTCAGACAAGGTCCAAAACAGAGTTTCTAATCTAATAAGTTCCTCACTATCCAACAATCTCCAACTTCTGTCCCATAGCTGCAATGTTGCATCCTTGTGCTTGTTTTACAAGTACTTCAATTGAATGTGCTCCGATGAACTTACTGCTCTGGTGCCCCCTCAACGTAAATACACTCGACTAACCCGACAATCAGCTAAATCCCATCCTTTCACTCCATATGCCGGAGAGCCTTCTACTACAATAGCTTTTTTCTCGAGCTGCCGGCCTTTGGAACTCCCTTCCTGCCACCTGTTTCCCCAACTAAACGGATGCAGAAATTTAAAACGAATCTGAACAAGCATTTCGCTGCAAGGTCCCAATTTAGGATGACCCTCCAAAAAACTTTCACCCTAATTCTCAGTAGGCTTTACGTCTACAGTGGCAACTTGCCTTGTTTGAGTGAACTATGTTGAAAAAGGCAGTCATTGGCAGACAACCCACTTTTTTCTGAGACCCACCATCAATGGGCCGGGGTTTTCTTATCGCGATCAAGTCCTTAAATGACAGTTTGCAGACAGCTAATCTTCCTTTTCTAGTTTCCCCACATTGGTTGACATCGGCCTGACTGCATTTGCGACGATATGAGCCAGAATCGACGGACCATCACGTGTCAGCTTTTACCAGAACGTTTCAACTGTGTATCATTATTCATTATATGACTAAATAAAATTGTTTACTTTTATGCACGGTTGTCGTTCCTTCTCTCCAGAAGCTATCGCTCTATTTTGAATTTCAGTTCTTATTAAAGAGGAATATTCCTACATTTCCACGTGCGAGAATAGAACTTTATTTCGATGACAAAATCCCATACATTGTCTGTGGAGATGTTATATTTACGATATTTATTCGAATCAAAATTATAAAAGGTCACACTCGTATATTTTTTCACAAACAAATCAAAGTGAATATTTTGATTTAATCAGAAGCTTATGGAGATTCCTTTATGATTATTGTTTATCTTTTTAAATCAACAATTCAAATACTTAGTTCAGTCTTTATTTTTAAATTTAAGAGAAATGCAGACGTAATTATTTATTTATTTCATTAAAAAAACTGAAATAAAAATGACAGTGTAAAATCCAATATTATAACTTTTTAAACATATCGTTCCGGAGCGTGCTTATTTCATAGTGTGATACATATATACATTCATTAATTTTGAAAGAGGGACATAAATTTATTATTGAAAGTAGGAAGAAAGGAAAAATACTTTTAAGTTCATGATAAAAAGTTAACGAAAAAAGTCACCCAACAGAATTTGATCTGGATATCGATACTGTACTAAGAGTTTATTTTTTAAATAGTTGAATTGAGTAGATAGTTAAAGGGGGGATGCCTAAGGAGACATAACAAACAAACAAATAAATAAATAAACAATTTGTACTTTTATCTGTAGTCGTAAACGAAAAAAAAAAGGTTTCCCTTCATATTTATACATATTTTTTACTTATATATATATATATATATATATATATATATATATATATATATATATATTTAGAGGAAAGGTTAGGTAAGTTACTATATCTCATGGAGATTACATAACAGAAATATTTTCTCAAACAAATAAAATATTATGAGTTTCCCGGATATAACTTATATATTTTAATTACAATATTTATGAAATCATTTGTATATTTTAATCATGCTCCAACACTTTCAACACACAGCAATAGTATCCATATGTACGCGCGTTTCAGAAATCCAATTTATTACAACTTTAAGACAGAATTACAAAATTAACAATTTAATCACTTTCTGCGTCTGCACAAATTGTTTACCAACTTGTGATAGAAATATGTCAATAATTTGTCTTGAACGATAGAAATGATGCAACTCATTCACCTACACGTAACAAGCTAAAAACGTGAAAATGTCAAAATACAGGATGAGATCGAGTTTGAAGAGTTCTGATTATCTTCAAAATGTTGTATAATCAATCTGTTTCCAAAATAACGAAGATTATTTTTTCAAGAAAGTTCAACCATTATAAACAAAATGGAATTCTGCTCACAGTCTAGCTTTATCTATGAACATGAAACAGTCAAAGGGAAATAATTCTAATAGTTTCGTATTTTTTTAAAGTGAGGTTATATCTAATTAAGAGTGTTATCAAAGCTATTGAGAAAATATGTTTTGCTGTTTGATTTTTTAAAAGGAAAACCTTGATCTCTCTTGAGAAAATGAGATTTGTTTCTGAGGGACAGGATGTATTATAAAATGGTTGGAAGCTGATCAGAGCCACTTAAGGATCTATTCCATTTTGAGATTACATAATATACACGTATAGGAATTAATGTCAGCAAGTATAACCCCTGAATTAGTTCAGTTCAGTAATTTGAACTTATATATATATATATATATATACATGTACATAATGAAGATTATGGAAATAATATTCCAATGTTTTGAAGCTGATCAGAGCCCCTTAAGCATCAATTTGTACATGTTTCATAAATAAAAATATATTATATAATGTTTTATAAATAAAAAATATAATAAATACATCTATATATATACATATACATATATATATACATATATATACATATACATACCTCTCTATATATACATATACATGTATATATATATATATATATATATATATATATATATATATATATATATATATATATATATATGCATTATCAATAGTTTCGTCTGATGTCGCTGGTATGCTGGGAACAGATACTACACGTTGATCTTAGTAAAAAGACCAGGGAACGATAAAAATAATGTATTTTTATGACGAGACTAAATGAATGACAAACACCTTGATTTAATGTATTATCTTTTAATGAAGGGGATAGTCTAGTATCGGCTGTGCTGTCATAATACCGTCCTCCCAGGAATTACCTTCCCATTTTTAAAAGAATGGTGCTTAACCCACACAGAAATTAACTCCTCCTTTTTAAAAGGATGGGGATAACCCTAACCCGACAATTACGTCCTCCTTCTTTGTAATGTAATATATGTGCTTCTCCTTCTTCTTGTTTCGTGTGAATCTGATGATTTAGGTGTTGGCATTAGTTTCCCCGATGTTAATCCTTCTGGAAAGACATCGGGTACTTACAGGAAGGACCACGAGAAGGTTGCCAACATCCCTAAGTGAAAGTGGTACTGTGGAACCGACTGGATTCGAACTTGGAACACCCAGGTGTTCAGTCCGTGTTGATATCCACTTAACCACCGTCACCTCCCAATATCTGTGCTGTAGTCATGAGACAATCTGCTTTCTAGGAGGCTGTGGAATATCTTTGTTTCATCATAATACCAACCTCCCAGGCATTACATCCTCTTTTTTGAAGAAATCCTCACAGCTATTACCTTATCTATTTTGAACGAGTAGTTTAATTTGTTTTCTTAAATTTTAATTTGAGGCTATGTTAATTGTCTTTTCAAAATGAAAAAAGATTTAAAGATTTGAGTAACAAAACCAAATTAAATTTCATGAGTTCATTTTGAATAAGATGGTTAAAAACTTTAAAACTCAATGTTAATTGAAGGAAATTGTAAAAAAATTCGATCATTGCGTCTTCAGCAATTACAAACAGAATAATTTTAAAAGAAATGTTTAAAATGTACGACATAATAAATTACATGAAAATAAATAGTTTTTACATTTTTACTTTTTTCCAATGTTTACTGACAGTTTGTTTATGAATTCAAAGTTATTCTTTAATATTGATTGGGTTTTGAACGGACATTTTAATGTAGTCTTCTGCTCTGTGGCCCATTTTTCAATCATGTGTTCACAAACATTAGGACGTAATGGCACTTTCCAGCTTCCATACTTTCAAAATAATAATTATTTAATATTGATTGGGTTTTTGAACGGACATTTTTATGTAGTCTTCAGCTGTGTGGCCCATTTTTCAATCATGTGTTTTCACAGACAAAATGACGTAATGACACTTTCCAGCTTCCATACTTTCAAAATAATATCAAAACAGCAACAGTTTTTAAATATTTAGAAGTATTTAATAAAGATAGCTTCAATCGTATTATTTTGTTAAGTAAAGACTTTAATTTTTTTAATTAACAAAATATTAGCAAAGTTGTTTTTCACCAAGTGGGGGAAGTGGTTATGTTATTTGAAAAATATTTGCTTATTAATTTATTAATGTGATTTTTTATAAAGTTATTGAGAATTAATTTCCAATTTTTTACATAATTGTTATTAAAATTTGGTAAAATTTCACAGGTTATGACATTCTAAATAAGATGTTTTTTCGCTTTAAATTAAAAACTATTTTTAAGGTTTGACTATGTATAAAAAATAAACTCGTCTTTCAAGTTTGACACCTTTCAGCTTGCATTGGAATAATAATAAGTCGGCGTGTACATAACATGACGCAAGAATAACTTATATAAATAGAAACATTATTTTTATTTCAAAAGAAACAGAATTTTGAAAATAGAAAAGTTACTGCTTAAATTTCAAAGAGATAGATATGAGCATAGTTATCAAGGTAGACGCGAGAGCGCTCTATCCCTTAATAGACTCCCGAATGGCCTATGCTGCAAATCTCATTTCTTTGATCAATCATAACTCAAAAGCCAATAAACCAAATTAGTTAAAACTTTGCACAACATTTTTATTTGATAGGTTCAATAAGTGTGTAGAATTTCAGCATCATTAGTCAAGGCAACCCAGAGATCCAGAAAGTTCAATCATGAAATAATGTTATCTGTGTGTACGTACGTACGTATGTGCCACCCTGTATCTCATCAACTATTTGATGGATTCAGCTGATTTTGGGCAGAGATAGAGGTTCTAGGGTCTAGTTGATGGCATTTTACTTTCAGTTTACAATATACCTTAGTTTTCAAGAAAATTCCCAAAACCCTTAAAAATGACCAGTATTCATACACTTTATTCTATATCTTATCGACCATTTGATGGATTCAGCTGATTTTTGGCACAGATAGAGGTTCTAGTGTCTAGTTGATGGCATTTTAATTTCAGTTTACCATATACCTTAATTTTAAAAAAAATGTTCTAGTTTGAATTATATCATGAGTAAATATACACTCATCATAATTTTAAGAAATGTGAATATTGGATTGTTTGTATAAATAAAATATATATATATATATATATATATATATATATATATATATATATATACATATATACCTATTATACATTTTTATTTATACAAACATTATTGGTTACATATTTGCATACATGTTTCGGTTGTACTCTTCATAAAGAGTCAAGCTCTTCAGACCAAAAATGAAGAATTAAAATATTTGAAATCTTGCTTCTTAAGTATACTTTTTCTAGGATGGGATTTGTTTGTAATTCAATAGTCAAACTTAGTATCCAATTACGTTTTTTACTCGTTGGCATTGTCAATCATTCTATTTTGTTATTTTGTTATTATTTTTTTCTATTTCTATTCAGAAAATAGAAAAATAAAAACGAATTGAAAATGCCAACGAGTAAAAAAACGTCAAAATTTATACTAAAGAACAGCTCTACTTGTTATCTATATTATATATATATATTATGAAATAATATATGAGACTTAAAGTATACTTTTAGAGAATTGAACCTATAGTGAAATGATTTGAGCTCAATATACGATATAGAGCAGTTATAAATATAAATGAAGGAAGAGAGATACAGATTTGCGGATGACAAATCTATTTCATTTTCGAATGTTCATAGCAAAATGTACTCGATAACAAACATATTTATTTTTCTTTACTTAAGCCAGGCTTTTCAAAAATAAAAATCTTATCATCAGAGGAAAGTTGGAAGGGGAAAAGCCAAAATTCAAATTTTATAAAAATTTAAGAAACAATATAAAGTAATAGAAAGTAAGAGTGTGTGCATAAAAATGTGATCAACATATAGAGTCTGGCCAGTTGACAAAAGATTTAAAGATCGAAAAAAGGATTCCGTGGAGACTTCGTTAAAAATGTTCAACATGTAGTAAATCCAATAGAATGATGTTCAATTCAACCGTAGATAAAAAGTGCTTATTAGGATGTCACTTTGAGAATTAGGGCCATTTTTAAATACTTTCGTGGACCACGAATGAAAATAGTTTTTAAAAAGTTGAGTTTAAAATGTTGTATATATGTCAAGTAGGCCGTGGAACGTGTTAGTAACTTCAATCGAATCTAAGGAATGAGAGAGAATTTTCTGGTCGAAGACGCGGTCAGTAAAAAGTGGGAGAGGAGTGTGAAATTAGGGAAGTGGGAAAAGAAGGTTTAGTGAAGGGATGCTGGGAGTAGGGTAGGGGAGGACTTGTTTAGTTACAGCTCATCGCTTGTAAGCATATATATATTATATTTCATGTATACACATGATATTATAATGAGATATAATATGTATAGATTTTCTGCATTTGCACTACTCGATACGTGATTAGCGCTAGGTAGTAAGTTATGAAAATATTATAATATATATATATATATATATATATATATATATATATATATATATATATATATATATATATATATATATATGAGTGTTTTGAAGGTTTACCAAAACATTTCGCTCAAGAAATCATTCATCACAAACAAAATACTTTTTCCTTTCATAGTTTATTTATACAACTATGGAAGGAAAAAGTCTTTTGTTGTGATGAATGATTTCTTGAGCGAAATGTTTTGGTAAACCTTCAAGAAAACACATATAAATGCTCTGTACCCTGTAATCGAGTATCATCGAGCTTATTTTTATTAAACTAATCCCAGTCTGTACTGAATATACTATCTTTTAAGTGAAATCTCTCTCTCTCTCTCTCTCTCTATATATATATATATATATATATATATATATATATATATATATATATATATATACTCGTAGAATACCCGGTCCAGGACGGGTATAAGAAATAAATATAGCATTAATTTTACATTTTAATGCTCTTTTTTCTCTTTGGAAAGTATGTTAATATTCTGCAGACACCCCTAAATTTTACAGTTTACAAAGCATAAATTATGTGCCCGCGTTTCGTCCCCTGTTGCCTAAAATACATATTCCATAATCATAACAAAAGTTTAATAGTTTAGTATTGTACCAAAGACATACATATAATTGACGCTAACGCGCGCACCTTTTTAAAAAAATGTATGACGTAATATGAAACAAAATTTGATGTATAGCAATTCTTTTTGCTATACACCTTTAGCATCTAACTTATTTGAAAGTTTTTATATATATATATATATATGTATATATATATATATATATATATATATATATATATATATATCAATTACAATGATATATAATTTATATATATATATATATATATATATATATATATATATATATATATTATACTAAATGTGCGTTTATGAACGCCTGTTTTCATACTTTAATCAAATAAAAAGTAAAAAGTTATTGGAAAAATAATCCGTTTCAATCGTTTAATTTAACCGTAATTGACAAGTCACTTAACGTCTATCACACACTTAGTTATATACGTATTTCTCACATCTCTAACTCTATGTTGATTCAACCACTCTCGGATATTTCTACTACAAAATCTACTACGTGGATGGAAACCCCGTTTGAAAAACCAGATAACAAAAATTACAAAATGAAGTTCAACGGCCAAGGGGAACAGGAAAGTATGGAAGAGGGAAATATAACTGACAAAGGGGGAAAATGCTAAACACGAAACATGAAAAACTTACACAATATAATATGATATAAATATAAGATTATATAAAATGAGGGAATATTAAGACAATACAGATAGAAATGGAAGAGGAAAATATGACTGACGAAAGAGAAGAAAGGCTAAACAAGTAACATGAAGAACTAAAACTAAATATGATATAAAATGAGACGATACTAAAACAATACATATAAAAATGAAAGAGGGAGAATGTGATTGACAAAAGAGAAGAAAGGCTAAACAAGAAATATGACGAACTAAAACAAAATATGATATATAAATTGAGGGAATACAAAGAAAATACAGATCAAATTGAAGAGAGGGATAAGATTGACTAATGGGAAGAAATGTAAAACAAGAAACATGAAAAACTAAAACAAAATATAATATAAAATGAGGGAATACTAAGACAATACAGATAAAATGGAAGAGGGGGATAACATTGACTAAGGGGAAGAAAGGTAAAAGAAGAAACATGAAAAACTAAAACAAAATATAATATAAAATGAGGGAATACTAAGACAATACAGATATAAAAAAAATCTGCATAGTACAAAAGATATGACTTTTGAACACAATCAAATACAGTTTTAGCAAAAAGAGAGGAAGACTAAGAACAGAACAACCGGACCGCAAACAGCCTGGAAGTACCAAATGAAAAAGAGATGAGAGCACACGCCGAACATTATATCTATAAATATATGAATGTTCTGAAATCAGACAGAATGAAATCAACAGAAATGAAAGAGATGATTATAAAAGAATAACTGAAAAATACAAGAAAACTCTTCTAAAACAAATTAGAAAGTAGAAACCTAATAAAAGAAACAAATATCTGGACGGACTGGAGAGAATTTCAGACAAGAAAACTAAGACACTAATGAGCATGCACAATGCATCTGAAGGTTGATACTGACCGACTTGACGTCAAAAGATCAGAAGAGGGAAGAGGAATGTCATAGTTTAACTAGACAAAAAACAAATTGCTAGTAAAAAGACTGTCAGGCAACGCTGGGTAGGGTCAGCATAGTTTTAGATATCGTAATGTTTGTCAGTGGAGTAAATATGGCGTTTCTTATGATCATAATGATTGCTATATCTATTGTTCATATGAGCGCGACATTTTAAAATATTTTTTTGATTTAAGTCAAAAAAATAAAGATTGAAACTTTTTGGTTTCAGCTGAAAATTTTTTTGCACGTTAATTTCAAATTTAGTTCCATTTTCGCATTTTTACGAAATGTTCTTTCTATCAGTCAGTCACGTTTCAGTTTGAAATGCCGGAAGCGCCCTTTATTGGAAACACCAAGATGTCTCCAAGTAAGATTTTTAAATTGTTTTGATTTACTAATAATTAACCATTCATCAAGACTAAAACCACTCGAAGATAAAGGTTGATGAGATGCATAATTTTTCAGTTGAATTATGAAGAATATCATGAGACGATTGAAAATAACGAATAGAATGAATAACATTTGAAGACTTATGACAGTTTATGACAAGTATTTATTGATATTAGATTCGAAGAAGGCCATGTTGTAGCCCCTAGGGAAGTAGTCTTGTGTAACATGTTCCACAGATTAGAAATTCTTGAAAAGAAACTGTTCATGGAAACCCCGTTTAGTTTTAGTTACACAAAAGAAAAACCCTTGCCAAACATTGGTCCCCATATGATATGCAATAGAATGAATTTATTTTATTTTCTTATGAACAAATATGGACCTGTTTTGTTGGTGTTGCTTTACTGAAAACAACAAAGAAAAAAACTCGAGTTTGATGGTTGATTTGTGTGCTTCAAGCGTGTAACCTATTTTCTCTTCTTCCCTTCTCTGGTCTCACGTTTTAAATAAACACAAAGTATTTATTGATATTAGATTCGAAGAAGGCCATGTTGTAGCCCCTAGGGAAGTAGTCTTGTGTAACATGTTCCACAGATTAGAAATTCTTGAAAAGAAACTGTTCATGGAAACCCCGTTTAGTTTTAGTTACACAAAAGAAAAACCCTTGCCAAACATTGGTCCCCATATGATATGCAATAGAATGAATTTATTTTATTTTCTTATGAACAAATATGGACCTGTTTTGTTGGTGTTGCTTTACTGAAAACAACAAAGAAAAAAACTCGAGTTTAATGGTTGATTTGTGTGCTTCAAGCGTGTAACCTATTTTCTCTTCTTCCCTTCTCTGGTCTCACGTTTTAAATAAACACAAAGTGCTCACATATCAAGCAGAGAGAAACAAAAGAAAGAAAAAACATTGCGTATTCTTCAGGTGTCATTCAATCTGAAACCTATTTGTTTAGCAATGACAAGGCCAATTTAAAAGTTGGGTGTGACCAACCAAAGAAAATCGCATATTTTAAGTAACTTTAATATTCTGAACATTCGTGCAAATTGAATACCCACATGGCTGAATCATTAGAAAATGACCCCTACTCTGTAGTATGAGTTAGAGTTAGTTTGGTCTGTAGTAGAGTAGGGTAAAAACTAGATGGTTACATTCAATGCTACCAAGACAAAGCTTCTTTTCTTTAAGAATTATCAGAAACCTTTCCAACTACCGATTGCCGTGGCTGATAGCATCCTTCACGAGGGTTCAACGCTACAACTCCCTAGCATAACTTTCACTGATAACATGAATTGGAATATATAGACAATAATGCCAAAGAAGGTGGGATCCCTCTACCTGGCTAGAAAACTTCTCACACTTGCCAGTATCCTATATTTCTATAAAGTCGGCGTTGCAAAATCTGTGCTGGTGCACCAACCACGTGTCTCTTCTTCTTGAACAGCATGCAAAATAGTGTATGTAACCTAATAGGTCTCGCAATCTATACCAAGTCCCAGTCATGTACCATCATCGTAATGTTGCATCTTTTTTTTGTCTTACAAGTACTTCCACGGAATGTGCCCCGACAAACTTACAACACTTGAATCCTCAAACGTAAATACCCCCGACTAAATCGACCAGCAGCAAAATTCCACCCCTTCAGTGTAGAGGTTTCTAGATGCCGGAAATCTTTCTACACTAATACTCTTTCCTCGGCCAGCTTGCCTGCGAAATTCCTTTCGTGCTACCTTATTCCAAACCTACTGTACCAACTTTCAGAATCATAAATGTTATGTGAACAAACATGTTGCTGAACAACGCCATGTGGCATGTTTATAAAATTGACATGTTAGCTTTTCCAAATTATCTCCATGTGCCACGTCCTGTATTTGCCTTGCTACTCTTTTCGGTTGATGGTGTTCGGTCCAACTCTTTTAGAAAAGCTTTATTTTCTCATAAATCGCTATCTTTTACCATAACCTATCTACAGCCATCCCCTCCCATCTCTCAACATCTATTCAAAAGCGCTTCAAATCGTCTTGGAGAAAATATTTGAATCGTCAACGCAGATTATGCTGTATGCGAGTATTCCCAGTGAGTTCCCCATAAATCACCTGCGGTGGCAGTCTATCATCGGTAAGACGAACAAGGTGAGCAGACCAACGTAGTCTGTGTTTACTTATACGAGACTAAATGTGGTACAGACACCGCTTTTCAAAACAACTAAAAACAACACCAGCCTGTTCAATGTGTCAATTTCACTAACCATATAAACAGATCCACTGTTGCCTGTAGTAATAACGAAGGTCGCAAATCACTCTGTCAACTTTCAAAGTAGCTCTCACCATTCGTTACGTGCACTGGCTTCACACCGACCTCCCTCCATGCGTGCCACGAGACTTTGCGAGACTTTGCGTGAACTGTATGTAATAAACATTCATGGACGCCATGTTGGATTGCTTTATTTCACTCGCAGCGCACAGGGCAGACAAACACGCGGACGTTTCGCAAGTAAGCCCCCTTCATGTTCATGTTCCCTACACTCCTCCCTAATCTCATGATCACAGAGATGGCAGGGAGGCATCGATCGCCTTCGCCGGTTGCTTCTTCGGATGGGGGCAACGCAAGCCTCATCTTCGCTTGTGCTCTCGTCCGCATCGAGTCACTGTCCGATGGGGCTGCTGCCAGCCAGAGCGGTGCCTCACTGCTCTCTGACTCCGACTCGCTCTTGTCGTCCAGTGATGGTTGCGTTGCTAACCGTAGGTCTCTAACGTGACGGGGCATACCGTCGACTCGCACTGCTTGTGGGCTGATTACCGCGGTGACGCGTCCAACTCCGTATTTCGTCGTACACTTGCCGCGCGGGTTCTTAATCCAGACGACATCCCCTTTTTTCAGTTTCTCTTTGGTTACTTCCAGTTCGGGCAGCGGGTTAGTCTCTATGCCTTTCACCCTGACGTGATACCTGTGTAAGGTGTCGGCCGGCGCTGTAGAGGGTGAAACATTATCCTTTGGGGTTACGTTATACAGGTAGACTGCCTCAAATACCGTGCAGCCCGTCCTGGCCGCAATGGTTTTGACGGTTCTGTGATTCCGCTCGATGACCGCATTTCCACTCGGTACGTGGGCGCATCGAAACCTCAGGTGTACTCCCCAGCGATCAGCAAACTTTCTGAACTGCTCACTAGTGAATGCAGCGCCATTGTCGGTTAATATCTCCGTTGGGGGCCACGTTCAAGAAAAATACTGTTTAACTGACGGACGATGATGGCTGCATCTTGCCGGTGCAGCATGCGCCATATCGCAAACCTGGATGGACCGCAATCAATGACAGTCAGGAAATCCTCGCCGTTGTGGTGAGTAATATCCATCGCCAGCCGGCTCCAATGGCTTTCCACTCCCAGCTTTCCTTTCCTCAAGCGAACGGGTGCTGGATCAATGGATTGGCATGCTACACAATCTTTGACCACTTTCCTGACGTCTACCTTCTGTACTCCTGGTTCAACCAACTTAGCGAAATATAGGGCCCGCTTGACCCCAGAGTGCCCGGTTTGTTGGTGGACTTCTTTGATGTGATTAGATCGAACGGGGCTCACGGAAGCGGCGCAGGCAGGCTGCATGGGTTCAATAGTCTTTCTTATGGCATCAAGCCATCTTTGAGGTACTCTCGTCAAACAATCTGCTTTGTTCAGGCTGGATTTGACCAGGGACACCTCTATTGACAGCGCATATTCGTTCACCAGCTTCATGATCGTGTTGAGCCGCCGTCGGATGAGCATTTCGCTCGTGGCTTTGGTTCGTACTCTGGCCCTCCCGGTGAGAGTATCTGAAATCCACTTATGGACGCAAGCAGAATCCGTGAATAGTCGCAGGGTGGTCGTCTTCCAAAGGATTGCCAAGTTTATCCCCTTGATAACTGCATCAAGTTCAGCCAGGTTTATGTGCTGGGAGCCCTTTTCTGGGCGTAACCAGCAAGCGTCTTCCACCACCGTTCCATCATGGACCACCGATACGCCAATGGCGAGAGAGCTTGCATCAACCCACACACTAAGGTTCTTGCTGTCGACGCACCATCTGCCCCGCGCTGGGGTTTCCTTGTACACCCTGGTGAGGACCTCTTTGAGCATTGTATTGAGAGTGACGTCATGAGTTTCGTCATCCCATCCAGTGGTGATGTCGGAGGCTCTTCGCTTAGTAAATGCCACCGCAACACGAAGCCAGCCCCCCACAGGAAGGTGTCCAACTAACTTTCCGCACAAGGAAAATACGTTTCGTCGTGTAACAATACAAGGCATGTCCGGGGTTTCATTTCCTCGTTTCCAATACAGAACGTCATATTCCTCACAGACCTGCAAACCAAGTACCCGTGCGCCATCCCGTAGCCTTTCCGGTTCCTTGCTGAGAAGGCCAAAGTTGTAGAGATGCTCCCTAACGCGCGCCGCAGATACAATTTCCTCGTCCACGTACACGTCATCAATATATGCAGACGTTGCCCGCTGAATGCGCTCATCCTTAGTCAGAATGGCGTCAACAATCATTTGCATAATTGATGGCGCCACATTAAGTCAAAATCCCATGCGGGTTAGGCAATATCTTTTCCCCCTGATGAGCACCGTTTGATAGGGCCATAGTGATCTGTGTACACGCACTTGAAGGTATGCTTTGTGAAGATCCAGTACAGATACATTAGATCCCGCTTGCTGCCATTCCTCAACTTTTCAGTGCATACATCCGCTCGAACTGTAAAAGGGTCCACGTGCTCATTCAATTCTCGATAGTCGAGCACCGGCCTCACCTTCTGCTTATTCTGTTGGATAACCGCCATTAACGGGATCAGGCACTTTGGGGGACCCAATTCCTTCTCTGAATAAGGAACTAGCCATCCATTACTAATCCAAGTTTGTAGTTCCTCGTATTCTGCACGAGCTCCGGGGGGGGGTTGTATTCTGGCAACTTATTGCATAATTTCTCGGGTGGCTGCTCCTCCGACCACTTCCAGGAGGCTGTCCAGGACTTCGTGCGCTGGTCGAATTCCGCACAAAAATCAGGCTGTTCCAGCTTCATAGCTGACTTCAGCTTTTGCGAAATGTGCCCTACCCTCACCATCAATGCGTACACCACCCAATTCCTTGATGGCGTCCATTTCCAGGAGCAGGTTGTAACCGAGCAGGTCACCTTTCACAACCAAGGCTCGTACGGTTACTGTGGGCCCATCGCCGACACCTGCGCGAATGATGCTAACGCCACCAGAGGCAATCGAGCCACCGCCAACCGTCAATACCGAGATCCTTTCCTTATCCCATGCGTCACAGCATGCCTTGCGCACGAGGGTCTGTGTGCACCCGGTGTCTACGAGCGCGAAGCGCTCACCCCCGTTTACGCGCACGCTCACTATGGGTAGCGCCTTATTTGGCGACGATCTGGGGAGAAGACTGGCGCTATAGCTTACTCCCCTTGCCCGTTTCCCGGACAACCACTTGCCACGGGACCCAGCTTGTTGCACCGGTAGCGACGCACGCGTTTTAACGTTCCTCTATCGGGCGCGTCCTTTGCACCGCTTCGGCTTCGGCAGTCTTTTGAAAAATGATTCGGCCCGCCACATTTGTAGCATCTCACGTTATCTGTTGGTGGTGGAGACGTTTCCGCAGCTGCCGAAACCGGCTCTGTGTCCTCTTTCAAAATGTTTCGGGCTCTGGCCAACAACTCGTCAAGCCCAATCTCACTGAGTCTGGCGCCGTCTGAGAGTCCACTCAGAAAAGCGCATCCCAGTATTCGCTCGCTTCTTCCACCAAACGGCGCGGCTAGCCTCCTCAAATCGGCCAGGTAGACGTCCACAGTCTCATCTAGCCCAAGCCGCCGTTCGGTGAACTGCCTCCAGGCGACGAGAGGGTCCACAGCAAAGGCTGCGTATAGCGCCTGCCTAACTTCCTCCAGACCTGGTTCGTCTCCGAGCTGCTGATACACTGAATATGCTCCTTTTGTCAGCCTCAGCGGGATGACCAGTGCAGGATCCTTTATGTTGCAAAGTCTGCAGACGCGCTCGGCTTTCTCCCACCACTTGAGTACAGAGGGTCTGGAGGGGGAGTTGTCGAACTCGGGTATTAATCTCAAGTCGAATTTGTCCATCGCCGAGATAGCTTGTAGCAATAACAAAGGTCGCAAATCACTCTGTCAACTTTCAAAGTAGCTCTCACCATTCGTTACGTGCACTTGCTTCACACCGACCTCCCTCAGACGGTACGAGACCCGCTTTTATTATACTGAGCCACACCTAATTTCCATGCGTGCAACGAGACTTTGCGAGACTTTGCGTGAACTGTATGTAATAAACATTCATGGACGCCATGTTGGATTCCTTTCTTTCACTCGAAGCGCACAGGATAGACAAACACGCGGACGTTTCGCAAGTAAGCCCCCTTCATGTTCATGTTCCCTACATTGCCTTCAATAAATATTTCAGGTTCCTGATACGGGTTGCCAGGAGCCGAAACAAACATAGCCTTTGTCAGGCTTGTTGTGAGACCCATAATTTTACACACCCATGCTAAACGATCTATGATATCCTGCATATGACTGCGAGTGACCTACGAGATCCACCTCGTCTGCATAGCGTAAGTCCCTAAACCAGTAGAGAATTTATTTGACAAAGTCCTAAAACACTGTGGTTATACAGCGGACCCAAAGTGCGAAATCAAAGATGCATATCTTTGCCACAGTTATCGAAAGCCAATGACAGAGTTACAGCAAAGTAGATAGAAAATAAAGTAGGTGCAGCTATATCAACCTGTTTTACACTATTTTACACCGCAACGGGTTCTGAGAGGACACAATTGCAGTTGACACCTGCTTCCATATTGTCGTGCAACTCACGAAGAAGTCTAACAAAGTCATAAGGACATCCCATCTTACCCAAGAACTTCCACAGTGCATATGATTAACTGTATCGAACGCTTTCATTAGATAACAAAGATATAATATAGACTTGGACGATGTTCAATACACTGTGTCTGCAGTTAACGAGCCGTAAAGATCATAGAAGTGGTACCCCTACACCGTCTAAGGCCATACTGACGTCCAAAAAGCACAAAAGGACATAGTTTAACATTCGGACAATCCGACAGGATTCTGGTAAATACATTTCCTGTCCCATTCAAAAGAGAGATGACTCGATAGTTGCCGTACTCATTTTTATTCCCTTTGCTTTTAGACAAACAGACCATAATCGAGTCACGCTAATCGAGATGTTGTTAATCAACCTCTTAATTTGCACTGGCATTATTCTTACACGACAAAGAAGGACACATACGTGTATATCATCTCCGTCAGTAGTGGAGTCGTAGGTAGAGTTCAAGACAAACCGCTGGGAAAGCAGTTCATTCTTATCAGCTGCCGTGCAGGCGACATCGGTGTTGTTGGACAGCGGGTGAATTGTTGATTTCCCATTATTCACCACACTTTTATAGATTTTCCAGAAATTGCGAGTTCCTAATTTCTGTGACTCAATGCGTTTTGTGTTTATCTCGGTCTACCTTCTCTTATCTTCAGTTGTTTCACTCCCGTAATGATTTCATGATGCTACAAATGTTTGTCTATTTGCATCAGATTAGTATTGCGGTTGAATCGGCGGCGGAATGCTGTCTGCTTATTATTTATAGCAGGTGTCCAGTTTGAAGTAGACCATTGAATTTCGCACGGGGAAATGTGCTTCAATGCCTACTTTGACCCATTCAGTTGTGTAATTTGCACACTGTTTAGCAGAGAGAGAAAATATGCGATTCCATGGGGGTTAGCGTCTCTGATGTGATCTCTAATTGATTCACAAACATCCCGTTTTTAGTATTTAGTCGTTTTGATCAACGGTACCTCAGCTTGGGATCGAAAGTTTAGGGTGATATCGATCATGATCACAATGTGATCACTGGTCCCAAGTATGCTATGAGCATTCGTTACACAAGCTTCGGGCAGTTTTGTTAAGAATAGATCGAAATGTGAGGCTTGCTGATCCTCACGATCGGGGAAGCTGGTCGGAAAAGTGAAGATTGTGAAATGGAATGTGCAATAAAGAAACTATTCATGATGTTACTAGCTGTGTCTGTATAGCTCCTGAAACAAAGTCAATCTTAGTGTTGACAATAAAATCATCAAATATATGTATTTGAGAACGGATCTAAAGAGTATGCTACATCAATACGATCTTAGACACAGTTGAGGAGGGGGGCAGTTCTGCGTCTAAGGAGAAATGTAGAAGAAGTATAAATAACTTAGGCTCCATTGTAAATCTAATCTCAAACACATGTAGGCCTGATCATCTGATCCAAGACTATGTTCTCTAGTCAACGGAAGGGTGTTACGAATATTCCGTGCATATGTTTATCCGTATCCTTACGGAAGAGATGAAGGTATTCAATCATGTAAAATTGATTAAAAAAGATTGAGCAGTGTAGCTTAGTTTCGCTTAGTGCTAGGATATCTGGGTAGTTTACTAGAAGAAATTGTCATAGTCATTTGTATTTATAATAGAAAAGTGGGTGTATGTTTAGCGCCAGAAGACAATGTTGACACAATTAGAACATAAGGGAATCTTCATCTATGAGATTGTTGTCTCGGTATAGCCCACCTGAGATAAGCGTAGGGTTCGATTCCACACGCGACATGGCGCTACAGTTATCTCGATATTATACAACTGTTGGTAGTGCAGCTGCTCTTAGCGCTCCCTAAGAGTTGGGGGTCCTGTATCACCAGTCGGAAACAGCAGCCAGACAATCAGTCAAACCTGTACACTTAACTTGTCAGACAAGGGCGGCATATACTAGTCATGTGAAACTAAGTTAAAAGCAAGTGCCGCCAAGTTTCCCAGATGTAAGGAAAGAGATGGTGTGACGTCGTTCCTTGTCCTAGTCAGGAAACAAAACCAAGAACTGGGTATCTTTAAGGCCTCTCTGCGATGGTACCTCTGCGCCGAATTGACACAGGACGAACGCAAATGCTGAGTGATAAGCAGAGCCTATCTACTTCTTAGGCTATTTAAGTTTGCAAACCGGATATTTCATTCGTGTATCCAGCTTTAGGGAGGTTGTTGACTAGGACTAAGGAGGCCTCCCTCCTCCAGTGGTTCGGTGCCATGGCGTATGAAGTCAGTAGCACAAGGTTCATATTAGAGTGTTCCTTCTCTTTTATGGGTAATCCCGGGCCTAGATACTAAGGATGTATTTCTGTGCCCTCACTTGGATAGATAAGAATTATAAGTTTCTACTTAGAATGAATTTTCTGTCTCTCCCCCCCCCACGAAATAAAACAAATTGAAGATAGGTTTACCTTAGATAATAGGTAGAAAGTGGGTAAGTTTAAAGCATGGTCGGAATACTAATCTGTTTTTGATTTCTCTATTCATTTATATTAAAGACACCAACTTTCATTTGTTGAGAGATTTGATGAGAGAAAAGAATGGTTGAAAAATACAAGGGCTTACTTTATTAACAACATTATTACCCCAAACGTCGTACAGTAAAAAATAACGAAAAATATTAAGTAAATAAAATGCCAAAAAAGTAAAACGAGAACTAAGCTACGAATTCATGATTTGACCTGCGATTATTGTCAGTTCTTCCATACGATTGTCTAATTTATAGAAAAAGGAGGAAAGACTGGTGGATTCCCATTCAAATGAGTCGGTCTTCTTTTTCTTCTCAAAGACATATCGAGAGACTTTGTTCTTTTATAACAACTTTATTTTGCAAAGTCTCGTATTAACTTGAAGTATTTTAAGATACACGAAAAAATAGAAAGATTATTTTTAAACAGAAATTAATTAGATACGAAGAAAAAATAAAGAAAACTATTTGGCAAGTATCAAAGCAACATTTATATGAAGTTATACAATGCATCATGAAATTATAAATGCTGATTCTCCTAAGAACAAACAATCTCTATTCAAATCAGAAATGTCAGTGAAAAAGATGGTTAAAATCAGGGGAACGAATTACAATAGAAAGAAAATAACTCTTAAATGAAGAAGGTAAAATAAACGTAAAGTCATCCGGGTAAGAAAGATTTAATTATTTTTATTGGTACTATCCATCCGGGTTAGAAGACACCTCTAATTTGTATGAGTACTATGTTGCACTGCTCCCAATTTTTATTGCCCCCAAAACTTGGGTACTATGCTATAAACAGTACTATCTTGTGGTATTTTTCTAGAATTAAAATCAAGTAATATATTATTATGAAGATTGAAATAAGTATTCTAGACATAAGTTGTTGTTACATTATATGGGGAATTAATTTTACCTGTCATATACCTATATATATATACACACATATATATATATATATATATATATATATATATATATATATATATATATATATATATATATATGTGTGTGTGTGAATGTGTGTGTGTGCGTGTGTGTAAATATATATTTTTAAATTACCGGGAAAAACCCGGATTCACCAGACTGGAACGACAAAGAATGACTCATGTAATTTTATTCACACACACAAAGAGATAGAGAGAAAAAGTCATAAACAGACATGCTATCACGTTGAAATTAAAGAAAAGTAACTTTTGAAATCTAAAAAAAGATTACTTTTATTAAAAACGCCCTTGTTCAAAGAAAATAAATACTTATTCAATATTTTTTCTACACAAATATTAAATAGTCGTGATTTTTTATTCAACTATTAATGAAATGTTATTTCTAAAAAGTATTAAACATTTATACTAAAATATGTTGAAAAATAAGGTGAAAACATGTATGATCGCATCAGATAAAAACATATTTAAGATGTACTCACTGGTAATCTTCGTTTTGAAGAGGACACATGCTCAAAGACAGAGAGGTGTTCTTTTTTATTATCACTCTCTCTCTCTTCCCCTGTATCTCTCTCTCTCTCTCTCTCTCTCTCTATCATTCTCTCTCTCTCTCTCTCTCTCTCTCTCTATATATATATATATATATATATATATATATATATATATATATATATATGTATATATAGGGAGAGAGATAAGGAGAGAGATAGTGTTGGGATTAAAATAATCCTGAAATAAAGTTCAATTCTCCCACGTGAGAATGGGGTAACCATGTGCATAAATAAGTCTAGGACGGAAGTCTGAAGAAGGAACACAAAACACAAGGGTGTAATTTCATATCATTTAGTAAGAAAGAGAAAGTCGGATTGAGTATTTACAGTTTCAAATAGTTCATTAGGCATTGGTAAATTATAGAGAGGATGGAAAAGAGGATGGTAGAGAGATGGGTTTGGGGTTTGTGGTTTGGGGTTTGGAGTTTGGGGTTTGGATGCGAAAACGTGGTTCGCTAGAACTTATCTGTTTTAGAGTTCTGGTAACGGCGGGAGATCATTCTCGGTGATGCCGTCGTGGGCTGTATCACTAAGAGGACCGCCCGATGTGTTGTTGACTGGAGTGGAGTCGTTGAAAAGGAGCCTGCATAGAGTTCGGGTATCGGCGGGAGGTCATTCTCTGTGATGCCGTCGTGGGCTGTATCACTAAGAAAACCAGCCGATGTGTTCTTGACTCGAGCAGATTCGTGGAAAAGAGGGCGGGAAGCCGTATACACGGGTTTTTAAGGGCTGGCTCACGTGACACCTATACTAAAAAGGGTTTGCAATGCCTGACAGCCAATCCGTGAGGCCCTTAAGGGACATGGCAACAGCCAATCAGTGAGGGGGGCTTTAACAAATTCTAACAATAGGTGTATAGACACGATAAAGAGTTAGGGGGAGACAGAGAGAGAGGGAAATGGGTTAGGGTTACTTAATTCTTTTTCTATTACAAAAGGCAAAAATATTCTTTGATTTCATATAATTTTATTTTAAATAATCGAAACTGCACAATCGATATTTCCAGTCTAATACTTTCCCATCGAATAATTTAGACATTTGTTAAGTCGACTCTTAAAATAAACTCATACAAAATCGTGTATATATATATATATATATATATATATATATATATATATATATATATATATATATATTACTAGCATATTGCTCGGTAGCATATTGCTCGGTAGGATGATATGATGAACGAACTAAATACACTGATCCCATAATTAGGAGGAAATAACAAACATTTACTACACTAATCCTAAAAAGAAAAGTTAATGTTTAGTAGGATTGTATTATGACAACAAAAACGATACTACAATACCCTATCAAAACTAGGGGAGGTTGTACCTGGGAAGATCTCCCGATAAAAGCAGAAGATAATGTATAGTATCATGGCCACACAATAGATATTTCAACATCACTTGCCGCACCCCCAAGAATTTAATCCTGAGTATATGGTCTCATGACAAAAGAATAGATACTACACAACCACCAGCCCCACAACAACTGTAATGTAGTCCCTGAGAAGATAGGCTCATGACAAAAAACACAACAATCATTCGCTCCTAAAGAATGTAGTCCCTGAGAATATGGTCTGAATACAAACAAACATATACTATACAATCCACCCAAAAATGTATTGCCTAGGAAGATGATCTCATGACAAGAGAACGAATGCTACAAAAACGACCAACTCCCCAAAGAATGTATTCCCTGGAAAAATGGTTTCCTGACAAAAGAACAGATACTCACAATCCCCCCCCAAAAAAATGTATTCGCTGGAAAGAGGGTCTCATGACAAAAGAACCGATACTACACAACCACCAGCACTCCAAAGAATGTGTTCTTCAAGAAGATTCTCCTATGACAAAAGAACAGATACTACAACCCCCCCCCAAAGAATGTAGTCTCTAGGAAGATGGTCTCATGACAAAAGAAATAGACACTACACAACCACCAGCCCACCTGCAAAGAATGTATTCCCTGGGAAGATGGTCTCATTACAAAAGAACAAATATTAAACAACCCCCCTAAAGAATGTATTCCTTTGAAAGATGTTCATGACAACAAAAACAGATACTACACAACCACCAGCCCCACAGTGAATGTATTCTCTTGGATGATGGTCTCATGACAAAAGAACAGATACAACACAACCACCAGCCTCCCAAGGAATGTATTCCCTAAAAAATCGGTCTAATGACAAAAGAACAAGTACTAAACAACCCACCAAAAGGATGCAGTTTTTAGGAAGATGGTCTCATGACAAAACAACAGATAATACACCCCCTAAAGAATGTATTCCCTAGAAAGATGGCCTCATGACAAAAAAGACACTACAAGGCAACCACTCCCAAATCGTGTAGTCATTAGGAAGAGGGTCTCATGACAAAAGAACAGATACTACATCACTCCCCAAGAATGTAGTCCTGTGTAAATGGTCTCATGACAAAAGAACAGAACTACACAACCAGCAGCCCCGATAATGGATCTAATGTATGAACTCCAAAAAAAATTTGACGAGAAAGAAAGACCAATAAGTTTCAGAGTCGATTTCTCCTCAAGAGCAGAGCCATCCATGAGAATCTCAGGAAGAAAAGGGGCACGCCTACGATTGAAAGACACGATCTGAGTCTTAACGGGATTAAATGAAACAAGCAATTTCATACCCTAATCCACAACTGAACCCAGGTCAACTACTAGATCAGCTGCATATTTCGACTGATCCGAAAAGGGACGAACATGCTAATATCAATTCAAGGAAGATGGTGTCTGTCATCTTTTCCTTTTCCCCAATAAAATATTAAAATATTGCGATAAATGAAATAATCTTAATTTTCCTCATAATATTCATCAAAGAGATCGGTCTTGTTTCCAAATGGTTGATTTAATTTTCCTCATCTTTCATTTTCTGCGAACCAGCTTTTCCGGTCGCCATCTTAAATGTCGACTTCATCACATATTTAATTAATATAATCGTTTCTTTCTTGAAAACATTTGAAAGCAAATTGTGCAAAAAAGTAAGTATTACTTGAATTTATTTGTTTTATGGTTTCTTTTTTAATACAGGGACGCATCTAAACCATTATGTTTCCCTTTTGATTTGATATGAATGCCGAAACAACCCGTCATCTTGGTTTTTAAAACATCACACAAAAATTCCACAAATTACTGGACTTTAATGAAATTGTGAGTATTCATAGAAAAATAAACTGTAAAGATATTTTGCTGTAAACTAGATTTTTTTATTTATTTAATAATAATTTGGTTTTCTTTTGCGAGATTTTATAATCATTCCCATGAAGATAGGAATGAGCACAGCCGGGTCGGACCCCGGCAGTGTTTTGCGAAAATACTGCCTATGAATTTTAGACCTGTCAAATAACATAGAACGCTCGTTATCTGACTGAGAATATTAGACGCGGCCACTGGTAACATTGGTTGGGGGTGTCTATTTCTTCCTATAAAAGCTGCAAGGAATGTGCGTTTCTTTTAGGGAACTGGGATTACGACAAACGCGTGCGTTTCACAAAGCAAAACATGGGGCTAAATGAGGTAAGGGGGTGGTGGCTGTTTTTTAGAACCGCCCACTCCCAATATATCTGAGCACTAATTAGTTGTATGTATGCAAATTAACTCGCCAGAGCCTACCATTATAACGGTTTCCGTGCTAAGACAATCCATTACTCTTTTCCAACACATTTTTCTCAGATAAACCAAACAGTACATACAAATATAAATATAATGTTGAACAAATGTTTGCACCGATATCTGCTACTTTCTTTTGTATTTAAAAATAAGCAGTTTCTGTTTCCTCATAATTCAGTAATTTTTCAACTTAATGAAGAATAAATAATTTAGATATAAAGTGTAATTCTTATAATTATTTGTTTTTAAATTAATTTAATATTTTGGTCTTAGTTGAATTTGTAAAAGCTCACAACTAAATTTAACAAATTATGAAAGTATATTTTATATTTAATTTTGTATGATTATTAATACACGTTTTTATCGTTTTCTTGTAAAAAGTAAAGAAAATAATTCTTACCAATAAATGTTATTCGAAACAAAAATACATTTCTTTTTTTCCTTTCTTGCATTTTTTCAGAGAAACCCTGCTCTGCACCTTTTCTGGAGCTACATAATATTCCGATGCATTTTGCCTAATTTGTGGATGCTGAATCTAGATCTGAAATAATGTTCTCTCGGTCTGAAGCAGCCATCATGCAGGTCCACAGGGAAAACGAGTGAGAGTTGTGCTGTGTATTGTCTATTGAGTGCGGGGAACGGGTTTGAGTGTTAACTGAGTCGAATATCTCTTGTTATTTGTGAATGTAAATGACGTACAAGAATATAAAGTTTAAATATTTATAATTCATCATTCCCCCCTCTAATGTAGTCATCTCCCATTTTAACAAACGAATATTGTGGATTTTCGCGTTTTTTCCGATTCTCTCTTTCGGATTAGATAATATTCCGATGTGTAATTAATTCTGATAATGGTATTTGATCTTAGAACATTTCAAGTCTTATTTTCTTTTTCTAGTGAATTTTGTGACTTTTTAGACGTAGATATGACATTTATTATTTTGGAAGGCAGCTACAAAAATTCCGTTTGGAAAATATTGTTCTGAAAGATGTCATGGTTTAAAATGTTATAATTCAGTGTATGACTTAAAATAAACATTGCTTGAAACAGCTGTGAACAAGTATGAACATTTTGTGTATTCTCTTAATCTGAAACTTGATTTTAAAAGTGCTTTGAATCAAAATCTCTCTATGTATCTAAATGAGAAAGGTCTGTGCATTCATCACTGCTACATGACCGTCAAGACGGCTTACTGTTATTGAGATCAATGCTACAATATTTTGAAATACTTTATATATACAGTACAGAAAAAAGACCAAAAGACATCTACTTCAATGATTAATTTGCATAAATATTTTGAAGCGTTTATAATAAATAAATGTTTGATGTTATTCATTTGTAAGTATATTGTCCTATTCTCCCATATATATATATATATATATATATATATATATATATATATATATGTAATACTTTTGTCGATAGTAATTAATTAAAGTCATTTAATAAACACGAACACTTACTAAAACCTTTTTAAAAATATTTGTTATTCAATGTTCAAGGAAGGTAATTTAAATTTAACTAACATTGCTAGCTAGAAAGAAAGATATACCGACGAGGCAAAAGCAAGAACAATTCACAACGAACAAACGTGGACATGCGTTTCGCTTTTGTGTTTCAATGTTCCATTGCGGTAATTTTTAGGGGGTTTACTTGATTTTCAACAAGTTCCATCTGTTTCTAAATTTCAAGTTTCAGAAGGAGACATTGCCCCACACACGGGTCGTCACTCAGACGAACTAATTACTTCTTTCTTTTCATTTCTTTACGGTTTTATTTAAAAGGTAAATATATCTGTATCCAAATTACAAAAACGTTAATACTTATCAATTGGTATTAATAAATGTTACGTTTTATCTGTTTATATGAATGAATGCGAAAATTGTTATCTTGGGTTTAAAAGAAACTTGAAATTAAATGTTTACGATTTAAATGTCTTAATTCAAGTAACGAACTTTGCGAATCGATAGCGAGCTGGCAAATATATATAATATTATTACCCCAAAACACGTGTTTCGTCATCTCTATGACTTATTTAAGTGGCTAGACTGAGCGAGATTCGAAACCAAAATTCCAGTGACTGATATCGATATTAATCTTACAAAACTACCGACAAAACCGCATTCTCAAGTGACGACCAATCCTTAATAGAACAAAAGAAATGCTTGTTCTCATTTTATTTTGTAATTGTATTTATTTTGTTTACTTCTCAATTACTGCATCAACTATCCAGGTTGAAAGTCACTGGAGTGTGAAGGTTACTCACAAGGACAATGAGAAAGAGGAAAAAAGCAACATATATGTGTGTGTTTGTCTTTTCCTCTGTGTGTCTATCTGTCTGTCTCTCTTATTCTCTCTCTCTCTTTATTTGTCTCTCTTTCTCATATATATATATATATATATATATATATATATATATATATATATATATATATATATATATATATTAGTATTTCATTTATCCACATAACATTTTATAAGGATATATAATTTTTTATGTATCAATTCTAAGTATTTACTTCAACAGTGCTGAAGATTCCCCCCGGGGATGAAACGCGGGAGCCTCTGTGTAGCTTAATTGCCATAAATATATTTTCATAGCTTACTATATATATATATATATATATATATATATATATATATATATATATATATGTAAATATCAACTTATCAATCATAATTTTTCCTCTGATGATAAGATTTTAATCTTTGAAAAGCCTGGTTTAAGGAATGAAAGAGAAGAAAAATAAATGTTTTTTATTAAGTAAACTGCTCCTTGTTTTGAACAACTGAAGATATCGATTTGCTTCCATTTGCAGGTCTAATCAATTTTCATTGACTTACCATACTATATATATATATATATATATATATATATATGTATATATTTCTAGTCAGGTATTTTTATACGTTTATATATTTGTATGTACAGGATTTATTCCTAGACTGAAGTAAAACTGATCAATATGATTTTTGAACCAAGCTGCTAGGTGTAAAATGTCCAAATGTGGTCTATATTTACTTTAATACAGTTGTGAAAATTCAGATAACTCCGATTTTTAAAATTTGTTACAATAAGTATTAGTTATCAATTATTAAATATATTCCACATAAATCAATTTTTAAGCATTTAAAAATGATTTAGGATGGATAATATAGTCACAAACTCCCATTCGAAAATTGAAATATATAAGATTTACATTGAATATGACAATATTTTTCTAATTGAAATACTTGTTTAATCCTAATTAAGCAATTGAATGTTCATATCGTGATATGTCTATACCATGTGTATTTCTCTTTCTCTACCTTGTTTATATTTCATCGATGAACGTCGATACAAACTTATGTCAAAAATAAAACATACAAGTGATAAATATTTTCACCAACCGAAATAGTTTTGATTAAAATCTTTTTTAATTTCCTTCTCATCCGTAATTCTTCATTTTCATACTTTTCTTCATATTTTACTTATAAATGCATCAAGAAATTCGCTACTTCCCGAATCTCGGCTCCAGTCGTTGGTTTGGAAGTATGTAGCTTGTCTGAGGTGATGATGTCCGGGGAATTGATTAAAGATTTTACGTTCTGTAAAAATGCATTATTGGCAGCAAAACCGCGTTGATCGGGCGAACAACTTCTGGTTATTATTTCACTATATTTCCAGAATATATTGGCAACGTCGGTTTCTCCTGTTGGTCTTGTCACATCTATGGTCACGTGATACTCGACATCCCATATATAGCTTTTATGGAATGCCAAGACTAAATTGAGCACATAACAGACTTTTAAAAAATGTTTTCTTTCATAAACAAAATTATTGGAATTTAAAGAAATTAAATTTTTTGGGTAAAGTAGGCGAAAATTGATGCTTTATTTTCCAAATAAAAAATGAATTGTTCTATTATAAAACTTAATCAAATAATTTCTTTTTATTGGTATGTTAGAAATAAGATGTTTTGGTTAAGTGAGTATATATATATATGCAAGCGTCATTAAAGACCACGGAGTTTTCCCCCTTCACTAACTTTCTTGTGAATTTCTCGACGCGGCGAGCGATTCGTCGGTTTTCGGGTGTTACTTAGTTGAGTATGGCACCTAACATTGTATCGTGGGACATTCCTCTAGCGCTTTCGGTCTCTCTACCGTCTTCAGGAGGCTGTGTCTTATTGTTACTAAGAGCCGTATTTATAGTTTTAGTATGTGTTATATATCTATTAATTTACATATCTACCTATATATAAAGTTCCGAATACGTTCGTCGAACACTCTCGATTAGTCTTCTATATGTGCCCGCTTCTAGGTACATATAGATCTTAATTTCCATTAATTACGTGACAGTTTCCGTTGGCCGAGTGGATATGGCGACTGCTGGCAGATTCTAGGTTGACTCTGTGAACCGGTTCGCGCCTTCTGACCGTCTGAAATTGTTACTTTCCTGCACTGATGAGAGCAATAAGCTTGAAACGCTAGCGTCCATAGGTATTAATAATTTAATATTTATTTATGAATATTATATATATATATATATACATATATATCATTATTTATTTTTTTTGTTTATTTTTATTATTATTATAATGGGTATCGATGGAAAATCAAAATAATGTATAGTGTTCTTTGAAATAATATACTTACCTTGAAGAAGCTGAGTAATTTTCATGCATATCAGTCGAGAATACGTGCTCGACGATCAGTCCGACAGACTGTGGGCCGTTGTGATTTCTTCTGGCCCTGCTCTGTTGGACTGAGGTATGGTTCTGTTCAGTCTCAAAACAAGATTTTATTTTCTCTTTCAGAACGGGTTAGTTTATTACTATTAGCCTGAGGCGCCGCTACCGGTCAAAACGGAATTACACAAGCATTATACACGCATCAAGTACAGTTTTGAGTTGCTGTTAATTTGACCTTCATCTTCCACCTTCTAGCGTTTAAAACTTCAAGAGTGTATAGATTGTATATGATTGAAGAAAAGGTTTAATAGTACAATCGGGATTCACTCTTCTTGCTAGGGCATGTCGGGACTAGCCACTTTTGTCGGGGCGGGCCTCATCGACGTACCGTCTATCCAAAATAAGTCCACAGTGAAGTGTTGAAAATTATCTGATCATTTAGGCAACCACACCACGGACTTCTCAGATACCATGATCTCATCACGGGTCTCCACCGTCGGTCAACATATGATCTCGATATATTTTTTTGGGGGGAGGGGGGGTCTTACCCTTGTGTAAAGGTGCAGACGGCATACTCTACAACTGTAGCTGACATTGGAGACGGATGAAATCGCACATATGAAGGAAGTATATTTGGATAGCGAGGCTATTATGGTTATTTAGAAATGTTGTTATCTTAGTGATTCCATTGGAACAGAGGAGAAGTTGGTACTAGTATATTTTCTCGATTTATGAGTAAATTGAGTACATTCAGAGAACGTCTGTCATTACTAACCAGCATAGCGTTATCCCAGTCAACCAAAGGAAGATTGTATCAGGAATGTTTACACAGTGTGATGATGTATGTAAATGAAATCTGGCCAGTGGGGGTTGCATGGATATAAATTATATTTAAATTACACAATTGATCTGTAATATGAGCCTTCAAAGCCAGCTTAGATCTGATAACTTCAAAGGAAGATTAAATCCATACAGTATATGTAGATTTGTGTACAACACAAAACTTGGTTGGTTTGGTTACATTGAAAGGATGGATGAGAGTTCTTCCGTCAGTCAATGTAGAATAGTATAAATAGCAGAGTGAGTTGACACGGGAAGGCCAAGGAAATAATAGATTCATCTCTTACTCAGTGACTGTCCATCACTCTCACCCTCTCTTATCAAATATTGATTTACGCATTCGCTAATAGTTTTAATGCCCCTATGGGCACTTAGAGAAAGAGTGACTCTGTATTCAGTGTTGCTATATGCCATAAGCAAGTATGTAAATTAGATAGACAATTTTACTTTACTTATATATTATTGATAAAGATAATATAGAAACAATAGACTTATCAGTTTTTGTTATGCAAAAATAATTTCTTAATAGATATATCACAGTTTATAAATGTTCGAATAGAATGAGGGTGGAACAAATGTCGGTTATGGTTGTGAACTAACGAGTCATGGGTACGTCTTGTAAATGGTTTTCCTTAAAATGTTTTCGCATATATTTTAATCACACAGATTACATGTTAAAAGATTCCTTAGATTAGGAATAGGATTATGATTACATAAATCCATTTGAATTGTTCTAATTAGTCGTAATTAGTAATTAAATCCCCAAGCAATTCTTCCCTTTGTAAATATAAGGCTATACCCCTAACTTCTGATCACTGTATGTTGTATGAACCCAGCTCTTATTTTATACGGTGTGTATAACTTTCGCTTCCACCCACGACTCTCTCTCTCTCTCTCTCTCTTTCCCTCGATTTATTGACTGTCAAAGTTAACCAAATAACTGTGACATATGAGAAGCAGTAGAGAAAGAAAGAGATAGAAATGGAGATATAGCAAGCAACACTAGACTAATTTGGAATTTTAGTTTTTTATTTTCTTTATGTAACTGGTTTTGCAAACTTACATCGAGCTCAATCGGTGACCCAACCGTTCTCATCTGTTCCAGTATATGTATATATTTATTCATCAACACACTTACACATATATTAGTTGGGGTCTCTGGTTAGAGAGCGAGAAAGGCGGTTAAAGAGAGAGGGAGAAATAAGGATATTTATTTTTTCTATTAAATTGGCTTTGGTAACTAACTTCGAGCTCCATCGGTGACCCAACCGGACTTATTTGTTCCAGTATATTTATATATGTATTCATCCACACACTTATACATATATTAGTGTTTGTGTCCGGTTAGAGAGTAAACTAGAGAGGCAGAGAGAGAAATAAGGATACAATGCGTGTGTTTGTGTCTTTGATTTTAGTATTAATACCTTTGCGGCATCAGTGTTTAACAGAAAGATGGAAGTCAAAATTGAAGCTTGATGCTTTTTGTTATATATTTGTTATTAACTAAAACACGTTTTATAGACACGCCAGCTCGTTTCGAGGAAAACATTAAATAGTTTCTTGTTTACTTTCCTCATAACCTAACTTTAACTGCCAGGTCGCCTAACAGGAAGTAAACCAGCGATAACATTCGTTTTGATTGGATGATTTTTAATAAAAAGAAAAAAGTTAGTTTTGTAAACATATTTTTCTTTTATAAATCAAATTATTTTGATTTTGTTTCTACATCAGTTTTTGCTTTCAATTTTCAAATAAAATGAAACTTTCTTTGAATGAAACCTTTTTATTATTTCATAGAGAGTAGGAAGAGTACGTGGATGCATTTTTGGAAGCACCGAAAAACTCTCGCTTCCCTTACTACGTCGTTTAGTCCTCAAATTCCAAGATTATAATCAGAATAAATATATGCTAAAATATTCACATGTAATAAAACTAATGATAAAACATAAGATTGGAATAGTCCATCATAACACAAAGTAAATATCACTGAGTAATACTACTATTTAACCGGCAGCGAGAGGTAAGAAGAAAGAGAAATAGAGAAGAACAAAGAGAAAGAAAAAGAAAGAAGGAAAGAGAAAGAGAAAGAAGAAAGAAATAGAGAAGAAAAAAAAGAAAGAAAGAGAAAGAGAGAGTAGAAGAAAGAGAGAGAGAGAGAGATTGGGAGAAAAGATTTTGTTCTTTTGTAAATTTAACTGATTTCGCAAAATCAAATTCTCGTGATTCAAACAATCTAATTGGGGGTAACTTAGTGAGCCAACAAGTAATATGTTTCTAGTATATATATATATATATATATATATATATATATATATATATATATATATATATATATATATATATATATATATATATATTAATTGAATGACATAATATAATTAGAATTTACTCAGATTTTAGCAAGCAAATTTCCCGACTGGATAACTTTTTTTGTTTTTGGAATATCATTCACTACTTGGATTGTTTTTTTTTAATTGACTTCTTTGACATCTTTCTTGAAATTGTTTTAAACTTTATGACTTGGATGAACTGTATAAGTTTAACAAAAAGTGTGTTTTTGGACAATATATTAGATGTTTTATATACTTTTATGTATTTTTTAATATATTTTTATAGATTTTCAAAGCTTAATTGTATTACCTGCAGTAATGTCATTGCGGTAATGGTCCTATGAGGAGAACATTTTCTTTGAAAACTCATGAGTTAAGGACGCAATATCACTCCTTGTTTGTAAAATTTGATTCATTTCTCATTTTATTCTGTCATTCAAATAATATTGCTTAATACACTATATTGAGCTTCGTTTTTATCTTGATAGTCTACTGGTTGAAGATATTATTTATATCTTTAAAGTATTATCTTACTCTCTCTCTCTATCTCTCTCTCTCTCTATTTCTCTTTCTCTCTCTCTCTCTCTCTCTCTCTATATATATATATATATATATATATATATATATATATATATATATATATATATATATATATATACTTCTCCGGCTTTTAATTCTTCACTGGTTTACAAAGATAGTCCGTTTACTTATCTTTTTCTGTGTTCTGTTCTCACCACCTCTGTTGACTTCTTCCACATTTCCCAACTCCACCGTGAAAAGATCGAACACTAAATACAAGCGTAAATCCAGAACGTCAACACTTATCGTGGGCCTCTACTACCAGCTCTGTGTTCCAATCTTCCAGACGTTCAAATCCACATCCACGATATTAACCCTAACTTGATGTTACTACGAGAAACCGGAATTGTCACCTCAAGTTCTATTGGTGCCTTCAAAATGTCAGGTTATTCTAATATGAGAACAAAGCGAACCCTCAAGATCGCCATTGGCATGGAATCTCTGCTTAGATAAGGGACGGTATTCCATGTGGTAGAAAAATCTCCAGTGAAAACGCCGAGTTGCCATTTATGTGTTTTCATGTATATACCCAGCAGCTCGTACATATTTTCCGTCTATCGTCCTCACAACGAAGGATTTACTATCTTCGAAAGAATCTGATATGACAAGCTTGTGTCTATTCATTCGTCAGCCAACCTCCACATCTGTGTCGACTTTAAGTTTTGAAAACTTTTATTCGCCTCAAACAAGGCATATGGTTATTTTTGTATGGATGTACGATCATCAAGGACGACCTGAATCTTTACCCTAACCCTAAGCCTAATCTGAATCTTAATTTTTTGAGAAAGATATGATTATACTAAATATTCGTCCAGTAATATGGTACAAATTATTTTTTTGAAAAGACCTTCATGCCACACCTGGTCAAAGTTTTTGGATATATCAAGCATTACTCTCATAGCTTCACCAAACTTATGGCCATTAGGATATCCGCAGTAGAATTGTATTGCCTAAATCCATACTGTTGGTAAGAAAGAAGATTAGAATTTACGAGGTGGTAAACTATTGCTAGATTTATTAATGATTCAAAGATTTTAGTGAACATCTGGAGGATACTGATGGATCGATAAGTGGGCGGGTCATTTTTCACGAGAATTATTGACAACTGCTATCACAAAGGACATTTTCCAGTTTGAAGAGGGTAAGAGCCAGTTTAGCAGAATATTTGTTTACTATAGCAGGGATGCGATTTTGCCTACATGCTGTATCACCGTTCTTCAGTGTGGCTAGACACATATACATAATTATTTTTTCAGAGAAGGTGCAATATATATATATACCTACAATGCACACATACATATACACATAATATACACATACATATACACATAGATATACATATATATATATATATATATATATATATATATATATATATATATATATATAAACATATAACACATATAAACCCTCAATTTAGATTATATAGAAAATCATCAATGATGTAACTATAAAGACCAGTCAACAACTGGCGAATATCAGTAGCAAAATATTTAATAGAATAAAGCTCAATGTGTGTACTATTATAATTATTATTTAGAACATATTCCAGATTTAATCGAAAACACTTTATTATCAGACAATTGTTTCCGCCTATTCCAAAAATATTTAGTTTCATGATACACAAAATATCATAAACACTTACAAAAATGCTTCATTACTGTACATTCGCCACACTCAGGCCGAAGAAAAATGAAAATGCGACCGTATTTATTTAATAAATTCTGTTCTTTTTTCACTCGAACCAAAAGGGATATACGAGATTAATGGACCACGATATGGCTAGGTGTAGCCGATAAGAAAAAGGGAGAGATAATGAAGAAAAAGAAGAAAAGGGTGATCCATTTATATGTGCATTTTAATGTGTTGTTTTTATTGATCGAGTGTGAACTTTTTGAAAGAAAAAAGTGAAAAAGATTAGATTGTCATGGTATATTTTGAACATTTATCTACGAATAAATAGGATTAAAGTAAGAATGTTCTCAGTGTAAACAGCGGTATAGAAATTAAATGAATTTTTCGTCGGTTTGAGTGTGGCGAATATACATTGATGAAGTCTTTTCGTAACTGTTTATGATATTTTGCATATCATGAAAATATATTTTTTCGGAATGGGTAGAAACAATTGTCTGATGATAAAGTGTTTTGGGATGAAATCTTGAATATTTTCTGAAGTATTATTATTATATTATGAGTTCTAGTCGTATTGTACACTATTGAGCTACTATATAAACTTTTGTATGAACTTAGAGAAATATATATATATATATATATATATATATATATATATATATATATATAGAGAGAGAGAGAGAGAGAGAGAGAGAGAGAGAGAAATGTGAGAGTACGCCTTCGGCGATTCAAAACATTTTCCAAAGCAAGTTCCAAATAAAAATCACACTCCAATATGCTTGTTTACAATTATTTCAAACCAGTATTTATTTTAATTCATACAATACACCATAAAATTATAAATGCTGATACTCCTCAGGACAAAACAATATTTTCAAATCAGAAATATCGTAAATGCAACACAAAATAAAAACATTAAATATATAAAAAGTTTAAGATTCCACCAAAAATAGAAGAAAGTCACAAAAATACTCAGTAATTCCCATTAAGTAGAAGCTCAATTCTTAATACAAAATGTAAAATAACTTCAGAACGAAGGTCAAATAGCACATATGACCGCCATATTGGATAAAAGATGGTTAAAATCAGGGGAAATAATTACAAAAAAGGAAAATTAAAATAAACGTAAAATCATCTTAAAATGCACCCGGATAAGAACAATCATGTCATTTTATTGGTACTATGCCAGAAACATGATGTTTTGCTAGAATCAGAATCATGTAATGGATTTTGATCAAAATTGTAATAAGCATTCTAGACATTAAGTTTAGCAACATTAGATGTTGATTTTAATATTCGTAACGGATATGCAAGTGGTGAAGAGAACTTCTGTTCGGGGAATTAATTTTGCCCGACTTGGGACGGGTATTCTTCTACTATATATATATATATATATATATATATATATATATATATATATAGAGAGAGAGAGAGAGAGAGAGAGAGAGAGATTTATATATATATGTATATATATATATATATATATGTATATATATATACACGGGGTCTGTCTAAAAAGTATCCGACCTTTATTTTTACCGTGCGAAATAGAGAGGATAGGGCGGCGCCACTCTAAACAGTGAAGGAAGACACTTTCATGCACATGTGTGAATTTTATCACCGCCTTCCTGCGCATTAGTCGCTGCCTGTCGGTCGCTGAGTGTGGTTCTACACAACGTGTTCGTCGAATTACCGAAGATCTCAAGATGACTGAACGTGTTTAGCAAATGTACGACATCAAATTTTGTCAAAAACTTGGTGATTCTCAGAGCAAAACAATTCGTAAGATTCATCAGGTGTTTGGAGAAGAATCGATGGGTGTCACACAAATTAAAGAGTGGTTCAACCGATTCAAAAACGGGCGTGCATCAACGAAGAGTGAGCAGCGTTCTGGCAGTCCCCAAACTGCTCGGAGTGCAGCTGTTGTTAAGAGGGTGCGAAATTTGGTGATGGAAGATCGTCGTTCAAATGTGCGGGAGATCGCCGAAGAGGTCGGAGTGAGTAAAGATTCCGCACATGCAATTTTGCGTGATGATTTGAACATGCACAGAATGGCTGCAAAATTTGTGCCCAAGTTGTTGTCGCATCAACAAAAGGACCACCGTTTTCAAGTTGTACAGGACCTTCTGCAAACCGCTAACAATGAACCTGGGTTTGTGAATACCGTGATAACTGGAGATGAGTCATGGGTGCACGGGTACGGCCCAGAAACAAACAGACAGTTGTCGCAATGGAAGCATCCCGAGTCTCCAAGGCCAACAAAAAGCGCGACAGGTACGAAGAAAAATCAAAGTGATGCTGACTGTCTTCTTTGATATCTGTGGAATTGGACATCACAAATACGTACCGGAAGGATCACTAATGACAAAGGAGTACTATCAAGATGTTCTCCGGTGTTTCCGTGACACAGTTCGGCGCAAAAGACCGACATGTGGAGGCGAAAAACTAGCAACTGAATCACGACCACGCCCCCACACAGTCAACCTAATTGATGCAACGTTTCTTGGTCAAATATGTAATTCCAGTCGTTTACCAACCTCTCTACTCTCCAGCCATGGCTGTTTGCGACTTCTGCTTGTTTTAAAAATAGAAGACGCCACTGAAATGTCCCCGTTTTGAGACTAGAGAAGAGATAATGCGGAACTCGACAGTGGAGATGAACACCATTCCAAAAGACGACTTCCAGAGATGTTTCCGGCAGTGGATAACTCGGTGGGCTAAGTGTGTGCAAGAACAAGGGGCCTACTTTGAAAGGGATTAGGGTCCCCAACCTCGTCACGTGTTTGAAATATTTTTTCTGGTCTAAGCTCAGATACCTTTTAGACAGGCTTTGTATATATATATAATATATATATATATATATATATATATATATATATATATATATATATATATATATATATATATATATATATATATACAGGGTGTCTCAAAAAAATGTAATCACTCGTAGAATGACGAGAAAACTTTGCTTCATCGCTCCACAATTTTGTGTGCAAACTCGACATCTTCTGCACATTTTGCCATTCTAAGAGTGAGTACATTTTTTGAGACACCCTGTATATATATATTTACTCTTGGGAAAACCCGGATTCACCAGAGTATGACGACGTAGAATGAATCATGTCATTTTATTCAAACTAAGAGAAATCAAGATAGGTAAAGACAGATAGACAGAGAGACCAATAGAAGGAGAAATAGAGAGAGAGACAGAACGACACACATAAATATTAGATACAATGTGTCTGTGTTTTTGCTTTTAACCATCAGACCGTAACGCTTCAACTTTGAATCACGCACCTTTTCTTTCAAAGAAAATAAATATTTAAAATATTTTTTTCTTTTTCACCTACACAAATTTGTTTATATCTATACATTAGTGATAGGACGATTTAATCATTTTTTCGATTTCGATACAATTACCGATTCTTTTCTAAATTCCCGATTCCGATACAATTGCCGATTGCAGCTTCCAATAATGAAAGCGCCCGAAAGAACACAGCAACAGCCTAAAAGTAATCATCTGCGCAACTATAGATCGAAAGCTGATCGAAAGACTTAATTAAATGGCATTGATTTATGGTCGTTTATATAGAAATTCTCCGCTATTTGCGACTTTTCTTATCGCTAACTTTTTCCTAAAAAGAACAACGTTGATTCCTGAGATTAAAATCAAAATATAACAAAACTATGTTAAAAAATCAACTAACAATTTGTTTACATAATAGAATATTTTATTTTTTCCCTTATTCAGAGTGCCTCATTTTGGAAAGCTGATATTAAAATTAATAACACGCTCAACTAAATCATGTCAATCAATATCGCAGGTTCGATCCTTGTCAAAGTTAGGCATGCTGATGACGGTTGTGCGCCAGAAACACGTGTCCATGTATTACCTTTATGTACGTATTCAATTGATAAACATGTATATATATATATATATATATATAGAGAGAGAGAGAGAGAGAGATATACATTTTACTGTACGGAAATTTTCATTGTCTTTCACGTAGTCTGAAAGGAGTTTACTTGTTTTTCATAACTGAAAGGAACATGTAACAACTGAACTGCCAAACAATTTATATTGGTTTAAATGGCTTTCATTTTTTTAAACACTAGGTTGTAATGCGACGACAATCTTTCGTCCTCTCATCTATATATTAATACGATAGCGTGTGTGTTCGTGTGTTACGCTTCCGGAAAAGGCTCTGCGCATGCGTACCGCACCTAGATTTGGAAAAACATTCAACTCGCCTAATTTTCGAAACTTTTTCAAGTATTTCCCTTTGGCGCAACGGTTAGCGACGTAGTATTTTTTACTTCGACCCGACTGGTTTATAGTTCGATCCCAACCAACCTCTAAGATTTTTTTTCTACATTTCGAGGGGAAGGGGGAGAGTGGTAGGGAGGGGACGACCGGGAAGAGACATATTAATACGATAGTGTGTGTCACGCTTACATCAAAAGCAACGACCTTCCGTATGCTACTCATGAATTGGAGCAAAATTTAATCTAAACCATTTACAAAGTAAGGTTTAGTCGTCGAAATCGGAATTAGTCAATCGATCAAATCGAGAAAAAAGTCTGACGGACGGACGGACACGAAACCGATTTTATTGATTAGCCATCATCTGGAATTTTTTATAGGTTAGGAACAACAAGATAATTAGTATTGAAAACATTATTTTATTGATTAGACATCATCTGGAATTTTTTATAGGTTAGGAACAACAAGATAATTAGTATTGAAAACATTATTTCGTGTAATTTACACGGGTCCCGCTAGTTTCTTTAAATGATTTAATTGACTTTGAATCATTTTTTATATAAAAACTTTATGAAACCTGAAATTGTTAGCCCCTAATATTAACTCTCGCATAACTCTCAATGGATTATTGCAAATCGGTTTTCTAGAGGCTGGAGAGTGGGTGGATTTGTGATACCCTTCCATTTTTAGGATATTATAACTATCCGCTAGTTGAGTTTTTACTATCAATTGTATTGAATTTAGCAAGCAGGGCATAGAATATTTCATTTTATCAATTTTATTTATACTTAACTTCTCATTATTATTGTTGAGTCTTTTCTTTGGTGGGGTCAATTAGGGTTAATGCCTCTACCTTAGTCTTCAATAGTTATGCATTCATTATTAGGTATGCATTGTACACTGATAATTTGACCTATCGATCCCTGGGGTACACTAGTATTTATGTCATGTTGCTTGGATGAATGGCCATCGAGGACAACTTGCGCCTTGTTTGTCATGAAGGATCTAATTATATTAAATATACTTCCATTCGATTAGGTATTTGTTGTAGAGTTTCGAGAAGATAGGGGCCAGTTCAGCAGAGCATTTCGTTTTTACTATTACTGGTATAAGATCACGCCCACACGCTTTGGAGGTGTCAAGGTTTCTAACGATGTCCCAGGCCTGAAATGGAGTGGTGACGAGGTTTTCAAGTGTGGCTTCGGTCCACAATTGGAATTTAGAGACGGGGTTGTTTGCTGTGTCCAAAGTGGAGTTTAAGGCGAAACACTTGGCAAGTAGTTCAGCCTTATCAGTTGCCGTGAAACGTCATCATTGTGCTTTGATATCGGGGAAATTGTTGTTTGTCCATTGTTCACCACATTATTGTAGACTTTCCAGAAATTGCGAGTACCTAATTTCTGTGACTGAATGTGTTTTTTTGGTTATTTCTGTATACCTTCTCTTTGCTTAACCTATCACTACTTTACAATTAATTTTTGACTCTATTAGTGTACGTTTATTCGCAGTTTAATTATCGCGGTCGAATCGTCGGAATGCTTGCTGCCTCAGTGCAATAGCAGCTGCACATTCCGAGGTGAATTATTGAGGAGAGTGGTGTTTGCTGTAGAATTTTCGCACCAGGACATATGCTTCAGTGCCTACATTGACCCATTCGGTTAACTCATTTTCGCACTGAAAGCAAGGAGTGAGAAGGTTTCTCTCTATGGGGTGACGCTGATGTGATCTCTGATGGAATTAAAATCAGCCTGCTCGTAGTATTTCGTCGTTTTGAACAACGGCTCATCAGATTTGGGGCAGATTTTTTATCAATGATTACCACAATGTGATCGGTTTTCCCGAGCGGGCTATGCCCATTCTTAACACAAGCCTCGGGCAGTGAGGTAAAGAATAGGTCGAGAAGTGAGGCTTGCTGGTCCAGACGATCAGGGAGGCAGGTTTGGCAAGTAACAGTCTATGGGAGAGAATGAGCTATGGGGAAATTATACGTAGAGTTACCAGCTGTATCAGTAAATCTAGAGAATCCCAACCAATCACGATGGTGTGCAATAAAATCTTCAAACACATGTATTTAAGCATTCAAGTCAAGTGAGAGTGATGTATTCATGCGTTCAGAGACAGAGTTAGCAGGGTACAGTCCGGGCTCAAAAGAGAACTGTATAATAAATATAAGTAACTAAATCTGTGTTGTAATGTCAATCTAAAGCACATGTAGGCTTTGTCATCTGATGCTAGCCTATGTTCTCTAGTCATGGGGATTGTGTTCCGAACATGAACTCTTAGCCCGTGCATATGTTCATCAAAGTCTTTTCGTTAGAATGGGAGCTAATCAGTCACGTCAAAATGGTGAGAGGAGATTGAGGATTGATGTTTTGTTTCACTTAATGCTAGGATATCCGTGGTGTTTGTTAGGAGAAAGGTTTCTACGTCGTTTATGTTGGTTTTAACTCCCTGGATATTGGTGAATGTTAACCTCAACTACAGAGGCGAGGATGTGTTTTGGTGGGTGTCTGTGCTTTGTGCCCGACAAGGCTAAAAAGACTCATATCAAGCAAATTGGTTTTGATTTACAATATTACAGCCGTGCCATTACTGTCGTTATGAAATCAAAAGTTAGATTTTTACAACGTTTGAATGTTATATACAATATGAATCCTCAGAATTGATAGAAACTCCGATTTCCATCTATACAAGTTGTAAAAAGGATCATATCTCGCGATACAGTTTGGCTGGGATCTCATTTCAGAACGCGGTCTAGGTAGCGAAATCAAAGATGGCGGGCTTGTAAACAGCATTTTTTGACCAACAGCACGTCTACTGTCTGTCATTTATATCTTCGTCCAACATGGAATATCCGACAAGAAAAACTTGTATATTAGATGAATCACATGAAACAAGGAATGTATGGAAGAAAGGGACAGTCAGTCAGCCAGAGGAAGAAAGGGGGTAGAGACGAGCGAGGCACACATATATAAAGGCATACAAAGAGAGGGATAAGAGATGGAGAAAGAGAGATAAAGAGACTAAGAGATATACAGCGGGAAGAGAGACGAAACCAGAGAGTGAGAGATATTCAAAGATATAGAGACAACACTGGGTGTGTTTCTATGAATTAGAGTAATATGTCAGACAAATAAGTCTATGGATTATAATTAGAAAAACATCCGAAAGAATATGACCGTGGCAGGTAAAAACGTTCAGACTAAAAGTTAAAATTTGTATATGTTAACAAATAAATTATAATTTAATTTTGAGACAAAACAACATTTCATCCAACATTTAGGCGAATACAGTCGCTTATTATTTACGGAAAAATGGGTTTGGCCAGGCTGTCACTGTTCTCAGGAATTTCTATTTA